>JAYESA010000016.1:155625392-156225392 GCA_036927795.1 Iris macrosiphon
TTTCATAGACTTGTCACCTTTGGCTAAAACAATGTTAATCTTTTCTACTTTATGAAATTCATTACATGTTTTCCTGGTATTAGGTATATGGGAACAATGTCGAAATCCAGGCTTTTTGCGAGATGTACAACAGGCCTATTCATATTTATTGTTATAGTACAGGTGACTGTAGTTTTTTATTGTTTCTGATGTTATTTTCTCAGAGCTCACAGGATATTCATCTTGTTTTCATTTATAAATTCCAGAACCTATCAATATCTTCCATGGAAGCTATAATACAGATACACCTCCCATAAGATTAAGTTTCCATCATGGTAATCACTACAATTCACTTGTCGATCCTCGCCGAGTGACAATTGGTGCAGGCCTTGGGTTCAGTAGTCTTCAAGGGGTGAGTGCTTTGATATGGTTATCCTTCTATGACATTTCATTACCAGACAACATTGAATAGAATCACTTTGAATGCTCTTTCTTACTATTTGAACAGAAGATTGTCGAAAAATAAAGTGATTCTATTTGGATTAGTAGCCAGATTTTACAGCACTTTCTATTTGAGATATTTGTTGCTTGTAATTTTTTTTCTAGGATTGCTATTCTTAACTTTCTTGGCCGTTTCTTTATAGAGAAATGTTGACAAGGACCGTGTGAAGGCTGCTATAAAAGCCCAGCAAGATCAGCAGATTGACAAAGTAAGTCTTAGTACTCTAAATGTGGTATACATATTGTGTATAGACATTGGCCCATAAATTGCTATTCTGTTCTAACTCTTGAACATGTTTGTATCAAGGTTCAAAACCTCGATGTCTGTATCAGACGCTATTCCAGTACAAGTATTTGTTTGGGTAGTTTGGTGGTTTCGTAACGGAGTATCGGAATATCGAGTTTCGATGCTGCAGAACAAGAAAATTAAAATATGTTCAAAATTTATCAATATAGGAACTTAAATGTTAAAGTAAACATAATAAATAAATCATTTATGTATTATATATTGGTTTTTGTAAATAATTACATAGTTGCATGATTTCTATAAAATTATAACATTGATAGTTTCATGATTTGATATGTAATTTATGACGTGTGTTTGATAAATATGTTTCTAAAGCTTGATAAGTTAAAACTAAATCATGTAGTATACATTTGGGTTATTCTTGACATTTTAGGTATTTTTGGCCAATTTTGGTAGGGTTGGGCTCGGTTTGTAACTTTATATACATAATTATTACATTAAATATGCAAACTAGTACATTAAAAGGGCTTCATATCTAAGAATCCAGAATTCAACTTTTTTGAAACTTACACAAGTTAATCGGTGGTGAATCTTTATAACTTGTACGTTAACCAGGTGTGGATCTTTATGTCAACAAGGTGCAGATCTTTTTCAATCATAACCAGTTACTTGGCCAGAATGATATGATATACTAGACTATTATCTAATGGATTCCTATACTTGACATGTACCTAATTAATGCAGTACATTTGTGAAGATATATTTCCATTCTAATTTCACAACCCAAAATTTATTCTCCTTAGTCCTTGCTGCTAAGGCTACTGCTGCCTTCCGAAGGCTTTCTAACTTCCACAATTGCTGATTACGTATAAGTATTGACCTCATGCACTCTCTTGTTTGGTTTCTCTCCTCTCCCTTTCCTTTATTTCTTCTTCTTATTTTTATGTGATATAGGTTAGGGTTTATCAAGAGTTCCATGTTTGCTGTTGTTTTTTGAGGAGAGAGAGGCTAATTTGCAAATAAATACCCTCGTCTTTTCTCGATATGCAAGTTGCTACCCAGAACTATTGAAATTATCAAGGTTCTATCATAAATTATTATAATTGGCAACTAAATACCCTTAACTTTCCCCAATTTGCAACTTGCTACCCTGACACTGTTAAGAAAGATACCCTTATGATTTTCATATTTCTTAATGATACCCTACCTTATCAGCTAAGGGTAGCAAGTTGCAATTGGGGAAAGTTTAGGGTATTTAGTTGTCAAGTATAATAATAGTTTAGGGTATCAACTTACTAATTTTAATAATTTAGGGTACCAACCTGCAGACCGGAGATCGTCAAGGTATTTAGTTGCAAATTAGCCAGAATTTAAATAAAAGTTACACGGTTAGACACAAAAATAGGGAATCAAATGGGGATTTGTAAAAGTTTTTGGGTCCGATCTTCAATGTCTGGTGTGAATTGGCGGTTTCTAAAACCTTGTTTTCTAGCCTTCAGAAAAGGTAGCTGATGGGATGGATGCTTATAGCCTTATGACTCGTGATTTCCCAAGCCTTCCTGTTCAGAGAATGGGGTATAAGCCTGTAGGATCCACCCTAAAATGCTGTTGGGTATTTGATTGTAATAGTAAAAGTGCATGTGCGTATTACCTTCTATGCTCACAGTCACAGGCGCACACATGGATGCAAGAGTACATGCACACATGCTTGCATGTGTGTGTGGAATCTATGGATGTGTACGTGCATCCTAGTTCGCGGTAATCTGTCCCAAAACTACCGAAACCAACCTATTCAAAACCACCTAAACCCTCGGAAACCCCCATAATCTGTCCCGAAACTGCCAATTAAGGAGGCGGCTCCAATACCTAATCTGATACCTTTCACGTGGATGTGTTATCAGTGTCAAGTTAAAATAAAATAGGGTTTCCATCTTTGCTGTTGATTTTGTTCTTTTAAAGATTTGTTTTGATATCACTCTTAGTAGTAGTGACAAGCTAAGATTACGGGACATATCACCACAGGCACTTTTAGCTGAGGGACGTTTCTACTCTGATCTGGAGATCACAGAAAAGGAGATAGAGCGCATGGTGATTGAAGCTTCACGTGCGGAATATCTAGCTGAGGACAAGTTGAAGCAGCAGATTGGCTTTAGGGAGTGCACATCAGGAGCCGAGCCTTCTTCTTCTGGTACAAGTAAGTTAACTTTGTGCACTGAGTATCTAATAACAACAATTCAAAATAGGTAAAAATGAAGAGAGGACCAGCTAACAACTGTGGGGATATTGTAGATTATTCTTTATGGTCGGTCACAAAATATGCCAAGCCCTCGAAGATAATGACCAAATTTTTACATGATGAGCAGGAACTGAGACATCAAGTAAAAGACCCTTACCTGAAGGTGGAAGGGAGAAGGCACCACTTGAATCAGTTCTAAGCAGCAGCATGCAGATGGTGCTCTCGATGGGCTTCAGTTATCTGCAGGTTATAGAAGCTTATAGCATCTTTGGAGATGATGTCGACTCCATGGTTTGCTACTTGCTGGAGATGGGAGGCAGCAGTGCTTCTTTGCCTGGAAGCAATCGTCTCAAAGGGAAGGCTACCGACCGATCCTAGGATAGCCAGATGGGATATCCGAAGGATGTCAAGAGGTTGAATATGGAATATATGGACGTGTAAATGAAAATAATTGCTTAGGCAGAATCTATTGGAACACTGGCCAAAATCCAAGCTAAATAAAATGATCAATTTGCAGAGATGCAGTCTTTTCTCTTGGGGATGTGTTTTTGGGAGGTTATGATTTGACGAGGCTAACTCTCAAGTACAATGTCTAGTTTGTTCATAAGCTTTTCCATAAACTGTGGAATGAGCAGTACAGAAAATATTTTGCAGGTGGTAACTGTGGTTGTAAAATATTTTGCCAATTGGCGTATCAATAATATTATGGGGGTGGTGGGGGTTGATAATCACATGAACCCCATGGGCTTTCCTATGCAAAGACTGTTAGTCCATTTCCGGAAGGGAGTGATTCTAGTCAGTGTGTTTAATATCGAAAAAAAAAGGAACAAAATCATTGCTTGTTTATTCGTCGGTTGTCTATGAGTCTTTTATATATATATATATATATATATATATATATATATATAGTTTGGAACGATTAAAAAATTACAAAAATAGGTATTGGCATTAAATTTAACTAAAATCAAAACTCTTAGCTCTGTCTTAATAGATATATATTTTTCTTTAGATACTTTTTTAGATACTTAAAGTTAACAACTAAGTAATCAATTTTATCTAGTCATTCATTTTGACTAACCAACTGTCATTTTTTTAATATTTTCTATATTTGATAAAGCTTGGAGAAGGAAGAGTTTCCAACCAGTGATTGAAAAGCCATTATTTCGGGTTCAGGACTGCTAGGGATTTCAAGCGCAGCAACTTAACTTCAAAAATATAAGTTCAAAATTGTTATATATATATATATATATATATATATATATATATATATATATATATATATATATATATATATATATAAAAGAATATGAACCATAGACTCATATTACTACATGAGCCAATACACATGTGAACCAATATAAATAGAGTGTACTAGTGCACATGTAGAAACTCATCCTGCATGTACACAATTATCTCTACTAAGCAGTGCTCATCTATATATTACTTCAGAGCTTCATAGTAGCTTACTCAATGTCGACAAGAGTGATCCTATTCTTGTCCAAATTAACCACTTAATCTTCTTTATTTTGTCTCTTTAGCCCCTCCTAATTAACATGTTATGCCAATAGTCATCATCAGTTTTAGTTTCTTTAACGAATTTAATATAAATATTCTTGTCGACATCTTTGATAAAGATGTGGATATTGTTGTAATAATCATGAATATGACCATTGTATAAAAACCTTCACCCATAATATAAATACCACCAGAATATCCTTACAAAATTTTATAAAATTAGTGCATTCGACTATGGTACTTCATTTTCTTGACGGACCTATGTCAGTTTGTATGTAAGCGTCGGTAAACATTTTTGTGATGGAATATGGGGACTGACACCGCAATTTAATTAGAATTTCCGCATCATCCACAAACTGTAGACCATGGTGGTGAACTAGACCCTAGAGAAGTTTTAAGCTAGCTATGTTTGGTGACGTCAAGAAATTTTGGCACATTGTTACCACAATCTCTCCTAACACATAAAAGCATCAGTCTCTTTTTCTTAGGAACTGGCAATGAGCTCAAATTGACTCATCCTCGTTGCTACAGCTGAGATATTTGATTTCTTAACACCAACTTTGCTCAACATTGAGATATTACTATAATTCCAGCTAAATTAGAATGTATGATGTGACCAACACTCGATCATACAATCCCATGAAGTTTTGGATAACATGAGTTTATTAGTTATATATATTGTGTTGTTCCGAGCACGGATCAAAGATGGTAGAATCGGACCATAGCAGAGCTGCTAGCGAGATCCGAAGGTCCGCTCTTTATTGGAACTCAAGTTGTCGTCGAGATCAGAGATTCACACAAGAGTTCCTCATCTGATATATCTCGATTCCAACGAAGCACGAACCAAGAACATGTTACAAACAGGCTCCGAAGAAAATGAAGATTACAACAAGCAACAAGAAAAACGTTCTTCTCTTTACGTTCACTGACGCTACAATGAGAAAGAACGAAACAAAGGAAAAGCTGAAGAGAAGATCCTTGCTGGGGTGGTCAAAACCACCGTTGCTCAAAGCAAGATTCGCCGTACAGACGATCTGCCTCCAGGAACCAGCAGTTCACAAAAGAACTTTGGAACGCTCAAAGTCACCTTTGAAAATACTCGAAAACACCATGTGAGAGGGAGACACTCTGGGCTGTATATGATATGGTGTTCTCGGTTTTTCATTTGTATTCTCTCTCCTCAAATGAAAGATGAGGTCCTCTATATAAATAGAAGAAAACTCCACCTATGCGGCCTGAGTAAACTCCAGGCCACATAAGCGCTAACCGACCAGATCCCCCAAATTCGGGTGTTAGTGTCACGCCCCGATCTCCCGCAGGCTATTTCGGCCGTTCCCGCTAGGCGGGAATCACCCTCGCCAGCGCTCCCGCGGAACGATCGCTTAACCCATCCGGGCGTGATGCCGCACGAGCGTGAGCCACGCCCGTGCAAGGCCATGGTTCATTGGCTGGCGGTTAGAGTTCTAAGCCACAGAGTCGCACAGATTGTCCGAGTGCAGCGGAGTCATGAACGCATAGCGATTCGGTAACAAGTTCTCTGAGTTGACAAATATAACGGAAGCATAGACAAGTAAAGTAGTCTCTTTATTGATATGAACAAGTATTACAGGCGGCGTATAGCCGAGATTACAAGTCGCTCAAGCCTCTCTCAGAAACAGTAAAAGTGTGTCAAGTGGCTACAACTGTGGAATGATTTGTACAGGCGATGGTCAGGCGATGTTCACAACTTATGTCTTGTATATGTGCTTCAGTCCCGGACGCACCGTTGCAAGGCTTCAGAGGGAACTCCTGGCCTTAGCACGCACGAAGGAGGCGTCCGCCCGCACGAGGTTCTTCCGCACCCTGCATATCAAACTGGTGGATTATCAGTACATTGAATGCACTGGTGGGGAAGCTACTCGCCCGCTCGACAAATCCAAACACGTAATACAGGTTCCGTGCACAACTATTAAGTTGTCTTTCTAGTTGCCTTAGGATCAGTTTCATGCAAACATTGAATAGCTTAACGTGTCGGGCAGTGCGCCGTGCGATGTTTGAGGGAACACGGCGAGACTTACCAACTTACCATTTATCCTTCCCTGTCCAAGGCAAACATTATAAATTCGAGCAGAGGCATGTATAGCATTCAGGAGGCAAGCATATGCAAACAGGAGGGTCATTTTAACATGATCGTTCAGGTGTTTAGTTATTCTTGATGTGATGCAGTGACTCGCACGCGGATAGCCGCTAAGCGAGGATGACTTATCTATATGAACATGATGTCGCTGGCATAGCCATAAAGGACCGTTTATAGTCTCAGGGCGAAGTGACGTACAACGCGGGTGGCGAGCCCCGTCGCATAACACTTGCCGGGTAACATACGACTATACATACGTTCCGTCCGGATCGGATCGGTCCCAGTGCCCTGGTGTGACCGTCCGCGGAACTCAACATAACATAATTGTGCACACAGGTGGTCCGCGACAATGCAGGTCAGGGTCTGTCCTTTTTCCATAGCTTGACATGATAATCATGAAACTTAAACTTAGTCTGAACGAGGCATATTGCTCCACGAGCTGTGATTCCATCAGTACATAACACGATTCCTCGTTCAGATGCACACATAGCATGATTATCATTCAAGTGAGATTTACGTTCAGTATTTATTCTTGCTTAGTGCATTCCCCTGGTTCGGGGATTGCCTTAGATGACCTGACGGTCCCGGATACTTGCAGGGTCAATCATACACGGAACGACTATTGAGTAGTCTCCCGGAGTAAGGATGAAAATAATGCACATTCAAGCAGACAAGCATGCGTTTCTAAGGAACATAAGCAGGGACGTTGCTCGGACCCGAAGGTAAGCCGAGAGTTGAAACCGTTAAGGGACTTAGCATGCGAATGTCTGATATAAGCAGTATTTCAATTTCCATGTTCTAGCAAGCGATACAAGTTGGGATTATTCCCTTAGCTAGGTGCGTTGGATTTATTAGCATGCAGGGGTGATTCACCTAGCGACTAGCATAAATATTCCAGATTTTATGTGTGCTAGCTAAGCAAAGACAAGTTCACCGTAGCCACCCACCTTAGCGATGATTCGCCTCGGTAGAGCGATACGTCTGAGCGAGCCTCTGAAAGTCCAAGCCGGATTCCTGTAGGGGCAAGTCTGGATACCCTTTGCTTCTTGATCGAGGCAAAGCGGGTCGGGACAGCTGCACGATTGCCGATTGAGACGGCAGTCCGCTTGAGCGGAACAGGGTGTTACAGTTAGAGCCGTTAGTGCCGCAAGTCACGTTGCACTGCACGAGGCAGACAACGCCGCCAAACGCCGAAAGCAGCCGCTCGTCCCTCCTGACACGTTGTACTGCACGAGGCAGACAACGCTGCCAAACGCCGAAAGCAGGCCATGTCCCCTCCACGTCAGACTCTCCACAGACCGCAAGGCCACCGAGCCGCATACGCTCCTGGCCGCATGGCAACCGTCCGCATAGGCACCGAGCCGCATACGCACCGAGCTGTATGCGTACCTGGCCGCATGTCCCCTGGCCGCATGAGCACCTGACCGCATGGCTCCTAGCCGCATGCGCTCCAGGCCTCATTCGCTCCACGAAGCATGCGCCCGAGCAAACAACCGTGCATGAAACTCGCGCATGAAAGGAGCACACGAGCGCCATGCGACGATGCTGACGTGCTAAGTGCAAATTGCGCCAACAAAGCGCCACTTTGCGCCCTTGAGCACGAGCCCGAGTCCGAGTCGCTAAGCCCCTGTGAGGCTTAGCTCCTAAGAAAAACTTTTCAAAGATGGTGACAAAACAAATATTGTCATAATGGAGTTCACACTTAACCCCTCTAGAAAAAGTCAATCCACATGGGCTCCACCCCATGTGCATATACCAATACTAAGCATAGCTATATATTTAAATCTTAGTTGGTATTGTGGCATATGTATTCTGGATTGTACTGATGTGTTGTATTTTCGTCGTGTTCATAATTGGTGAGTCGTACACTGTCTCAGCGTAGTGCGACACCTCTTGTCCTTGTTTGGTTGTAGAGGTATTCTACTGCTCCGATGAAAGGTCATACGCTTGCAGTTGTGGCACGAATTTCTATTTTATGTACTTTATTGGTTTTTTACTTCATTCACTTGTGCTCCTTTGTGGTACTTGCTATCGAGACTTGATTTTGATGGTTTTGTTTGGCAAGGTTTAGTAGCAGAGCCTGAGGATCCTGTCCTATATCTGACCGATGGTGAACACCAGGAGGATGTCCACCAAGGAACTTGAGTGGGTTTTTTCTTCCCCACTATGAGTATAATTTTGTATTACCTTTTGGCGTTTAGCCGACGACACTTGTTAGCCGGTTTATCTGGATATTAGTTCCTCTACATGATTGTATATTATTCAGACTGTGGCTGACTTACAGTCATGTACTCTTGACAATGTACTAGTGTACCATCCTGTATAACTAGTTTCATGATTATTCTGATAGAGCGTCAGGGACGCCTAACTGATTTATCTTACATGTTCATTCTTATTGGTTCTTGGTTGATGATTGAGGCATAGATGTTCTTGACCCTAGGTGACTTGATTGTAATATGTACCCTATTGTCTAGTTACAGCCGTGATCATCGTACGACGTATAATATCTTGTACGGGGTAGCTGGCCATGTCCGTCTTCGTATTCGGGTACTGAAACATGCTATCGATCCACTGATCTTCCGCCACCCAGTCAGAATAAGTTGCTAAGATATAATAACTTGGAGTTTTTTAGTTCAATTCTCAATCTCATTTTAAAGTTTGTATAAAATTTCTACCATGCACCCTTAAATTTTAAGTTAAGTATTCCTAACTACTCAAAAATGTTTCTTAGTCCGCCCCTGGTATAACTTATGCAATATTAGGTATGATCAATGGGACACGTGAAGTTATTTTGAAGCCAGAGTCTAACTAAAATTACACTGGAACAAAGAGGAAAAAAAAAAAAAATAAATCAAACTTGTTAATCTGGATTACAAAGATCCTACAAAATTACGTGGAAAAACAAAAATTACAACTCCTTAGATGATTACAACAATTTGAACGAAATTAAAGATTACAAAATGCCTTTGTAAATTACCAATATGCAATCATGATGTTACAATCAGAATGGAAAAAGAAATTGAAGCACAAAGTTACACAACATAAAAGAAAAAAAAATCTCACTAGAAAGATGCAAATCACCGTTGTTCAAAGTAAGATTCGACAATTTATGTCGATCTGTTATCAGGAACCAATATATTCGAAAAAAGAACTTCTCGAACGCTCCTTGTCATCATTGTTTTCGGAGGACGGCACTTCGTGGATTTTTCTGGCTGTTGTTAACTCTCCTCTGGTAGAAAAATATTTTCTAACTCTTCTTGTAAAGGAAGAGAGACGGAAATATATATATATAGAGAAGACACAACCCAAATTTCCTAATAGCCACCAACCTCCTAATCTGTAGTGAATTTCTACAAATAAGAGGATGTTAAAAATATCATTTCCAAATTTTTATTATAAGGGACGATTACAACAGATGATCCACTCAAACATCTCCCACACATCTTCGTCTTGAAAGTCTTGATGCAGACTATTCTCTATAGTTCAAATCGGTGTTTTAAAAGCCAGATCGAAACGGACGGTTCAACTGGTTGACCCGTGAACCGGTCACTTTTTCGATCCGGTTCAATGTTGATCCACTAGTTTTTCAAAATTCTACTATAAATGAATATTTTTACAAAAATAAGTGTACATAAGGGATTAAACTTTGACCACTTAGATTAATTCAGTGGTTGAACCGGCTTGACCCGACCTAATGCCTTGGTCGGGTCTATCTCCAATCCGATTTTAAAACACTGGTTCAAATTATAAACCCCAACAAAACTCATACCATTAACCTCACATATATTATTTGTTTTTTCTAAGCACAAGGGCAAGGTTAAGGTACCTGGTTTCGAAAGCAATAGAGGAATGATGATAAAGGCACTACAAAATACACTCAGGCTGGTCCAATTTTTTTTTAAAAATTTTCACTTAAAATTTTATTCGTGGCTAGTCCAAAAATTTATTTAGGGCTGTCAAAATTTGACAGTCTAAACTATTGGAAGAATTGTTAAAATGTTGACAAATCTAAATAAAATTTTGAACTAGTCATGAATAAAATTTTAAGTAAAATATTTAGAAAAAAAAAATTGGAACAGTCGAGTCATCTTTGTCGTGCCTTTATCAAGAACCCAATAGAAAGGCTCGACAGATCTTTGATCAAGAACCCAATAGAAAGGCACGCACCCCACCCCCCCCCCCCCCCCCCCCCCCACAGCAGCACAAAACAAACGAATCCCACCACTACACGATCCCAACCCCCTTCTCTTCTTTGCAGCTTCTCGGCCAAGGAGATATCGGCTGCCGAGCAGCTCGTTCATCTCAACGAGAGCAGCGCTGAGGAAGTAGACTTAGCTTTCTCCACTTCTGCTGCTAATTCTCCGTCGGAAGTCATGAAGGAGGAGTTTTGTCTGCAACGGAGAAACCATAGGTGCCGTCCGATCGCTGATCTCTACTCGGTCACGGCCCCGATCGATAGCCCCCCCCCCCCCGAGAAGAAAAAAAAGGAAGGGCGATAGAGGTCCAGTGAAGTTATCGAGTGACACAGACACTCCAAAATATACTTAGACAGGTCGAAATAAATAGTTGAATTCCCGTGACAAGGGACCATTTTTGTGAACTTCAGATGAAACTGATCATGAAATGATAGAAAAGAGTCTTCCTAGTCTTCGTACCATCTTACAAATTTGGCAATCTACGTCTGAGTACTGATCACTTTTCTCATGAGATGCCCATAATAATTCACATCGACATCGAATGTTACAAATCTAAAGCATTCTATGCCGTTATCCGCAATTAAAAGGCTTTCGGTACTGTCGAATGAACTTGCAAAATACCAAAATTTTCCAGTTTAAAGAACATTATTATAGTTTGGAAATTAACAAATCTGATAGTTTTTTTTCCTCCTTAGGCTTCCATGCCTATTATATTTAATATGTTCTCGTTGTTTAGTTCCAAGTCTTTAATTTCTCAAGAACGGAGGCTTCCAAGTCTCTATAATTCACATTGACTCTTGTATATGAGTTTTATCCCTCCCATAAGGGTGGAAGCCTCGGATGCAATGGAAATCATCAACATCAATTTTTTCTTTGCCCTCCTCCAAGTTGCAATATCGGTTTGCTGTTTATTGAATTTAGTCACTAGTGACCAAGTCACGTCATTTCATGTTGAGGCAAATTCCAAATATATATCTGTATTTCGATATCTGAGTTATCATTTATTGTCTTACACACACATAAGATTGTGTTAGTTCAAGTGATTGGAGAGATCTCTTCGGAAAAGGGCCTAGCGCGGACCCGAAAAAGGATACAAAGTGATACTTTTATGATACATTTCGGCATGTATGCGTCGGACTTGGGGTTGCTATGCAGTAGCACTTCTGAAGCTAGCGGTAGCGCCACGGTAGCCCGATGGTATATAGCTAGGTGGTAAAGTCACGATAGCTCCAGCAAAGTAGTAGCCTTGTTGGTTATTCAGTTTGTAACTGCCATATTATTAGGAACTTACTACCACTAAATAACGTATTAGTTAGGAAATTACTTTCTGGTCTTCCGTTCACGTTTTTAGTGGACAGTACTTTGCAATAGATCAAGGGATGGCTAACCTAGCCATATATTGTGTACTTCTGCACTTTGTGTGGAAGATAGAACACACAAGAGAGAAATGGAGAATCCTTTACAATCAGTCGAAGTTTTTTTATTCCAAGTGTTTTGTTTCAGCAAGTTGGTGCTCCGTCCGAGGAAGGGAGGAGGTGACAATGTGCGCTTTAGAAATTCTTCCAAACTTGGTAGTTCCTGGAAGCGAATTGACGAAGATAGTTGAACCTTGATTTAAGCGACGATGATCTTCATCACCTCCGTAGGTGGCTTTGTTAATTTATTAGCCGTTTTCAGTAATTCTTTATTGTTGTTAAAGCTTTTCTCAGTCAACATAAACTTTGTTGCTATATTATTGTTGTTAAAGATTTTCTCAAATACAAAATTTGAAATGCTACCAAAAATAGATGTTGGAAAAAAAAAAAAATGTAACTACAATCCAAACAAACTAATTTTTAAATATCTTCACCGCAATAGAAATAGGTATCATGTAACTCTAATAAGAAAGGTTATTGCAAAGTTGTGAAAAGGCATGTCATATGGCAAAGAACTAGAAGTTTTATTTTGCTTTGCTACCAATTGAAATCACAAAGAACTAGCTTTATATAGCCCTTTTTTTTTACGATGATATAATATAATGGTATTGAACTTGGAGGAAGGTACTCTCCTATTTGGAACATAGAAGAGGAGGAGGAGACTACTTTTTAATTTCTAGGTTTCATGATCATTTTGATTTATAGGTCACATGGTAGATTAAGAAGATTTCATCTCATAATTTCTGATCAACTTTGCTGAACAAATTTTATGAACCCCCATTAAATTCCATCATATAACTAACTGGAATCTGCATGCTCTCCAAAACTCTTGACTAATAATTAAATTAACAACTATGTATGTATCATCAATCAGCTAATTAGAAAAAGGAAAAGTTAACAGAATTATTTTACACGAGATGTTTATTTATTTTTCACTCACTCAACGTCTCTTCTCCGGAATCTGCTGCCGCAGTCCATCCCGGGGAAATCGGTACGAGCCGTAGCAGAGTAGATATCGACGAGAAGGCTGTATCTGTGGTTCTTCCGCTGAGACCCCAACTCGTCCTCTTCTTCTTCTTCTTCTTCTTCTTCCTCTTCCTCTTCCTCTTTCAGCGCTGGATAGTTTATGTAGTAGGAAGAAGAGTAGTGCTCCACCGCTGCTGCCGAGCCGGCGCTGCTCTTGCTTAGATGGACTAGTTGCTCAGCCGCTGACAGCTCCATTGCCGTGAAGCTGTGAGGAGGAGGAGGAGGAGGAGGAGGTGCTTGGGACTGGTGGGTTGGCAAAGCCATGACTCTTCTTCTTCAATCTCTCCCAAACTCACGCTTACCTTGCCTTAGATTGAATTTTTTTTTCCCGAATTTAGGTGGGACGGACCGGACAGGTCCATGCACTATAGTGCACCAGGCCGGACCAGGCCTAGGTTGGGCCAGACCTCTCTAGCAGAGCGGTACCTATACCAAAATGCAAACCAAGTCATGGAAAAAATTCAAACCAAGTCATGGAAAAAGTTCTCATGTCTGTTATTTTTTTAGGCAAACCAAATTTGTTGTACAAAAAAAATTATTTTCTGTACAACAAAAAAAACACAAAAAAAAAAAAAAAAAAAATCAAATCCAACTATCCCAAAAACAACACACACAAAAAAAACCCAAAAAAAAAAAAACAAAAACAAATCAAAAAAAAAAAAAAAAAACCAATAGAAAATCATCCGAACCGGAGTTGTTAAATTTTCGCCAACTGGGTTGGCGAAAATTTGGACTCTCCAATTCAGTTGGCAAAAATATGACATGATGTATTAAAATATAATTTGCTGAGTTATGGAGAGAGATTAAAATATGATATGTTAAATTTTCGCCATCCCATATGGCGAAAGCTTTCGTTATTTCAATTTTTTATAAATTGTTTTCTTTTAGGCAATTAATATAAAAATATTATTTGTATAATTAATTTTCTAAATTATTAATCAATAATAAGTGTCCTATTAATTTGCTTTCCTTCCTCCCACCCTCTCGTAAGAATTATGGTAGAATATGGCATTAGAAAAATGGTGATATAAAAATATAACCATGTCTTGCAAATCGAGGGAGGGGGTGGGGATCACGTCCGTCATACCGTGATGACGTGACGGTCTACCCCCATTGGTCGGACGGGACGTCCCGATAAATGTAGGAGGGTGAGGGCTGGAGGCAATGGAGGACCGTCACGTCAGTGCGGTCTGACGCGTAGTCCCCCCTCGTCTAGCATTATTTTAATAAAATCTAGATTAAAAGAGTGACATTTTTAATTGAAACTTTTTGAATTTTTTTTATTAATAAAAATGTATGATCAAAATTTTCCAATTGTAAAGAGAAAAATGTGATATAAAATCCAGCATCTAAATCCTGTTTACCCAAAAAAAAAATGAGTCCATTTTGTTTATCTATGATGTTTGTTCATCCTCCAATAAAAAATTGACACGTGTGAAGTTAAAGATAAAAATAAGTTTGGTGGGTGAACAAAATTACTTTAGAAGTGGAATTATGGCAATGAATTGACACGTGTTAAATTTTTATTGGAGGATATTTTAATGGGTGAACAAAGAATCGACTGAGAAAAAAAAAACAATTATTAATAGGAAAAGTTCAGTGATATGACCACCATTTCTTGATTCTTCTCTACTCCAATGGCTTCCTCTAAAATCTTCCCATTGTTCTCTCTCCTAATATCCTCCCTCTTCCTTTCTTCTTCTTCTTCTTCTTCCTCCTCCTCCTAAATGTGCATAATCAGCCGGAAGAGGCTTCTTCAGTCTCGGCCAAAGGCCCGAGTTCTTCGAATGGTTGGTCGGCATCCGGAGTAAGATCCACCAGAACCCGGAGCTCGGTTTCAACGAATACGAGACCAGCGCGCTCATCCGATCCGAGCTGGAAGCGCTCGGCACGGAGTACTCGTGACCGGTGGCCAAGACCGGAGTTGTCGCCTCGATCGGGTCCGGAGACGGGCCGCTATTTGGCCTCAGGGACGACACGGATGCATTCCCTTCCTATTAAGGTACACGTAAATACGACACGACACACTGATACACGTTGTCACGGAATGAGTTTGGAGTGTACGTGTTAGGCATGCCTAACATGTGTTCGAATAAATCCTCGTTACATAAAGAAATGCCCTAAACTTACTGCTACCCAGCCGAATTTTATTACTGAATACTAAAAGAATTAGTGCAAACTCAACATATTCCAACCAAATAGTGTCCAAACTGAAATTTAGAGAAGCTTGCACTACTTCCCAAATCACAAAAGTATCAAGAAAGACTCCGACAAGACCGGAAGGAATAATTCTGTCGAAAGCTTGACACGACTAGAAACTGTTAAAAGTCGTGGACTATAAGCACGTCAAGATGTTGAAGTATCCTTCATTGTAGTTAGTGTTTTGAGAATCCTCAACGGCTAGCAATATAAAAAATGGTGGATACTGGCACTGCATTCATATATCTTTAACATCACCACCCCTGACCCCTGCATAAGCAGGAGCCTTGAGTTGTGACGATGGAACACCCAATAATTCAATATTTAACTCTCAACCCTCGATGCGTCTCTATAGTCTGCATTCTTTCGCTCAAGGGTTTGTTGTATCATGTGAGAGTGTTCGTTTCTCATCATCAAACTCGAGTGGAGAACGAATAACTTTCTAAAGAAAGTGTCTTATGGCCCTCAAAGCCAATCCGTTCTCTCTGTTCCCTTAAAATGATCTAATATGTTAACAAATGAAAATGTGAGCATTAACTGTGTGTTTGTGACAGGAAGTAAATAATTTATTGATAGATGATCACCCAAAACAACACCACCTTACAGCAGCTTAACATAATAATAGATAAGACTCCTCCGTAACAAGCAAGCAAGTAAGCAAGCTAGAGGATGTTTAGCTTGAAAACGAACTTAGTAGTTCAAGGCTTCTGTGCCAGACCAACCTCGATCGACTGAACTGTAGCTGCATCGGTCTTGAAAGACTTGGCCAGGACATCGTCGGCGATGCCGCTGCCGAAGAGAGTTTTCGGAACCGACACGGTTCCGGCGCTTGCACTGCCAAAAGCAGAAATGGCGAAGGCAGTATTGTTTCCTATGCAGGACTGGAAGTGAACGAGTCCCTTGGGGAACACGAACATGTCCCCGGTCTGCAGCGTCTGGCTGTAGAGCTTGTTGGCAGTGTCAACGAAACCGACCTCGAGCGAGCCGCCGATGAGGAAGAGGAGCTCGGCCGAGCGGGGGTGAGTGTGAGGGGGGTTGACGGAGCCCGAAGGGAACACCAGTACGGCGTAGGACACGCTCTGTCCCATGAGAGCCGGGAACTCAGATGCGGATGCTTTGAAAACCGTTAAGCCAGTGATCGGCATCTCATCGGAACTGGTCAATGTTCGGAAGCCTGTGTAGGTGAAGAAGGTTCCGTCGACGGACGTTGCATTCGGCGGGAGGAGGAAGTCCGAGAGGATGTCGGGATCGGCTGAACGGGCCACGGGAGGAAGGGAGGAGATGAGAGCTACAACTGCAAAGAAGAACAAGGCATGGTGGAGGACAAGGTTCAAGGTCGCCATGGATGCTATTGCTAACTTAATTGGAAGCTTTTTGAATTTGTTAATTGTGGATGGTGGTGGAGTTGGCAATAGCAAACTGCATGTATTTATAGGAGCAGGAGTAAGCTCATGTTGAATGAAGCCTTCTTCTTGTGGTGCAGATATTTGGCAGAATAAATGGGAGGAGTTTACAAGGGAAAACAAAAAAGGAAGATAATTGTTCACTTCTGGGATTAGGAGATGAAAACAAAGTAACAAAATAATAGTCTCCAATAACAGAGAAAAAGTAAAGCATAAATCCAATAAATAATGTTATGTTTTGGTTGATCCTACAACTTCTCCTAATTAATTAATTAGGCTTTGAACTCTACTACATCTTAAAAGTTTTTCGAAAAAGTTGATATTTTGGGTAAGGTGTCAGAGTCCCGATATTATACATATACTACAGCTCAAAACAACATAATTTATCTGAAATCAAACTAATATAACTTACATCTTAAAATGTGCCACACTACTTTTATTTTTCAATCCAAGCCAAATTACTAAGGCTTGGTTTGAGATTATTGTTGCTTTTCAAAAGCCACAACAAAAACATCTTTAAACAATAAGTGAAAGGCTACCGTTGTCAAAAGTTGTCTCAAAATTTAATTATTTTATTTTATTATTGTTGTTACTAATATTCTTAAAGCAATTCCAAACCATGCCTAACACATGTACTGTGTTGGGGGTCCTGACCATAAGTTGCAGGGACCTAAACAAAATATGGTATTTGTGCTATATATGTTATCTATCGATCCTCTGTGACTGACAAAGTCAGCCCTTGGCGGTGAATTCCTACCCCCAAAGGGAAAGGGGGTCATGACGATGGCAACAAGAGAGCAGAGGAGAGAGGAGTATATTCTCTAGGAAAGACAGTCCAATGCGGCGCACACATGGCCGGCCGCCCCGGTCAGCTATATATAGTACTGGTATTGTCGTGAAGTGTTTTATGAAGATCGATAATGACAACAGATCTCGACTACAACTTTAGGATCCAACAGAGGGTAGACTACGTGAACCTCTTTTCCTTGCCTCCATTCCTTCATCTTTTTATCAGCCTCGGGACTAACACTTTCGAGATATTAAGATTAATTATTCTTTCAGGGAAACTGCACTTTCATTAGGAATCTGTTTGGTAAGGATGAAGTGTTGGGGAATTCCCACTTCAGTTTGGAAAATATTTCATATGGCAGTAGAATTAACAGTGTATATATGTTGCTTCTATCAAAAGGAAAAAAAAAAGTCTATTCCATCAGTGATTTTAGAATGTAATATAAACTAGATACTTGTTATACTGAATCATAGAAATGAAGGAAAAAAGGAAAAAAAAATTATTAATGTAAATTGGTGGAGCAATATGGTGTCAGTCTCTGTTTTGAATAAGTATTTGTCTGAAAACTTCAGAGAAGTTTGGTCTAATTGGATTATCAGCTTTAGATATCCTTTTGCGATTGTTCAACTTCACAGAACTTGTCCAGCAAATTTACTGAATTCCAAAGTTATGTTTGGTATCCTCTTGTGACAATCTTAAATTGTAGTGCAGAGATAATTTTACTACTTTGCCGAAGCCCCGCCTTTTTGGTTCTTGCCTATCAGCATTAACTTTCAGCTCTGTTTCATTTAGCTTATGCGAGAGGCAGGCCAACTTCGATCTCGTGGCACTCTTGTCAATATAACCACATGATGTGCTGGTTGCAATCTCGCGAGGAACCTTGCATAACGGTGCTGGAGCAGCATCAGATGCAGTAGCTTTTGGCGCCTGGTACTGATAACTTTGGTGCATAATATTGGTACAGGTATATATCTGGGATTCTGCAGTTTCGGATCAGACTCTCACTTAGATCTCGGGTACAAATCCACTTCTTCAAAATTTATTTTCATTTGTTTCAAAATTGAAATCTTTTGTTTACAGAGGGAGATAGATCTACTTGTAACCAGATGATCCTTTATTTGATTTGTTTCAGCAACAAGTATACATGTAGCCCCTAGACCATAGCATAAACTGTAAGTAAACGATGTAAAATGAATGATATTTCTATATTTGCAGTTTTGCTGGTACTCAGCTCGTTACTACCAACAATTGTCCATTCAACTTGCCTACATTGATGCACTACAGGCTACTAGTGCCGCCACTGATATTTACTGATGAACTTTTTACACTGATATTTCATACTTAACTGACTCATTGTAAGAAAATATTGCAAAATCTTTCTAAATTGAGAGGGAAGTTGCTATAACACCGCCAGTAATATTTTTCTGAAAATATTTTCTAGTATGTTGGAGTATGATTTTTTTCCTGTGACACATGTCACCTTTTAAATTAATCTTTAGCAGATGGGGCATATCGAAGTATATGGCCACTTTTGGACATCTATAATTTCCACTTAATTCAGTGCTTGAGACAACATGGAAACACATATTTGCATGATCTAGTAGATTAAACGATAAAGTGACGTGTGTTTGTCATAATAGTTAATTCTTAACCATTTTTTTATATATAGGAATATATGAAATGAAAAAACAACATACTTTATGGATAAAAGTGTTGGACAAATAAAGTAACATGTCCAGAAAGTTAGTATAGTTGAAATGAGAATGATAAGATGGATGTGTGACAACATTACATTGAAGGGTGTAATGAGAAATGAATGTATCTATGGAAAGTTAGAGGTGGCGCTGTTGAGGACAAGATGAGAGAAAATCATCTTACGTGATTTGGAGATTAGCAAAAATGCTCCAATAAAGTGGAGCTATAATATAGTAGTTAATCAAGTTGCTAGGACTAGAGGTAGGATTAGTCGAACATGGTTCAAAGTGTTAAAGAAGGGTATTATTTCTATTGGTGTTACAAGGTACATGACCCTTAACAAAGCCGAATGGAGGATCCAAATAGCTTACCCAAGCTTTTGAGGGGTAAATGCCTTATTGTTGTTGTTGTTGTTGTAGGAAATACAGGAAATTAACTATATAGTTATTTTTGGTAAGAGCTGTAGCCACATAAATAAGGGATGTTCCTTTTAGAAAAGTTATTGGGTCAATATGGCTTTAGAAAAGCATCTTTGTCAAATGGGCCTACAGCTCATTTCCCATGATTTTTATTGATAGAGAAGAATAACGAGAAACGAGTCATAGGGCTTATTTGTTAAAAATGGGATTCTCCCACATGGTAAAAGAGACCACTTTCTTTTCAATTCGCCAGAGGCTCGTGTTAGCTAGCAAATGCGTCTACAACTGATTTTCCATTCTATATATAAATATATGCACACATGATTTCAGTATTTCAAAGTTGCAATGGTTTCATTCACCTATTAAAATGCATGACCATTATAATCCATACCATAGAAAGTGATATGTATCCAAAATCATCCATGAATGAAATAGTGTTCGAGAACTTGTAATTAATGTTTCAAATACTTACAAAAGTGAATGATCTTTTGGTAATAGAAGTAAAAAAAAAAATCACTTGATGCACTAGTTGTAGTTATGCTCGATCCATATAATTTTCATTTGGTGTGGATCTTGCATTTCAAAGATCCATCATCGGTAGGTGGGTGTAATCAAATTAGTATTGTAGGTGTATTAAAGTCCTGCTGCTGCTGCTGCTGCTGCTGCTGCTGCTCTCTCTCTAAAGTTCATTTGTTACTTGAAACAGATTAACAGGTAGCAAAATTGCGTATCGCTGGGTTATATATCTCCTTTTTGACCCTATGCTTAACTTTCTAAGAATGAGAGACAACATTGTAACTTCAGTTTTTGTATTAAACAATATAACAACAAAGCCTTCATCCAAAATTTCTACTTTTCTAGTTTTATGTCTTGTAGCATAAAGGATGCAAGTTTTTTTTTCCTTTTTCCATTTGTATTTCTTGAGTTTTTGTGCATCTTTGTAGGTGCTATGCAAGGTTGCATCCAAGGGCTGTGAATTGCTGGAAGAAAAAGTGTGGTCACAGCAATCAGGTAAATCTAGTGCTAAAGAGCATTTGACAGTTGCATGTTTGGTTAAAATTTTCATGTGGGTTGGATACGATGCTCCTTTTGATAGCATTTGTTAGATACTATAGTTGAGTTAAATTTTTCATGAAATGGGTATTCAAAAGTGAAAACTTGATCAGCCTTTATATATATATATATATTGCAAATGACAGTTTAGTCTAACGGTTAAGACTGATGTATCTGGACGGGGAGATCTTGAGTTCGAGACCTCCGGCGCCATTTAATTCCTCCTTGGTGGAGCGGTGGATGGCTGCGATACGGTCCGGTCGGTGTGCGAATGCGATGCATGTGCAGTGCTAGTGGATCTGGTGCGGTGCGGCTACGGCTACGTGGCGCCTTCGGACGTGGTGCTTTCGGGCTGAGTTGGTGGTGCCTTCGGGTCGGGATGTAAGTCTTCGGACTGAGTGAAATTTTCGGACTAGAGTTTGTATATATAGACCTTCTGAATAAATTTGTTTATTATGTGAGCATTAACCAAGTATTTGTGACAGCAAGTAAATAATTTATTGATAGATTACCCAAAACAACACCTTAACATAAAAATAGATAAGACTCCTCCATAGCAAGCAAGCTAGCTAGCTAGAGGATGTTTAGCTTGAAAACGAACTTCAGTAGTTCAAGGCTTTTTTGCCAGACCAACCTCGATCGAGTGAACTGTAGTTGCGTCGGTCTTGAAAGACTTAGCCAGGACATCGTCGGCGATGCCGCTACCGAAGAGAGTTTTCGGAAGTGACACGGTTCCGGCGCTGGCACTGCCAAAAGCAGAAATGGCGAAGGCAGTATCGTTTCCTTTGCAGGACTGGAAGTGAACGAGTCCCTTGGGGAACACGAACATGTCTCCCGTCTGCAACGTCTGGTTGTAGAGCTTGTTGGCAGTGTCGACGAAGCCGACCTCGAGCGAGCCGCCGATGAGGAAGAGGAGCTCGGCCGAGCGGGGGTGGGTGTGAGGGGGGTTGACGGAGCCGGGAGGGAACGCCAGTATGGCGTAGGACACGCTCTGTCCAATGAGAGCTGGGAACTCGGATGCGGATGCTTTGAAAACCGTGAAGGTGTTCGGCAGCTCATCGGAACTGGTCATTGTTCGGAAGCCTGTGTAGGTGAAGAAGGTTCCGTCGACGGACGTTGCATTCGGCGGGAGGAGGAAGTCCGAGAGGATGTCGGGATCGGCTGACCGGGCCCCGGGAGGAAGGGAGGAGATGAGACCTACAACTGCAAAGAAGAATAAGGCATGGTGGAGGACAAGATTCAAGGCCGCCATGGACGATATTGCTAACTTAAATTGGAAGCTTTTTGAATTTGTTACTTGTGGATGGTGGTGGAGTACTGGGCAATAAGCAAATGCATGTATTTATAGTTGGAGTAAGCTCAGAAGCCTTGTTCTTGTGGTGCAGATATTTGGCAGAATAAACGAAGGAGTTTACAAAGGAAAACAAACAAACAAGATATTTGTTCTATTGATTAATTAATTAATTAGGCTTTGAACTCTTAAGTACATTTTGTTTGTCTCGGGACTTAATTAAAGATGGAAGAACCGAAAGTTGAACTCGAGATCAGGAGTTCATACAAGAGTTTTTTCATTGATATGTCTCGATCCAACGAACAACTTATAATATTAATCTGATTACAACTTGCTGCAGAAATTACAATAATCAGGAAACAATCTCAATTCTTCCTTGCAATCGCAGTTACAGACGGACAGAACTAGTTACAACTTCTCAGGAGAAAAGAAGAAGAGGAGGAAGAAGAAGAAACTCTGCTTGATGGGGTGATGAAGATTCGTCCCACACGATCTGCTTCCAGGAACCAACAAGTTCACAAAGAACTTATGGAACGCGCGTTGTCACCTCCTGCTTGGACTCGTACGAACTTTCTAGACTTTAATGGCGGCATCAGTAACTCTTTTCGTGTCCTCTATCTCGAAGTAAGTTCTCAATGGAAGCACGAAGAGAGTATTTATAGAGGAGTCAGGCCGCCCATTAGTTATGAAAATATAGGAAGAAAAAAAACAGCAAATCCCACAAAGATATGCACGAATTAATTCAAATTCCACAAAAAACGGATTTGAATAACTGACCATATCTTTCCATAAGCGTTCAAATATATCCGATAGCAACGGCCACACAGGCAACCGCTTATGCGGCCTCTCATGCAACAATGCATGCAGCAGTGCATGCGGGCGCGCAAGCAGCAGCGCATACGACCATGCATGCACTCGAGCATAAACGAGTGCATAAGCGCATCAAAATGCGCACAAGCGCCATGCGTCGATGCTGACGTGCTAAATTCCAAGAGCATGACAAAAAGCATAAATGCTTTCATAGAGGAGTTAATTTATTTTTCTCCTAATAAAACACCCTCACATGGCACCAATGTATCCCACCACACCCCATGTGCACACCTCAACTCAAATATAGAGATACCTACTTGGTGGTGTAGCTAATGTGAGACTATTTTTCTTAGTCCAAAGGAAACAACACCAACAATTTCCCACATATCTCAATATATGGGTTGATTGTCCCCACAGTGATTGTCCATTATGCACAAGGATAGATGTCGCTTCGACTTGAATCTTTTCGCATGGGTCAAATAACAGTATGTTACAAGAATGGACTAGGCCTTGAATTTTGCATCATAGCTGCAATTCTTTCCACTCACATAATGACATCAGCTGTGCTTCCGGTTGCACATTAAAAGTCCTGTGCATGCCTGGTTTAAGTGTATGTATCTTGGGCGTCTGCAAGTTTACCCTCAAGAGACGGCCTATATCTCTTTCCATACACTCTGGATGAGTTCTTTTAGAGAGTCCTTGACATGAAGCATTGTGCTTCCTTGCGTTGTTACTCTGCTATGACATGGCTCAAAGCCGAGGTCCCACCTCATTGTGGTGTCATCCACTGTAGCATGAGGTCCCAGCCTATTTGTAGTGCCAAACTACCTAGAATGAAATATTGTGCTACCTTGTGGTGTTACGTCGCTGTGACATGGCTCGCGTAGTCGATGAACCTCATGGTGGTGTCACCTACTATAGCATGGAGTCTTTTGCTTCTTTGTATTGTTGTGCTACCATGCTTCCTGTAAGACACGCCGGACATTCTAAATATTCTAGAACTCATTAAGGCGTCTAAGCCATCATCCCATAAAAGTTTGTTCTACTCATAGAACAGATAGTAGACAACAGTGGTTCTGGGTCTGTAATCCCTCAATGTCTCAAAGGACTACCCACTGTTCATGATATTCTCCCAGTCAATGATCCTTCTTTGAACCAAAAGCTAGATGCCTAGTAGATTTCTCTTTGAACTAATAGTATAAAACTTTATGGTAGAATTACAAAGACAGAATATCATAATGTCTTCAAGTCCATTTTGATTGATGTGTCCTCGACCAGCTGGCGCTTGAGACCTTTGGTGAACGGATCGACCATATTTTTCTGACTCTGAACATCAATCACGGCAATGAGACCAGATTTTTCTGACTCCGAACATCAATCACGACAATGACCCCAGTCTTGATAAGATCGTTCACTACCCTGTGCCTCAGTCGCACATTCCTCTTCTTACCATTAAAGAGGTCATTTGATGTTACTGCTATAGTCGCCTAGTTGTCACAGTATATCGGTATCGCCGGAATTTGCGCACCAACCAATGGAAGATCATGCATGAGCTCCCGAAGCCATTATGCTTCCTCCGCTATAGCTGCCAGTGCATAGAACTCAGATTCCATCGAGGAATGAGAGAGCATTGTCTGCTTCTTCGACTTCCACGATATAACAGCTCCACTCATGGAAAAGACGTATCCTCATGTGGACCTTTTGCTCTCTACTTCTGAACACCAACTTGCATCACTGAACCCGTCCACTACTGTCGGATACCCGCTATAGTGCAGTGCATACTTCTGAGTCCTCTTGAGATATCTCATCACTCTCTTCACAACTTTCCAATGCTCAACACCTAGATTTCTCGTGAACCGACTCAGCATCCCCATGGCGAAAGCTATGTCAGGCCTTGTGGTCGTTGTTGCATACATCAAACTTCCCGATGACGCTTGAATACTCTAGTTGTCTGACACTTTCCTTATGATTCGACTTCAGCTTCTTGTCACACCTGTACATAATATCAATTCCTGGAAGATCCCGATATCCATAGCGTGTGAGCATCTTCTCAATATAATGAGACTGTGACAGCGCTACTCCAGTGTTCGTCCGGATGATTTTTATCTCCAGAATAACATCAGCTTCCCCTAAGTCCTTCATACTTAACTTGGATGAGAGAAACTTCTTTGTCTCAATGACACATGCTAGATCCGTACCCAGAATCAGCATGTCGTCCACATATAGACAAACGATGACTCATCTTCCATTAGCGAACTTTGTGTAAACACACTTGTCCGTCTCACCGACCCTATAGCCGTTCGATCTTATGACTTTATCAAACTTCTCGTGCCACGTCTTGGGAGCTTGCTTCAGATCGTATAACAATTTCACCAACTTGGAAACTTTGTCTTCAAGCCCTTTGACGACAAATTCTTTTGGTTGTTGCATGTAAATCTCTTCAGTCAACTCACCATTCAGGAATATTGTTTTCACATCCATCTGATGTATAAGTAGCTTGTGAATTGCACTTATAGCAATCAACATTCTGATGGTCGTCATCCGTGATACTGGAGCATATGTGTCGAAATAGTTGATCCCCTGCTTCTGAGAAAATCCTTTGGCTACCAGCCTTGCCTTGAACTTGTCAACAGTTCAATCGACCTTCATCTTCTTCTTGAATATCCACTTGCATCTGATTGATTTAGCTCATTCAGGTAGATCGACCAACACCCAAGTGTTGTTGGAGGTTATTGAGTCATACTCATCATTAATAGTCTCCCTCAAGAAGACATCGTCTCTGGTCTTCATCGCCTCGTCATAGGTAAGCGGATCTGCTTCCACATGATAAATGACAAAATTATCTTCGAAGTCCTTCTGTCTCCTCACCCGCTTAGTTCTCGGTTCTGCGAATTCTGGTTCGAACGTTGTCTCTGGAATGATACCTTCTTCTTGGACCACATCTTCATTGGAAGCGTTAACCTCCCTTGCACTCGCATTATTCTCCGGAATGTCCGCGATAACAACGTTCTTGTGTCTTGCAAATTTATCTTCGAAGAATTTTGTGTCGTGAAATTCAATGATATAGTTAGACTCGATATCAAGAAACCTCCGAGCATCACTCTTTTCAACATATCCCAAGAATATAGCTTTTGTAGTCCTCGTCCCCAGTTTCTGAATCTTCAAGTCTGGGAGCTTCACATATGCCAAACAACCCCACACTCGAATGACATTCAAGTTGTGTCTGACCTTGAATCAGAGTTCATGAGGAGTGACATCAGACGTCGCGTACAACACTTTGTTCAGAATGAAAGTAGCTGTAACCGCAGCTTCTCTCCAGAGCAATTTGGAAGACTCGCAGTTAACATCATATAGTTCATCATTTCTCTCAACGTCATGTTCTTCCTTTCAACTACTCCATTTGATTGAGGAGAATACGGAGCAGACGTCTCATTGACAATTCCATGTTCTTTGCAGAACGATGCGAATTCAATAGACCTATACTCTCCGCCTCGATCACTTCTGAGTCTCTTGAGTTGTTGTCCGGTTTGACGTTCAGCTTCAGCTCTGAACTCTTTAAACTTCTCGAATGCTTCATCTTTAGACTTGAGCAGATAGACGAACGCATACTTTGAGTAGTCGTCGATGAAAGTAATAAAATACTTCATCCCGGCTTTTGTGGATAACTGTTTGAAGTCACAGATATCTGAGTGTACCAACTCCAGGAGATCTGTACTTCGATTTACTCGTTTGAACGATTTTTTTGTAATTTTTGTCTGCGCACAGACCTCACACTTCTCTACCTCCTTACCCCCACATTTGGAGATAAGTCATAGACTAGACATCTTATTTATTCTTTTACAATGAACATGTCCTAGTCTATTATGCCATAACTCGAGAGAATAACCAGAAGAGGAGACTGCATTGACATTATTAGCAGAGTTACAAGTTGAAGTTTGAACATCCCTTCGGTACAAAAGGCTTTTCCGAAGTATGTTCCTTTATAGGACATCACCATCTGCCCAGCATTGATGTCCATCTCCAAGCCTGCGTTGTAGAGCAGACTTCCTGGGATCAGGTTGTGAGATCCGTCTCACTATTTTAGTATTATTGTATTTTAGCTGGTATATGTGTGTTATAGTTGTATAATTGTTTCTCGTGTAATTTATGATTTTTTCTAGCTGTTTTCATATAATTTCTAGATTTGTACTTGGTGACTCTCCCTTACTATATATAGCCTTTATTTTCTCTCTCCTCCTTATTCTTATTTCTTTCCTTCTCTTTCTTCATTTTCTTCTTCCTCTTCCCTCTCCTCTCCCTAGCCGATTGCAGCCTGAGGCTGGTCTCCCCTTTTGCCTTTGGTGGTAGTAGTAGCTTAGTTGTGGGTTTAGGCAAGTACATCTTGCCAATGAGGAAGAACTTACAATTTTTAGCCACTCTTGCATTTTATTAGTCTATATTGTGCTTTATGAACTGTTCTTCATGTTTACTTCTTGTTATTTTCGGTTTTGATGCCTTGGTTGGAGTAGATCTAAGTTTCAAGTTTGGAGCTTTCATGAGTTTACTTGGTTTTGATCTCCTAAAACCTGATGTTTTTCAAAACTAGTAGTTCCATGTTGATGAGCACTTGATTTCATGTGATTTTGAACTTTGCTGGATTTGGACTTGAAATAAGGATTTTATGGAGAAAATAAGTTTTCAGGCTTGAAGCTTTTTCATGGCTTTGCAGGCAGCCTGGACTTCTCGCTCCAAGTCAGCATGCGGCCCTCTTGTTAGACGCATGATTGAATCTGCACATGCGCCCCTTAGCCAAATTCATGGAACTTGAACAAATGAAAGTTCGCTAAGTTCAAAAGATTTCATGCGGCCAAGTGTGTATGCGGATAAAAGAGGAGCATGCGGCTGAAGTCGTCCATGCGGCCTGGAGCTATGTGTCCCTCTTTTTCGAACGCATGACTCAGCACCATCTTAGCACGACTTTCCATAATTTTTTCTCTTCCTTCTGACTCTCTTTCTTGGTCAGTCACATCGATTACTTCTTTGACACAACCAGTCACATTAGTCACTTTTCTGATTTTGCATTTATTGCATATCACTCACCTTGTCCCGATGAGTGGACTTTGCATCTTCCATGCGCCAGTGTGTTGCATGCGGCCAGTGTTCTGCATGCGGCCATCTTACCCCATGCGCCTATGATACTTGTAGTAGCTTAACTTCTTATGAATTGTTCTCTTATGGTTTAACTATTTTCATTGTTTAGCCTATTTTGTTTAATTGTTATGAATGCAAAATTTCTCTAAAATTGCTTATAACCCGATTTATTTTATGGACACTGTTAATCTTGAACTCCCGATACCAGACTTGCACTGATATTCCTGATAATAGCTCGTTGTATCGAGTTAACTTGACATGTACCGCTACTCCTGATAGTGGCTCGGCGAAACACACTCCTGACATGATAGAATTTTCTGAACTAAAATGCTTGAACTGATAAGATAAATTTCCGTGGTTGATTTGCTTGCTTCTGTCATGAATGTACTTGTCAATCTACTGTCTTGTCATGCATCATGTCTAAGACAAATTTTTGAGTACCACGGTCAGGAATTCTTAATAACTTGTCCAGGATAACAACTAGAATAATGAATTAGAGGCATATAGAGAGATTTTCTGGCTACATGCAATCCCGGTATCCCAGCGACACCTGATGGATTTGGAGCTCTCCGTCTTGAGGGACACACTTCCAGCACGCCGTCGAGTATTGCATTTACCTGTAAATTACTATACCTGATATAATCTATTCTTTGTATCCTTACGCCTAGATAATCTGGATAGTCTGCAGGGCATGTGGCTATATGGAATCTCAAACTGCATGAGTCAATAACTAGGACTGTGATAACCCTAGTTAGCTAATGATAGCAAGCGGTAGGACATGCTTGGTCGTGATTGCTTGATTTTCAGTCTAGTCTAGTCTAGTCATGTCTTGATTTATTTAACAACTGATCCAGAAACTGTAACATGAGTACTGATTTCAGATATCCTTGTTTAAATACTCCAGAACTGTTTAACTGTTATTTTACTTGCTGCACTTATTTAACTGTTTTCTTGTGTTATTTCTTACTGATTTGTCTACATGCTGGTTTTAGTTCCTAAGTTGGCTCCCTTGTAGTATTTGTTGTTTTGGGGCCTGACCCCACTGGTTTTGTATGACCAGATTTTGGAGCAAGACCACATGATCTTCCGTACTTTCCACCTCAAGATGGTGAACACCAGGAGCACCCGAGGACATGAGTCAATTTCTTCTTCATCACCCATTTGATCTTGTACTTATACTTTTCAGACGTTTAGCCACCGAGCACGTGTTTAGCTCGTATTTTGGAACTTAATATTCTAGCATGCGGGCCTACATGTAAAGCATATTCTAGAATATAGTTAGAGCTAATCATGTAATATTGTACTCTTGTTAGTTCTTCATTTTGTAACTAGCTTCATGATCATCTGTGTATGTATAGTTTCTGATGCCTTACTATTATATGTTTGGTGATCATACATCTTGTAACTAGTTGCTTGCTTGAGATTGAGACACCTATGACCCTTGACCTAGGAATGATTGTTGGATTGTAGAGTAAACCCTCACATATCTAGATAGTCGTGACCGTATCTCGGAGTATTGAGTACTCTGGTGTACGTAGTTGGCTTTGTCCGTCCCCGCTCTCCAGTATTCTGGTTCTGGTGCATGACACGGTTTAAGTGGTGGCCCATGCAGGTCTAAAAATTCAGAAATGTGGGGGGTTTACCAGATATTTTAGATGTCTCAATCATTTTACTTCTTGATCGCCTCCATTGTCGAACTTGTATCATTGAAATCTTGATTCAACATTTGCCTTGATCCTCGATCAATCTTGTCTGTCCCTTTGATGATCCTTGTGTCCTTTATCTTTCAGGGACATTGTTCCTGGTCCTTCTGATCATCCCATCCGAGTTCCTCCAGTAGCAGGACAGTATCCCGATGCCCCCAACAAACCCTTGAGGTTTAGCCTCAGCATTCTGGGGCCGGTTCCAGAACAACTCAAAATGAGGAACCTCAGATCTAGCCAGTGCCTCCTGTGCAACCAATACCTGAGACAGGAGGGGGCAACAGTGTGCTGATTGGTATCCTTCGAGAATTGTTGCCATCTCAAGGACGTCGAGAGGACATACTCACTCAGTCAGTACAAGAGACTTTGGAAAGAGGCGGACATCGTGCCAACAACTCAACAAACAACTTCAAGCGCCTACAACCCTCGTATTTCTATGGCACCGAGGACGCAATTGCATTGGATGCGTGGCTTCAAGACACATAAGCTATCCTAGAGGCAGTTGGAGTACCGGCTAGAGAGCAAGTGTTAGTGGTACGACTACAATTGCTAGACTTGGCCCGAGACTGGTGGGCAGTACAAATGATTTCACTAACAGTACCCGTCCCTTGGGTTGTCTTCAGTGAAAGATTTCAGACCATATATTTTGACGCAGTGTCGCGTTATGATCTACAGCAAGAACTTGAAGCAGATGGGCAGGACTGTCGACGGCTATACGGCAGAGTTTCGACTCATGGTGCGCACAAGGAACATGGCCGCTGAGGATAACAAGTGGGTTCCTTATTCCCCGTTCGTCATTGTATATTTTACTCTTTTGGACATTTAGCCACCGGCACATGTTAGCCGGCATGTCTGAACATTTAGTTTCATTTCCATGATTGTATATAAATCAGGCTGCAGCTGTAATACTGTCATGTATGCTTGTATCTTAACTGGCTTCATACATTTTGTAATAGCTAGTTCTCATAACATTTTGATGGAATGTTCGGAACGCCTTATTGCTTTATCATATACGCTCTATGTTACTGTTTCTTGTTTGATTGAGAGAGAAGTTCGTGACCCTAAGTGACTTGATTGTAGTATGCACCCCTTTGTCTTGTACCGCCGTGATCGCCGTACGACATATAGTACCTTGTACCACCGTGATCGCCGTACGATATATAGTACATTATACTGGGTAGCTGACCATGTCCGTCTACGTATTCCGATACTGGAACGTGACTATATATATAGTCACCTTGCATAGCCAACAGCTAAGACTTTCCAAGCATTAGCAAAACAGTTCTTGGTGTTAATTCAGAAGTAGCAGAGAATGAGGCAGCAGGAAAACCAAATGGAACTGTTAATACAATTTTCAACCATCCATACTATTAAAAACATAAAGTATTCCCGAAATCAGCAGAGGGCGAGTAATGCAATGTATGCATACAAGCCGACTCTCACACCAAGACTGAATATCTCATCATTCACATCATCTATGATAAAAAAAACATCCAAAGAAAAACTTTGAACAGAATATACAACCCAACATCAACTCTGAACACAATCTACATGAAGGAAACTGGAAACTGCTGCAATCCCCCTCTTCTCCAGTCTACTATGAGTTATGTGCATTCAGCAATTCTCGATATACCATATCTATGAATTGGTGGTTCTGCATGAAGAAATTGTAAGACTTCAGATACACAGTATCCATAGCACACAAGTCAATGCAATAAACAATGACATAAAATATACACTTCAGATTCAAACTATGGAAAATAATAAATTAATCATGGGAATCAATTTTTTTTCCTATACCAAAAGAAAGATTTAATAACACGGGGATTCTTCCCTCCAATCTCCCTATATTTAGTTCAAAGTGGTACTATATACCCTGGTTCCCGGAAACCGGTTCATGACTCCACACACACACACCAAAAGGAGACCAATCAAATCGTTACAAGCATGATGATTTATTATATCGGCACGCTGTATGCGGCATGCAACAAATGGGTAAGTACCACTTTTGATCACTAAATGTTTGAAAATTTTAAGTTTTAGTCACTGCCTATATATATTTTTTTTTTTGGTCAGGGAGTGACTAAAACTTAAAATTTTCAAACATTCGGTGACCAAAAGTGATATTTACCCTGCAACAAATATAAAGATATCAATGTTATAAGTATACCTAGTTGTTGCACCACGTCCAGACCAATCAAATCATTACAAGCAAGATAATTTATTATATCGGCACACTATATGCAAATATAAAGCTATCAAAGTTATATTTGTCCTAGTTGTCGTATTATGATTGATTTTCAATGGTGTGTGAGAGCCCACAAAGAACCAAACCCAACAAACATTCAGAAAAACTGTATCATGCCATTTCCCATATGCATTTCAGCTTCATACTCCCTTGAAGATTACTCCATACTCAGTAATGTCTAGTTATCATCAAAATTCAAATTTCTGTTTGAAAACACAATACTTTGTGTTTGTTCAACAAAACATGTAAAACACATCTCCGACATAGCCATGCTCAGTTGAACCAAGTGTAGACTGGTCAAGTTTAAAAGTTACCGCATTAAGCAACTCCAACAATCCTTACTTCATGAGGGAGGCACCATGGTTCACAGTATCAGCATCGGCATCAGAATCGAACTCTTTTAATTGGCAGTTTCGGCGGTTTCGGAGGGTTTCAATGGTTTTGAATCTGTTAATTTCGAGTCTTCGACCGATACCACGAAGTATGTAAAACCAACTTGACTTGTTACTGATTTCAATTCTCGTCAAATGGATTTATAGTCAAAACTAAATAAGCGATGTGAAAGCCATACAATTCAATTTATTGCCACATGATCTCCCTAGGGATAAATGAAAAAGTATCAACTCGTGGAAGTCATCTACCAGGTAAGACGAATTTGGTACTCGAGCTCTAAATAGGTAATGTATCTCCTGTTACGTACCTCTTAATTAGGTTTTGGTTAGTCATCAGCAAATAAAGGTCGTCATCCAAGAGTTCTCCCAGCGAAATGTAGTTGGCTGTGGAGCACACATCATCTAAATATAGATGATGATTAAACTTTTGGTAAAAATGAAGACGAGAGATCCTGTTCTAGCAGGGCCTATTTTAACGGAAATAAGTAGGGTAAAGGGGACTAAATTTTATGACTATATTCATAGATCTTTAGCCTTAACATTAAAGATGATCAAAATTGCTTCAAATAGGTTATAGTAAATTCCATGCATGTGCTGGGTGGAGGGCAGAGATATAAGGTTGACTCGAGGTAACCTTATATTTTTTGTTAATAAAATTGCCATGAGGTTTTTCCATATAAGTCCCCTCCTCCAATAAAAACATATTACTGCACCATATATTTCACTGCGATCCCTCCCTTGCTGCTATCCAACGAACAGGCGGTGGATAAATTCTCACGACCCATTCTCAAGTATTGTGTTGCCCTCCGCATCCTTACAATTACGATGGAAGAGCTAGATTTTGACTTAGTAAATACTATGAATTAGACTAATAGGACAATAGCTTCACACAGTAAAAAAGGTCTAATTAAGGGATCATATATTCACATAGTAGCTAATCAGGCAAGCATTACTTTGGCACATTCATTGACAGAAATACATGGCAGGAACATGCAAAATGAATAAATCATACCTGCACAAGCCTCAATAACGCATCATGAACTTTCTCTTTTGTGATAACTGAACCACTTGGAGAAGGAGTGATAGATGGAGTAGGTGGTGGAAAGGGCTGAAGTAATGGAGTACCATATGGGCGTTGCATGGTCATAGGAGGATGTAATAGTGGAGCAGTTGGTACCGAAGATGCAATTGGTGGCATCATCAATGAAGATGAAGAATGGGGTGAGAAAAAGGAAGGTTTAAGAAGATTTGTCGAAAGGTTGCCACTATTGCTAGACTCTCGAGCATCAAGGATAGGCATTAACGGGTTAGACGATGTTGGCAAAGAAGAAACAGAATGAACTGTTGGAAAGGTAGACGGAATGACACTTGGTGTGTGGGAAGTCAAAGGAATAGAGGAAGACTGAAGCGGCTGTCCTGAACTTGCTGCATTCGGAGCTTTTCCAATATTCATAGCTGCCTGTAAATAATAACACAAACCATGTCAAGAATAAGTTATGTTGTGAATATATTCATTAGTTAGGTCTTTTTGGTATTAGTCTATTATATATATATATATATAGAATACTAGAGACTCGAAAGCATTTGATACGTTAATGACTGATCAAGTATAACTTCCTAAAGTGATAGAACATGTTTAGACATCAATCAGCGAAACAATAAAATGTGTCATCAAAAAAGCAATGCCAACTTTTAAACGATTATTAAACTATGTGTGCCATGTAATAGCCTTAAATATTAGATGAGGACATGCATAAAATTGATGACACAATTCAGACCAATTCGAGCAGTAACTTGAATACTTACACTGAAGAAGTTCGCGAACGAACTTTCGGGGACATCAGCTGCAGAAGCAGCTGAAGACGATGTTGGTGGCTCTAGAGGACCTTCAATTACATCTAGACTAGGAACTGCTTCCAGCTCCTCGAATTCACTGCTGCAAATAAAGCACATTGTTCAAGAAAACTAATCAGTCACCTAATTGATAAACCTATGTTGCCTACATGCAGCTCCAAAGTACAGCAATTAGAACTGTACTCCCCATTATGTCAGGTATAGAACATTAAAGACAGGCTAAACTTAATCAAACCATACTGATTGGATGAAAAAGTAGATAGTCAACTGGTTAAAGGGACAACTTCGGAGAAAATTTGATCATTCAGAGAAAACATCACATTCAAGATGCCAAACAACCCAAATGAGAAACATCATGATAAGAATCTAGAGTTCAACCACATAAAGAAAAGAGCATGTAGGAATAGAATGTGATTAAAGTAGTGTCAACAGGTCATCCTTAGACGTTATTAAGTGGCAGAAAGTGCCCTTTTATTGTCCGCTACCCATGTGCATGTCGAATGTGATATGGAGGAAAGTGTTAAAAGCTCATTCTTGGATGTTTACTAGTGGTAGAAAATAACCTTTAGTAATCCACCACTCATCAAAATAAAACGATGTATGTTCGTACATGACTGTTCCATGTATGTGTGTTCATAAAACATAAAATTATGACCAAGGACTAAATCACAGACATGAGATCCAAGCATAAAACTCTACCTGAGAGTTGTCACGCATTCTTATTTAACATATAAGTGATAGTTATTTAATTGAGTTATGGTCTGGTAGCAATGACTTTCCTCATAGAATTGAGCGACAAGGATGTCTCACTGCACTGGTTTGGAGAACGACGTTCACAACACGCTCAACATTCATAAAATCAAGGTTTAGGTCAGTAACTAAGCCATTTAAGTTAATATAGGTTTGGGAAGCCACCCGAAAGGAATACATTAAGTTGTATAGATATAAGAGAATCCAACTTGGGTGCTGCATCAACAGAGAATCATGATAATTTGGCAACATAATCCGATATCAACTTCTATATTGGAATTTGGCCATACCACTAACCTATATATACGAGTAAATGGTTCCTATTATGTCATAGGAGATTTCCTGCTATGACATATAGGTGGCGTTCTCCTATTGGTCCAAGGATTCCATTTGAATTCAAGCAATTAACCCCTTAGATTTGACATATAGGTGGCGTTCTCCTATTGGTCCAAGGATTCCATTTGAATTCAAGCAATTAACCCCTTAGATTTAAATTTTTCTTGGAATTATGAGTGACAGGTGTTTCGATATGGCTTATACCATAGTATATGGTTAAATACCACAATACATTAACCCTCCTTCGCACTTTCCAATGACTTCTCTTCTTAGACCTCTCCAACTCCGGCGCTCGCACCCATTCGACTTTCCAACCCCCCCCCCCCCAAAAATCATCATGCCCGCCTCACAGGGCCGATTTTCCCACCCTCTGACTAATATATAAATCCCACCTCTGGATTATATATGCAATCCCCTCTCTTGGCTTACGTTCATTAACAGCTAATATCATTTCCTTGTAAAGTGAATAATTCCCTCTGCTTCTTCTTACATCTCTTCTTTAAACTTAGCTTCTAAGCTTTAATGTGTTTGATCAAGTTAGCCATATTTGGTCTTCACAACCTTAAAACCATTACGGGGAGATTTCATGTACTAAATGTTCAACAAAGTTCATAAGGATTACACTTCTAGTCCTAAAACATATGTTAGTACTACTGCCAAAGAGAAGAGGAACCAACTACACGGCTCAACTTTTAAGTAAATCTACAGCTTCATTCACCAACTAACTAAAACAAGATGTTAGATGCATATTCTTTAATTTTCATTTTAATGAAGAATCTAAGCTTCAATTAGGATACTTATTCATGTTCCTAACTTGTCCAAAGAAGGGAGAGACTCAAAGACGTGGAAGCCCCGAAAGAGAAGTTGGGTTGGTGCGGCTGGACGGAGGGACAGCAAAGTTTGGACATGCCGGCGGGATCAAAGGAGGGGGGAAGTGTAGGTTGGGATGATGGTTGGCATTGATGTAGAAGGCAGCGGAGGTCGGCCAGCCCGGCGGGTAATGAAGGATGGGATAAAGGAGGTCGGGCTAATGAGGCCGGCCAACATGAAGAGGGGAACTGGAGTCTTGGCAATCGGACCCAAGGATGGTGGTGGTAGTTGGCCAGGCTGGAGGGTGGTGGTAGTTAGCTAGGCCTGTAGCGGAGACGGAGAAGGTGAAAAAGAGGCACAAGCAAGTTAGAAGGAAAGATAGTATACAGTTGTTCTCTATGTTTGCAATAAAAGCAACATAAAGGGGCTAATTGTTATAACAAGTTCTAGAAGGACGGTTAATCAAAAGCAAGCTTCTATAAACTTCTTGGTTAATTACTTTATTTGGAGACTTTTGGGGCATTTTACTGTAGAAACCCATAACGCATTTGAAGGTAATTTAAGTTGTTGGGGTTCATCATCCTTTATTTACTTGTCCCCATTCTTGAAAGGGTTATACAAGTTCCAATAAAGCTCACTTAACCAAAAAAATAATATATGCTTGGTTACAAACACAGATTGTGAAGGATGCCTAGTGCCCACTAGCTCCTGCTAACGTTGCTCTTGGGAGGATCACGACATAAGCAACCTTAACTCTTCATAAAGAAGTTCCCATGACCGAAACAGCATCCTCCAGTAAGTAGCCACTTAAAATATAATATAAATAGTATTAACATCAAGAATCTGGCAGCCCACAACTTAGGAGAGTGAGGAAGGGAACAAAGCGAAATGATGGTGTACAAAAGTAAGTCATAAATACAACATATGAGAAGCGAGAGGATATAAATTTATATCTTGGACTGTAATGTGCTAAATGAGGTCAACTTTGACTTTGTGAAAAGATGGAGAATAAGCAATTTTAATGGAACGAGCAATCCTGGCAGATGGAAGGAATACCAAAGAGCAAATTGCAACATCACATACTGTTAGAGCAAACTCAGAAATCAACGAAATATAGAGAGAAAACAAATGCAGAAAACACAAAACTTAACGTCCACAGGCGAAGATCGAAGATGGTTCTACTAATTTCAGAAAAGAGGAATTACAAGTTGTGGCTCTCAACTCTGGAACCCTAGCCCCCACAAAATTACAGTCATGTTCTCTCAAATCCTAGTCCCTCACGGACCTTTATTTTTTCTCCCAAAAAATGTAGCCACCAGATTTTGTTGAAGTCGGACGAAAACTGAAACAGACCGAGGGAATTCGAGAGATACACAACACGTATCATGCCATTATAGATTCAGGAATAAACCTTACGTATGGAACAAACACTTAATTGCAGCATTGCATGCATTGCCAATAAAACTAGCGGGTTGGTGAATATTTGGTTTGGAATTTAACTCCTTCAAGATGATCCAAACAGTTTTCCATTAACAACTACAAAGCTTTTATAACAAATTCCTGGGATTTCCATAAATTCTATGAAATAGTACAGGAGATAAAAACATGGAGTACTATTTATCCTCCATGATAAATACAACAAAAAAATGTTCTTTACCTTTTTGCTGAAGATACGTTAAGCTTTGGAGGGACCTTGGAAAATGCATTAAGAATCCTGGACAAAAATATATCAGTTTAGCTTAAATATCTTCAAGTAAGAAGCCGCAGCTATCCGCAAGGACCACAATTACAACATACAAAATAAACTATAAATGCAACGTGCCAAACTTTTAATGTGAACCTATAAGTAAAATAATGTCAAGAAAAAAAAATACATACTCACTAAGCAGCATGCCAACATGTGGAGAACAAAAAAACAATACCTGCTGAAAAGATTTGCCACTGCCTCACAGTCCTGTGAATTGTAAAACCATATGCCGTTTACTTCCTGGGCTGCATTCCGATACAACAAATATGGTACCTGGACTTCATACTCAAAATCCCCCAAGAGATCCTCCACCAGGTTATCTTCCAATAACAAGAAGAAGTTACACAAAATTAACAGATATGCAAAATCAACAAGCATGTAATAGGTGATTAATTGCATCTAAGACATATTATCCATGTGGTGTAAAGCAGAAGTGGGTAGGTAGTTAAGTTAGAATCCTACAAGTGTAAAAACAGTAAAAGGACTGACACGCGTAACTAAGCAAAGAAGGAATTCATACAAAAAAAATGTTAGTGGAACTAGGTACCTCCAGCGATTAATAATAAGGGAGAAAAAAAATTGCAAGCTTGACACAAGTTAAAACATAATGGGTAGAGACCTAGGTATCTCAAGCGACTATAAGTAGATAGTGAAGAGCAAAGTATACTAAAAAATAAAAGGATATTGAGAGATGGAGTTACTTTCATAACTTTAGTGGACACCAATTAGAACTTTAACATTAAAAAAAAAAACAATTTGGTCCAAAACAATATAAAGACGATAAAAACTAGCAAAACTGATAGATCCCTGTGAGTTCACTGAAGTTTGTTCGGATCCTCTTGCGAATTTGGGCTTTTTGACATTGAATTGGAGCATGCGCTCAAAGAATTGATAGATAAAATGTTTAAAACCTATCAATCTTATTGATGACAGAGGGATTTGGGTGAATTTGTATGAGATTATCTTACAATATCTCCCCAAATCAAAAAAATCCAAGGTTTCATAACTATCTCAATCCATCGCTCCTCCCCTTTTTTATATGTTATTTACAGGCAGCCTCGCTAAGGAAGAAGGTAAAACTTACAGATTAACCATCCATACTAACAATCTTACTAAGTAAGAACTACATATTTGCCATTTATTCACACATTGGACCGTTGTTTCCCTCAAAATTTAAGAATGGGTTGGTCTAATGAAAGATTTCCATCTGGATGGACTGGTCCCCACCGCTTTTGTCGGGCTGTGGTGACGACTGGACTCCCTGGCCAAATTTGTTACTAGTCCCTCTTGTGATACTATCAGTGCCATGATTTTGATCTCTTGGCACTTAGCTTCCCTGTTGTTGCTCAAATGTCTCAACTCAGGTAATTATTCTCGAGTTAGTATCCCTTCCAAAGTTTTTCATAAGTGCAAAAATGGTGAATGGCACCCCTTGCAGTATTGCCATATAGATGACTGCTTGATGATGCCATCATTGGCATTGCTTAATAATGCTTCTATAGACGAACTGTTTTTAAAAAAAATGCTGCTCTTATGCTCTTCGTAGTATCTGCCCTTGTTGTTTGGTTGTTAAGATTAAGTGTCTCAGACTAGTAGTCTTAAACAAAAACTGAAAAAGACTATGAGACATGCTGGTCATTTATATATATTATACAAAATCTACATTTCAAAGAAGGGGAGATCCTTACTCCATTCATTCTAAGGAATAGAGATCGCCAAACTTTCACTCTAAGTGAGATCATAACTCCTTATCCTAAAGTGTATTCACTCCAACAAGTTGGACTTAAAGGTACACAGAAACTGACTTCATGAATGCAAAAAACAAAATCATAGAAAGGAACTTGGTCCTTGAGATGCATTAATTTGACTGAGAAAATCCTCTACATATCATCACTTTCGAGAAGAAAGAAGTTAATTCAACGACTCCAAGTTCTAACTTCTAACCTGTGTTCCGCCGGTTCATGACGATGAACTGAAATCTTGGCTGCATATTCCTGCAAAATATCGCTCACTTCTTCATCGATACAATAGATTGCAAAATAAATGCACAAGAGGATATTTCCTTTTCGCTCAAGAAACACATCGCAAACAAGCCAAAATCCTTAGAAGGGTTTCTTTGCATGTTTACCCGTCATACTTATAATTGCATATATACCCTTAAAAGTTTGCGTTTTGGCACGATTGCTCGTGTTCTTTGCAAGGGTCGACATATGTAAATTCATCTTTGATTAAAAACTGTAAGACTAAATACCCATGAGGAATGTCCAAACTTAGGACAGTGATGGATATAAATGGCATTTTTCAATAGCAATTATATGAGTAATGTGACCAAAGTTGACTATTACTGCGTATACAGTGTGTTTGTTCTTACTTTTCTTACTATTTTGGCTTGTTTGCGATGTTTCTTTTCATGTTAAATAACTCGTAGTATAATTTGGAGAAGCTAAATGATCTCCAACTCAGATGTACACATTCTATCAAGGACATTTGTGCAAAAATAAACAATTTTTAGATGATATACGTGCAATCAGGAATTTATAAGGGCATAAGTGTAAGAGACACAGCAAATCAAAACCCTAGCAAAACAGCGGTTTTCCGACCGACTAACTGACCTCTTAACGACGAAGAGCGATCCTTCAACATCCTTTCGGCTCTGGAGATAAAAGGAAGAAAAATAAAACTAATCAGATTGAGCAGAAGAGTTCCCGAAATATTGAATTTTCGAGGGATCGAATCGACTGACCCACTGATTCTGGTCGATGTTGAACTCGTAAAAGGTGACGTGGGCCGAGGTGATGAGGATCTCCTCGACGAAGGGGTCGATCCGCTGGAGGACGGTGAGGTTGAGCAGCTTCGTGCTCTGCCGGTCCAGATTCGGCATCAGCTTCCCGTTTTGGGACATTTTTTTTCTTTAGAGACGAAACCCTAACCCTAACCCTAACCCTAACCCTGGATTTTTAGTGAGAGGAACTGTTCAAGTACCGTGGAGAAGAAGCAAAAGGATAGAGACGAGGAAGTGAGTGAGGAAGAAGACGAGGAAAAGGATTTATGTTTTGGGGAGAAGATGTACACAACGTCAACACACCAAATTTGGGTAAAGTTCACGATTGCATAGGAGAGTTAATTTTAATCTCTCTTATACCATCGTAATAATAATAAAATAAGTTGACACGGGATAATTCTGAAGTTGAATGGTGACAACATTAAAAAAAAAAAAAAATTAACTGTTTTGTTGCACGAAAGTATACGAAAGTGTGAAAGTAGAAAAACAAACTTTGCGTAAACATAACTTTTTTTATTTTTCAAAGTTGTTTTGTTGGTGGAATTATAATATATGAAAGTTGAGAAAAAAAAATTAGTTGTTTGGATAATTGTTGGAAGTGAAAAAAAAAGAAGTTTCATTGTTTTTATGGTTGTTGTAAGTTAATGTTGGTTAAAGATATGGTAATCCTTAGTAGGTTTAAACCAAAATAGTTTTTTTATGAATTAAAAATTTGAGATTTTGATATAACTAATTAGAAAATCATGTGTTTAAAATTAAAAGTTAACAAAATTTTAAGTCAATTTTTTTAGGGTCTGCTTGATAAATATATTTTTATCTGATTTGGGATATTTTTGAACTTATCGTTTATGAAGTGTTTTAAAAATCGTTGTTTGTTATTTTTTTGAGGTACTAGTTTTGGTCGACTTAAACATTTCCCAAAACTGATGTAATGTCTTTTTTGGTGTCTCTATCAATACTCCAAATCGACTGATTCTAAACGATTTTATTATTTTATTACATTTATATTTTGACCAATAATATATACTTATAACTAATAATAATAACTTATCATATTTTTTCTTTTTTATCTGATTCTACTTCTTCCAAACTACTACGGGTACTTTTCTCGATAAGTTCGTAGAATCTCTCTCTCGCTCTCTCTCCTACTTTCATCTTCAGGCGTTTCTATTATATCACGGATTTCTATTATTTTGATCAAATATCCAAACTTTTCTCTTACATTCATCCAGACGTTTTCTATTATTTTGTGTGTTTTGAATATTTTATTTATATATGGACATATAACTAATTCTATTCGTTAAAAAACTTTCAAAATCTCTCTTTAATGAATTACCAAGCATGTGTTGAACTGATTTAAAAATTGCTACTTAAAATTATCCAAAATCGAATCACTCATAACCGGTACTATATAAATATCTCATAACTGCTATTTATACAATTGCCAAGAAGACAAACAACTTTGATGATAATAATAATAATAATATTATTATTATTATTATTATTATTAAATTTTAATATAAATATTATAGTAATTTTAACACGGAACCGACCTTTAGTTGCAGAGCAAAGGTTGCTGAGTGCACTGGGAATTATCCTTAGAATGCAAGAACATGGAAGACCCTAATAAGGGTGTAATGATCAAGGATCATACCCTTGTTCACCTCGACAGCATACCCAAACAATGTCTGACAACAGTTTGTTGCCGCTGAACCAAGAAGTTATGCGCTGATAGTGGGAAGCACTACTAGCCCTCTTCCTCTCATGGGAAACTACCATTGTGGATATTAATGAGTGCTCTACGTGGTACTCTAGTTAAAGCCCCTCGTTTAACGAGGCATTTGTCAATATTAACTCCCTATAATGGCGAATGTTGACAAGTTATGCGAGAATGCTTTATGATAATTTTTGTGGCTGTTCGGACATGTTTTAAGTGTAAATTTTTTTGAATTTGAACTTTCAAAAATGAAGGAATGATAGGAATCCATCTACTTTTTTGTCTTTCTAATAGGAGACAAATATGTTTGGTTGAAATAGAAAGTAAGAAGTGAGAAGTGAGAAGTGAGAAGTGAAAAGTAGAAAAATGTGTTTGGTTGAGATAGGAAAGTGAAAATTGAAAAGTATAAGAATATAATTAGTTAAGATAATAATTTAATAAATTAAAATTTTAGTTTGATAAATTAAGATAATTAATTATTAATTAATTAAGGATTATAAATTTATCAACTCAAATTTAATTACTAATTAAGAGTTAAAATTTTAATTAATTAATACATACATTAATGCATTATTTTATCATCTAATACATACATTAATATATTAATTAATACATTAAATATCTAACTAACGAATGACCTAGAACCCATAACATTATTTCTCTCTCTCTCTCTTCTCCACAAGCCGGCGACCACTTCTTGTCACGCCCCGCTCCCAGAATACTGGATAAATACGGAGACTGACATGGCCAACCGCACCTTACAGGATATCGAAGTAAGCCGTAATATGTTAAGGTTGTCAAGAAGACAAATGGGTGAACTCTAGCATGCTATGACGTCAGTCCTAAGACCGACAAATCATATTACCTCAATCCAGCAACACAAGTACAAGAGTATATCATACAGGAAAGTAAAAAATGTGTCCCAAATTGCATGTCACATATGATCATGAAGCTAGTAAATACAAAATGTTGCACTAGCAGAGTTTAATAATACATGATCAAGATATACCAACCATGGTCTAATATATACATCATGTTGACCGCAGTCTCAAAAATATAAGGAGCTAACTATTCTCCTTGCTAAACACCACAAAAAGAAGTAATCAAGACGAGGGGTGGAAGAAGAAAACCCACTCGCGAGCTTCGTTCGCAGTCCTACGAGTGCGAGCCATCTTGCTAGAGGCGCGGTGGGTCCTGGTTCTCTTCGGGTAAATATGGCCATGCAAAGCCAGTGGGGTCAGAACCCCAAGCAACAAGTACCACAAAGGAGCTCGAGGTGATAGACCAAACACATCACAACATAAGCAAAAGAGACATATAAGAAATAAATGCAGATCAAGACTTGTACGGTACCAACGTACTTATCTCAAGAATAATACTGGAAGAACTGATAGTAAGTGCAAAAATGAAAGTAAAGCGACGAGCGGCAAGAGAGCATAGGAACTATTCTGGATCGGGACCACAATCCTTAAACCAAATAACGACCGGGGTTGCAGACCTTCACCCGAGCAGAGCTTAGCACCCTAACCACGGGCCGGAAGAAAATGAAACTAGAAGAGTGAGCTATACGAATAAACAAACGTCCAATTTACGGCCAAACATGCCTACGGCTTGCGATAATTAACTAACTAGGGTTATCACACGCCCTTAGTACTAGGAATGCATTGCTAAGAATATTGCTGCAACCGGCATTGCAGTCAATCCGGATGGTCAAGGGTACGCTTGTCTAGTAAATTTAAATGCACAGTCAACCATATAATAACATAACTTGTTACTTATTAAAAAAAAAATGAACTTATAAGCATAAACATAAACTTGTGAATCAAAATTGGTCTTATAAACATAAACTTGTCTTATAATCATAAACTTTTCTTATAAACATAAACTTGTCTTATAATGTGCCACAACACGCGTAAACTTGGTCAGTCATGGAGCCCTTGCCTAGCAGGGTTGTCCATGCCGCATGGGGCCCTTGGGGATCAGGGTAGCCGGTAGCGCAATATTCTTCTCTCAAAAAATGCTCTAGATAAATCTTATCTTGTTGAATCATTACTAAATTATTTCAAGTTCTCGAGTCGTGGACACTTGAGAACTTCCTAAAATGACGAATTGCGAGTACGAGCTTTTCATGAGTTATCGTTTTCGCGACACGCGATACATTGGACAATGCTCACACTTGATTGTCCGATGCCAAATACAATAAATTTTTATACACAAACATTTTTACGGTGTCATGAGGATCAAAATTACGTGTTAATATAGAGATGCACAACATCCAACTATGCTCCAATACTCAACTGGGCTAAACCAGTTTAAGCATTAGAAAAATGATACAATATAGTAAATTGAGGATAACTCTCACATATGAACTCCAAATAAGGTGATTCAAAAAGATTAGAAAAGGAAAAATAGAGATCTACAACTTTCATATTTTGAGTTTTGAAAGATTCTAGCAAAAAAATAGCTTAAATAGGCATTTGGGTCATTATACGCGCGGCACACTGCGCACATCATGAATTTTGTGCGCGGCGCACTGCTGCGGCAAGAAAATCCATGCGCGGCGCACTGCGCGGCGAAGATTGATGTGCGCGGTGCACCACTGCGACAAATTTTTTTATGCGCGGTGCACTACTGCGGCATAAAAATCCATGCGCGGCGCACTGCGCACGGCAAGAAAGTGATGCACGGCACGTCAATGCGCGGCGCATTACTGCTACATGAAACTCCATGCACGATGCACTATTGCGGCATAAAAATCCATGCGCGGTGCACTGTTGCACGACACTGTTCATCGTCCATGCCAGACAGGTCCGAGAACAAAGCTCCAGAACTTATTTTTGCCATAAAAACTTTAATTTAACTCCAAATTAAGCGATTCAAAAGTCAAAATGCTCGAAATAGAAAGCTCCATCAAATAGAACAACTAGTTTTTAGAAAAAAAAACATGTTTTACTAGATTAAACCAATAAAAAACTCATGGAACCTATAAAAATCCTAAACTTAAAACTCATATCTACTAAAATCTATCCACCAAAAGCAGAAACTTCAAGAACTAAAAATGATGAGGAACACAAGGAGAACATTTTTTATCAAATATATTTTTAAAACAACATATATAACAATTTAAAAACTTGGCATCACCATTGAGCAAGATGTACTTGCCTTGGGTGGCTCCTAGCCTCTCCTCTCACGGTCCAAGTCACAGCAACTTCTTCTTAGGGCTAGGGTTTGGCTAGAGGGAGCTTGAGGGAGAGGAGGAAGAGGGAAATAGAAATGAAGAAGAATAAGAAATAGAGGAGAGAGAAAAGCACATATATATACTAAGAGAGGATCAAAAAAGAGGGTTTAGCCATGGGTTCACCCAAAATAAATCGAACCAAGGGTCCATTCTACATGCGAGTCCTAAACAGGGTCTATGGCAATGGGTATTCTACTGGTCTCGAGTAGTCTCTCTCTCAACAATAAAAAATAAAATAATAATAAATAACAGAAACCAACATAAAAATACAGCAAGAATATATTATCAGAAAAAAATAAATTATAGAAATATAAGAAATACCAAATCTAGAATCGGGTGTGACACTTCTCAAAAAAAAAATCACCCATGGATCCCCTCCTCCGCCTCTAAACCCTCCGGCCACGGCCTCCATGAACCCCAACCCTCTGCCACTGCTACGACCTCCGCCCCAACCCTTCTTCTCCTCCGCTCGCTCCGGAACCAGCCACCGGAACTCCGAATCCAGACACAACCATCGTCTATGGTGATCTCATGTTGTCGGCCCTCCTCGACACCCCATAGGCCATCGACGAGAGGCTTCATTATCGGAGGCGTCGTTGATCAGTGAGTATTTTTATTTTACTAAGTAAATTTTTTTGTAATTTTTTTTCTTACTTAGCAATTACTTAGTTGAACTATAAATTAAGTCTTCTTCTTCCTCCTGTATATATTTTTACTTAGCAATCCCAAGTTTTCAACCCACATTCTAAAGATTTGGGAGGAAGTGTATATATGGATTTGGAGGGAACAAGAGGGGGGGACAGGAACTGCGAGTTCCATTTTGCATCTGCTTTCCAAATATATGTTTTCCGAACTAAACGATGGAAGCTATGGATTTGGATTCACTTCCTGATGAAACCCCAAATCCAGTCTCAGTTCCCATTTACCAAACAGTCCCTTAGGGTTTTGCGGAGACATGTTGATCGACCAATTACAATCAAGCTCCCACGGGAAGCACAAAGCGTATGCCAAATGGGGACTTCCACCAATCCCGAGGAAGCAAAGTCCATTCAATGCAGTTGCCACATGGGTTGCAACACTCTGATGGACATAGCATCTACATTAACAAGGTCACTCATGTCACGCCCCAATCTCCACAGGAATCAGCCGTCCCCGTTAGGCGTGAATCACCGCGACAGCGCTCCCACGGAACGACCGTTCCTATCAGGAACGTGATACCGCACGAGCACAAGTTGCTCTCGTGCAAGGCCATCAATCCGAACGGGCAAAAAAATAGCTAAGTTACAGAGTAGAACATATAGTCTGAATGCAGCGGAGAAAAGACGAACATGTAATTGGTAACAAGTTCACAGAGTCATCATAGTGGAAGCATTGAAACACATAAGCTCTTAAAGTAAAATAAGCACTTTATTGATATTGATTCAGTATTACAAGTGACGCTAGACCGAGATTACAAGTCGCTCAAGCCCTCTCTCTCGAAACAATAAAAGCATGCCAAGTGGCTATAATTATGGAATAATACATAGGCGATATTCCAATATTATGTCTTGTATATGTGCTTCAGCTCCGGATGCAATGCTCCAAGGCTCCAGTCGAGGGTGGGGAGTACTTTACTGTAGATATGTGATCATACCCTCATTGTATCAAGTATTGTTTATTGAATAGTGTTAATCATACACCGCATGTATGATTAGCCAGGCCATATATATTGTATCATGTTCCTAAGTCGATCACATGTTAAAGCTAGTACTCACACACTTAGTCATTGTATTATTATTCATTGGCATATTGTTCATTATTGTATTTATTTTAGTATTTCCTTATTGTATATCTCTCGTATCTACTGTGCATCTTGTATATTCACATCTATTTATTGTTACATAGTTTTTATCATTAATTAGAACAGTTGTTACAGATATACTCTACTCCATTCCTGAGTGGAAAAATATTTTCCAGAGGATCCGAGAGATTGGTGTCCGACATACTATGGACGTCGATTTATAGATGGTGCAGACTTGGACCCAGTAGTTCTGGAGTGATTGCCGGAAGGTTTATCTGGATCACTAGTTTTCATAATTAGTCTATTTAGCATTTTGGTACCGGATTTATTTTCGGCATATAGTATGAGATTGGATATTGTTTCTATTGTTTATATATATATTGAATGGATAGTTATGTTAGACTTCCTTGATATCTTCTCGTGATTTAGAATGTGAATGAGTTTTGTGTTGAGATATTGTTGGCAGGTTTTATATTATTGTGAGATGTTTAGATAGTATAGTTGACCAAGACAGCGTTCTACCGCCGATGTTGCGGCGTAGGCTGGGCGTTATTCTCGACTTGCATTCCTACATCGGGTGCGGGTCATGACACGTTTTTAGTGGTGGCCCATAAAGGCCAGGCTTCACAAGTTATGCGATGTCGTGGTAGTGCGACGACTTAGTTGTACTACTGCGAGCCTGCGATAGGATATATGATGTAGGATATAAGATATTAGGATGAGAGGATACTCAATTACAAATTTCTTGAGAGATTCCTGGGACGACCCTTGAAAATCTTATTACAATTCCCATTTCAAATATTTTCCTTTGTTTCTGTCCGCTCTCACTTATTGTTGTTGAAATTGATTCTTGGTGATCAGTTGATTTAAATTCTTGGTGTTCATTATTAAGTTTGATTTCATATTGAGAGAAATTTTATGGACTAAATTACTGTATCATCTGATGACATATGTTGATGAGGATAGTGAGAAAGGTAAAACGTCTGCTTTGGTTATGGAGCATAGAGTTTATCGCAGCCATATTAGCTGGCGTAGCGGAAACGTAGGGACCTGACTTCGGATGTACATATCTTAGTTATGAAATTTAGAGTTTCTCGCAGCCATATCGGTTGGCGTGGTGAGGATTCTAGATGACATGATTATAGAGTTGCATACCCTAGTTATGGAATCTATCGTTTATCGCAGCTATGATTACTGGCGTGGCGAGGATTCTGAGTGTCATGATTTTGGACATACGTGTATGATTATCAAATTGTATCTTAAATTGGTCCTTAAAGTATCATCTCAATACTTATTTATTTCAGTTATTATAGGACTTTGTTCCATCATTCTTTAGCTTAGTAGTAGAGATACTTTCAGTTCTTTAGTCCAGTTCCTTATAGAGCTTCATTCCATTAGGGTTCCTTGTTAGTGCGATAATTGGTGAATTGCAATTAGGTTTGTGACTTGAGTATCAGTATTGCCTATTGAGAGTATGACTTGTGAGTTTGTAAGTGGTGCTTAATTGGGCATGTGAGCAATAGGCATAAATCTAGGGATAACCCATACATAGTACTTTGTAGCAATAGTTCTATGATAGGTGTCATTATAGATAGTATGGGTACTAATGGTAGAAGGAAGAGTAGAGAGTATCAGTAATTTATATAGTTGGGTGAGCCATGTAAACATTTAAGTATCAAAAAAATTATGTTGGAAACCATTGGAGCATGATATACAATTGGGTGGTTGATACTCGGGTGTGTTAAGAGTAAAGAAATTATATGCATAAAGGGTATTAGTGAGTGTGTCATAGTAGAATGGTACCCATAAGTGTATAGGAGAGTGTGAGGGAATAAAAATATATTGTGCTAAAGTAGTAAGGCTTGTGTTACAGGTGAAAGTAGAGCATTGATGTGAGTAGATAGGAGTGTACCAGTATATGACTAGTGATGGGTATATCACCTGATATTGAGGCTAGTGATGTGTTGGAAGCAATAGGTGGAAGAAGTATCGAGAAATTGTGTGCATTATGCATATTGGATGATAAGTATCAGTATGAAAGTTCATGAGTATCAGAAAGTGGAAACTTGAGTGTAAATATTATGTCATGGGTTAAGAAATATCAAGATTGGTCATGGAAGATATGTAGTGTATCACTGATTTGTGCATCCGTCTATAAAAGGTTTGAGGAGAGATACATATACATAAATAGAGATATGAAACCATATGTTTGTCTATGAGAGTGAAGTAAAACATGTGTATTATAGAAGTTAATAATTAGTACAAGTGATCATGAATTCTAGTGAGTGTGATGAGGTGGTCTAATGATATAGCTAGTGTCATAGAATATTAAGGGCATATATTGTGTAGTTAGAAAGGTAGTGTTACTATATCAAGAGTGCTAGTGTTTCTATATAGGGATTAGTTGAGTAATGTGCTAGTAACAGTAAGTACCTTATCTAATGATGTTGGATTGGTGTAAAATTATTTGGAAGTAATAGTGCAAGAGATCTAAGCAGTAGAGGAGGGAGACAATATATATATATATATATATATATAAGTAAGTAAGTAAGTATAGTACCTTGCTAAATTTGATTATAGAGGTCATATGTATCAAAGAATAGTCCGAGGGGTATAAGGATACCTGTGAGATGTCATGGTATTGTAATGACTAGAAGATAATTGTGTATTTATTTTGATACTAATATACAGATAAGAACCTTAAGATGATTAACAAATGTTAGATGATGAGTTGCACCAAGTATCATATAGAAAGAGATACCTTAGTAACAAAAGACGGAGTACCTCAAGTATTATGAAAGTTAGGCAAGCATTTTAGTAATTAGTATAATAATATAGAGGAGAGACACGAGTAACTTGGTATGAGGATGTCATCTAAAAACTAAAAAACATATGAGAACTGATGCCTTGTGTAGACAGTGACAAGATTTAAGTAAGACATCCTATTGGGAGTATTAAAGTTGAACGAGGGTGTGCTAATAAAACACATGATTGAAAAGGTATACAAGTATTCTTTGCAAGAGAATGATTGAGAAATTTTGGTGATTACAAGAATTAAAACAGAACAAGGAGGTAGTATCTTAGCAGTGTTTTGTATAGTATCCTAAGTAGCAAGTGCCAGTGAGTTAAGCATGTATATGACCTAGAATTATAGTATACCATGAGTATTGGAAACTCTCAGTATTAAAAATATCTTGATGATTAATGAATACTTAGTATGAGGGAATAGGCCACATGTGGCATAGCAGGTTATCCCGTACCAGTAGAGAAAGACACCCGGCAGGGCAGAGACTGATTTCATGATAGTTAAGAGACTATATTCAAGTATGATTTCTCCTTCAGTAGAATGATAGGATTGTATGACTGTGATTGATGGGGTTTGACCATAGTAAGATTTGTATGAATATGATATGACTGGCCTGAGAGAGAGGGGTGAGAGTTTAATTTTGAGGACAAAATTCTTCTAAGGGGGGTAAATTTGTCACTACCACATTTTCTAGAAAAGGATATTTTAGTCATTTGGTAATTTATTAAATATTGTGCATGTTAAATATTTATTTATTATATTATTTATTTATGGTTAGTATGTTAGATTTATTTTTGGACTTGTATTAGTGGACCTAACTAGTTTAGTTTAGATTCATGGACCAACATTTAATTCTAGTTAGAATTGAGCCCAATAATTAGAAGCCCAATTATTAGGAGGATGATTAATTATATTAAACCCAATAGACTATAAGCTTTCCTCCTTAATTAATTTCTTCATGAGAGGCCCCAAGGGGTATTTTAGACTTTATATAGTAGCTTGAGGGAGGAGGCAAGTGAGGCCTATATAAAGGGGATAAAAACTCTCTCTCCCTCTTCATTTTTCATTCCAAATCTAGATCTAGAATTTCCCTCAACCAAATTCCATCAAATCCCTACCAAATTTTCACCCAATTTCTTCCCAAATAATTATTGGAGGCTAGTAGAGCAAGGATCTGAAGGAGGAAGCATGGATCTACAAAGAGGAGCAAGGATCTACAAGTTGGAGGCCAATTTCACCAATTTTGGAGGTTTCATTGAGAATCCATCTCCCAATAGGTACAATTCAGTTTTTCCCTTAATTTAGATTATAAATATGAGATTTAACCATGAGAAATCAACCCATATGCATAGGCTACCCATAGGATTTGGTTTTGTGTTCATAGGAGGCCTATTGAGAAAGTTATGGTACTTTTTTTGTCAATTTTAGGGAAATTTCGAGATTGACATTTGTTGTGTGTGTCAATTGGTCCTATAGATCAATTTAGCATATGCTTATGTGTTTGGGGCTAGTGCCGTGTCCACAATTGGGTACGTGTAGGTCGTATCCCAACAATTTGGTGATACGTGTTGATTTGAGGGTTTTTCTCTACACGGGACTTTGTGCATGTCATATTTTGACACGGACACGTAGATTTGTATTTGACTCTTCGTATTGTTCATAAATAATATATATGACTTGCTCGTGTCCTTCGGGGTACGTTTGGATGTGTGGTGGACTCGTGTCGCATGCGTATCCTAGATCTAGTGGGATATGGGGTGATACGTTCCATGTGTATACAATTTAATTGTAGATCTATTTCTCTTGTGTTCTTATTCATGGAGAGGTGTAATTATATATATATATATATATATATATATATATATATATATATATATATATATATATATATATATATATATATATATATTATTGTGTATATATATTTATGTAATATTGTGTCTTAGATCTATGTATCTATGTATATACTATATGTGTATATTTGTTATGTAGCTATTCTTCTACATGTAAGATATATTTATATATGATAGCATATATAGATATGTATATGTTAAATAGATATTTATATGTGATTATAATTATAATTGTATGATGTATGTTATATATTATTGTATGATTATATATACGTATATATATATATATATATATATATATATATATATATATATATATATATATATATATATGTATATATATATATATATATATATATATATATATATATATATTACTATGTATGTTACTACGTAGTTATTATGTACATATATATGTATGTGAGGAGTGTGTGTATGTATATTTATTAGTTGTAGTTATATACATATTATAATATATATATATTATGTGGTGTATATATATATATATATATATATATATATATATATATATATTAGTGATAGAGAAGAGCAGGAGCTATAGCGACAACAGCAAGCGTCGCCGAAGCAACAGCAGCAGTAGCAGCCGCTATAGCGACAACAGCAAGCATCGCCAACAGCAGCAGCAATATCAAACAGCAGCAGCAACAAGAGCATCAGCGACAACATTAGGAATCTGTCACTATAACAGCAGTATTGGCAGCCGTATCAGAGGCTATAACGACGGCTTTGGCGACAACAGCAGAAGTTCGTCACTAAAACAACATAGTATCAGCAGTATCAGTCGCTTCAGCGACGGTAGGAAGGGGATTTTAGTGACAGTTTGATAATTTTTAAATATTAGATATTTAAATATATATGTATATATATATATATATATATATATATATATATATATATATATATATATATATATATATATATATATGGTATTAGTATAATGTATATATGGATATATATTAATAATTGGTAGTTATATACTATATGGTAATAGTTAGTTATTAGCATATAATCTTATTGGATAGTTAGTATAACTAATTATCTATTGTTATGGGTATCTCTAGTGTTATATATATATATATATATATATATATATATATATATATATATATATATATATATATATATATATATATATATATATATATGTATGTATGTACGTATGTATGTACGTATGTATGTATTAGTAGTTAGTGTGTAGTTGGTAGTTAGTATTTATTCTATTAGTACATACTAAAAGTTATATTGGATTGATATATGTATACATATAGTTATTAATGGGTAGTTAGTATATATATGAAGTTTTTGGCAATTACCTTGAGATACCAAGGTAAGTATCAAGATATACCAATGTATGAGTAGTAAGTATTGGCATAGTAATATGATAGTTGTAAACTAATTATGGGTTGGTATTAAGGTGACTAAAATAAGGTATATAGTATTGTATAAATATTAAATACATGGTAGTTTATAATTATTGTTGGGTAGTTAGTATAAATAAGGTTTTGAATTTACCTTGAGATACCAAGGTAAATGCCAAGGTATTGAGGATAACCAAGGTATTAGGTTTGGATATCAAGATAGAGGTTTAGTGTTGCGATACCAAGTTAGTTCGAAACTAAGGTATCCATTTAGCAATTGTAATTATGATTTATATATTTAATATTGATTTATTATAGATATGTGATATTTACCTATTGGTTGCGTATCCTAGTATCCTAAGATGCAGCTTGTATGACCTAAATTCATAGTGTATGAACCCAACATCATTGAGATAGACTCATGCAACATAGAAATATGTAGTTTGACATATTTGACCATAGTTTGACTATAGTTGACCAAAGTTTACTTAGAGTTGACCGAGTTTGACTTTTGACTTAGATTTGACTTGTTGACTTAGAAGTTGACTAGTTTAACTTATTTTCTTTCCAGAACCTTGTATTGATGTTGTATTACATATCTAGGTCTTCGAGGCACTGTATCAGACATCTGTGAGACTATTCTTTGGACTTCAAGCGAGTACATTCTCTGATAGTTTCTCATTTATGATATCCTCTATGTTCATTGTATCTAGTATAGATATCCATGTTCTCTTGACACGATGGTTACACGGATTGGTATATCCGGATCTCGTTATGAGATGTTATTCCTTGGTATATAGTGTATCTTGTGCAAGTATTATTTTATTGGTTATCTTGTACATGTATAGACACTAATTCTCGAAAAGACTAGCTATCTTCTTGGGGAATCTCGTGCCATAGCATACCGTGGTTGGATCTATTATACCAGTCGATGGTGGAGAGTACTTTAGTATAGATATGTGATCATACCCTCATTGTATCAAGTATTTTTCATTGAATAGTGTTAATCATACACCGCACGTATGATTAGCCAGGCCATATTTATTGTATCCCGTTCCCAAGTCGATCACATGTTAAAGCTAGTACTCACATACTTAGTCATTGTATTATTGTCCATTGGCATATTGTTCATTATTGTGTTTATTCCAGTATTTTCTTATTGTATATCTCTCGTATCTATTGTGCATCTTGTATATTCATATTTATTTACTGTTACATAGTTTTTATCATTGATTAGAACTGTTGTTAGAGATGTACTCTGCTCCATTCCTGACTGAAAAAATATTTTTCAGAGGATCCGAGAGATTGGTGTCCGACATACTATAGACTTCGACTTATAGATGGTGCAGACTTGGACCCACTGGTTCTGGAGTGATTGCCGGAAGGTTTATTCGGATCATTAGTTTTCATAATTAGTCTCTTTAGCATTTTGGTACCAGATTTATTTCTGACATATAATATGAGATTGGATATTGTTTCTATTGTTTATATATATATATTGAATGGATAATTATGTTAGACTTTCTTGATATCTTTTCATTGTTAGACTTTCTTGATATCTTTTCATGCTTTAGAATGTGATTGAGTTTTGTGTTGAGATATTGTTGGCAGATTTTATATTATTGTGAGATGTTTAGATAGTATAGTTGACTGAGACAACGTTCTACCGCCGATGCTACGGCGTAGGCTGGACGTTGTTCCCGACTTGCATTCCTACACCGGGTGCGGGTCGTGACAGCACTGCCACACGAGTTAGGCTATTCATTATGCCATGAAACTGATCCTATGGCAAGAATTGAAAGATAACTTAATAGATGGTGCACGAAACCTATATAACGTGTTTGGATTTGTCAAGCGGACGAGAAGCCTCCCTACTAGTGCATTCATGTACTGATAACCCACCAGATTGCTTGCAGGGTGCGGGAGAACCTCGTTCGGTACGTAAATTCTCTTATTGTGAGCTAAGGCATGGAGTTCGCTCTAGAGCCTTGGAGCGTTGCATCCGGAGCTGAAGCGCATATACAAGACATAATGTTGGAACATCGCCTATGCATCATTCCACAATTGTAAACAATTGTCACGCTTTTATTGTTTCAGAGAGAGAGAGAGAGAGAGACTTGAGTCTCGGCCTAGCGCCGCTTGTAATACTTGTTCAATATTAATAAAGTGCTTGTTTTACTTCTATACTTGTGTTATTCAATGCTTCCGCTATTGACGACTCTGTGAACTTGTTACCGATCGTCTGTTCGTTTCTTATTCCGCTGCATTCAGACTATCTGTGCGACTCTGTGGTTTAGACATTTTACCGCATGTTCGGATCATGGCCTTGCACGGACACGGCTTGTGCTCATGTGATCGTCTCGCGGGAGCGCTGGCGCGGTAATTCGCGACTAGCGGGAACGGCTGATTACTTGTGGGAGATCGGGACGTGACAATGTCAGCATTGAGTAATTTTATGCATGTGGACAAAAGTGTTTGTGTTTTAACCACGCAAGCAATTTATTCTCTATGAACTCATCAAAATTACTAAATCTTATTTTATATTTTTTTAATTGAAACCCTAAACTCCTAAAACAAAGTTTTCTTCTACCATCACTCTAACTCAAATAGATTATGAAAAATTCGAACAATTTATGGTACAAGTTCGTACATTCATGTTCCTTGCACGAATTATCGACATAACATATCAAGATCCCAACAAAACCACATTCATATATTGTTACGTTCTTTACACAAGCTTCTTTGGTAACATTTATCATCTTTATTATTAATCTATGGTCTAAGAACCCACACCAGCATCACTAATAGTCCAACTCATCGCTCACGAATCTCTATTTTGCTATAGAAAGGCGTAGACGAATGCAAAAGCAGCAAATATTTCACATGGGATATCACTAGACCAAAAATGTTCGGCTCAATTTGGTTCGATTTGTCAAAAAAATCTGTTCATTTTAAATCCAACCGAACCCATTGAAATGCGTAACCCTATTAATGAATTTTTATCGAAAAACTAATATTTTTATTCGGGGCTATCCATTACTCGGAGACAACAGGTAGAGAGGAGTTCTTACTCGGAAGAGACTAATTTTGAACCCCCCCCCCCCCAAATCCAATAAAAAACTCTATCTTCTCTACACACTCTTCCAATCATTTTCATCCAAAAAATTTCTCTTTTCTTCCAATCTTCTCCATCCAAACAAAACTCTATCTTCTCCCCAATATTTGAATATTTCTTTCTTGATATGGCACCCAAAAGAGATTCTCAATTAAGGTAAAATTTTATTTTTAAATTTTTTTTTTCTCATTCTTGAAGTTTTTTTCCTAATTCTTGTTTTATGAACGTAAATTTTTTCTAATCTATGTTATAAATGATTTAATCGAAGTATATAACCACAATGTATGTTTACATAGAAATCAATTCATAGATTTTAGGATTTTAGAGATAAGAGATCGTGTACTCGGACCTGAAGAACACATGACTGTAGCAAATATCTACAGTTCTGTAAGAACACAGTACTGTAGAAATTACTACTGTCCTATATTTTTTATTATTGTTTCTTAACGATGTATTTTTATTATTGTTTCTTAATGATCTTCATAGTCGTAACCTAAAGGAGAAGAAAATCGATGTTGGAGCAAAAAGAAAGCGACATTCTATGTATGAGCGCAGGACACGCCAGGGAGTCCACGTTATTGAAAAATCAGTATCAATCGTAGAACCAGAAACACTTAGAAGTCGTAAAATGAAGAAGATTGCAACTCGTTCTAAGAGATCTGTTACCCGTTCTTCTAATGATGATGATGTATCAATATCAATTTTGAATGTGTATGGATGTTTCTTTTGAAGTTGTGATTTTGTAATGTTGACTTTAGACTTTTTGAATATTTGTGATGTGTGGATGTTTATGTTGAACGTTTTCAATGTTGTAATATTATTGACAATTATGACTTAAAAAATTTCAATGTTGCAATATTATTTTCAACAAGTTTCAGAGGTAGGACTGTGAAAAATGTTGACAGTCCTGATTTTGTATTTTTTTCAGCAAGTTTGAGTCAGGACTGTCAAATTTTTTGACATTCCTGCATATAGTTAGGACTGTCAAAGTTTTGACAGCCATGACTTTGTAAATTTTCAGCATGTTTCAGATAGGACTGTCAAAAATTTGATAGTCCTGCATATAGTTAGGACTGTAAAAATATTGACAGTCCTGACTTTGTAATTTTTACAGCAAGTTTTAGTCGGAACTGTCAAAAAAATTTGACAGTCCTGCATATAGTCAGGACTGTCAAAATGTTGACATACTTGACTTTGTAATTTTTCCAGCAAGTTTGAGTCAGGACTGTCAAAATTTTGACAGTCCTGACTTTGTAAAATTTCTGAATATAGCCATATACAATACAAAAGTACAATAGTAAAAAAAATCTAGCCATAATTTTAGAGTTTGGATTTAGAGATTTTTAGGAAAAAAAGTATAACTTGACTTGGAACCACATTTTTCATTCCAACAATTTTTAGGATTTTGGTTTAGAGATTTAGGAAATAAAATGACAAAGAAGAAAACAAAAACAAAAATTGACCTAAAAAAAAATTGGTTTCTTTACTCTTTGCTTGGATAGTTCTAAATTATTTCTTTTTATGACAAATTTATAATTAAAGCGAAAATTAAATTGGATAGCTCAGAATAGGAGTGTCCGATAAATTTTCTTATTAATGTGTGACGGACACCAAGTCAATTCGCAAAGAAAACCCATCCACATCGCATGGATATTCTCTCTCCCCCCACCATCTTCTCTCCGACCAACCTCTCCGCCGCTAAACCCCGCATCTCCGCTGCCATCCGCCGCCCAATCATCCCCTCCTCCACTCCCCCGGAACTACCCCGCCAAATTCACAAAAACCCCCTCCGTAACCCCCACAGTTCACAAAATCCCCTCACAAACCCTCAAATTTCACAAAATCCCCTCTCCAGCAAGCTCTTCCTCTCCAGCAAACTATCCCCTCCCCCTCCACCACCTCCTCAACCACCATCACTCGAACCCGAACCCGAACCCGAACCGAGCTCTGCGTCAAGATTCGCGCAGAAAGGAAAGATTTTTGTGGGGAACTTGCCATTATGGATCAAGAAGAACGAGATTGCGGATTTTTTCCGGCACTTCGGTCCGATGGAGAGCGTGGTACTCATAAAGGGGCACGAGGACCCCGAGCGGAACGTGGGTTACTGCTTCGTGATATTCGGGGGGCCGACGGCGGAGAAGGCGGCGGAGAAGGCGGCGGAGCTGGATGGGGTGGAGTTCCGGGGGCGGGTGCTGACGGTGAGGCTCGACGACGGGAGGAGGGTGAGGGAGAGGAAGGTGGAGAGGGAGAGGTGGGTGAGGGGGGAGGTAGACCGGAGGGAGTTCCGGTCGCAGTGGCACGAGGAGAGGGACGGGGCATGCAGGAGGTTTAGGAACGCGCTGGATAGCCACCCAGAGAGCTGGCAGGCCGTGGTTTCCGCTTTCGAAAGGATTCCAAAGGTGACCAATTGTCGTTATTTCTTAAATGTAGCACATAATTTTAGCAGTGAAGACCATGTTTTTACCGAACACCTTATTATTTCTTCTACCAACAACTTTTCAGTAATTGTATCCATCAACTCTTATGATAGGAACTTACAAAAGCACATTATAACAACTTTCGTTAAGCTTTGGCCGTACCAAACCCACTCTTAGATGGTACATTTATCATTTTACATTTAACAATTGAAAGAGACATTTTTATAGAAAAACATCGAGGTGATTGAGAATAAGATGAGAGGCTAAGTTGCACGAATACTCCTTATGAGGACCGTGTCCGTGTCCAACATAATACTTCCAGTGGCAAATGTGGTTTATATACAGTATAGGTTCCAAAGGGCCCAAAACGTGGTTGGAAGTGATTTGGCATGGACGTTATCGTCCGAAATGTAATTGGGATACTATAAATTAACATTTATTTTGAAGAGGGTTCTTTCTAGAACTCTTTAGAACCTATATCAAAACTTGCACTATAAATTGGGATATTATTAAGATATGATACAAGTAATATGTATCAAGGTTCGCAGCAGTATTATAATCAGTTTTGGACCATTCTTATGCGTATCAATACCAGCTATTTTGGAAGTTTAGGATGTCCCCTGTCAGAGTTTCGGAATTCCTTGTTTTGGAGCCAAAAGATAACAATAAATTATTTATAAAGCTAAAAAATATTTAATATATTTAGACAATCTTATGTATTAGTTGTTGTTGAATGAAACAATATCCAACATTGATGCACTATTCAGCCACAATATGTAATGTTGTTTATTTTACTCGCTTTTAGATAATGTACCCCACAAAATATAGGTTTGATGGATGAAATAATATTAAGATGTCTTAACATTGTGATTTTAAAAAATACAACTTCGACAAATTTTATTTGTTACAATGTGTAGATAAGGAGTTTTATCGACATATTGAAGCATGTTGGTTTTAGCAAGATAAATTCATCGTTTCCACATCATGTTTACCACATTTTCCCGTTTTCTTTTTTCTTTTTAAATTTTTTTATTTGCCACCTAACCAGGAAAGAGAACCCTAATTTCTCTATTGGTGATCAGCCATGCCAAAACTAATACGATACTGTCGATACTGTGAACCTTGTAATGCATATAAGCATGTATTCATATGTATATATAACCATATCCATGTCGTACCCATATCCTATCATTATCGAAAAAGGGTATGCACATGTGCAACAGAGACAAATATATGCACTACTTATGAGTGATAAAGGTATCATTTATGAAAGCTACTAAGGTCAAAGGTTGATCTAAAAAACTTGCATTTTCTAATGTTAGAGAGGACAGGCTCAATCTAGCAAGTAACGTTATCACATATACACTGGTTCACAAGGGTTCTCGATTACCCATGATCCAACTGCTTCTACATGATCATTGCGGACCACATCATTGAACCACTAGGAAGCACAGACTTAAAAATGTGGTGGTATCGTGTCACACACGTACTGGACACTCCACAAACACGCAGTAGACACTCCATAGACAATTCAAAATACACTAGGACACTCCAAGATAGGTGCTGTGTTGCCATGTCCTTATTGTATTCTGTTGCATCCGTGTCCGTGCAACATAGTTGAACCACCTTTGGATTCACGAAACTGTATTGATTTGAACCCATAAGAATAGTCAGAGGCTACTTATGAATTGTGCCAACTCTCATAGTTCTGGCCACCAGTAGCACCCTGATCAGTTATTTTTTGGGGTAAATTCGGAAACATGTTTGCATTGTTTAAAATATAGACCAATCTCCAAGACTCCTCCGAGGCTCCAAGCTAAAGCTTCAAGTTACAGACTTCTCCTTCCCATTTGCTGGGAAATGCTTTGCTGACGTTGGCATAACAATTATTGCTCAACTTTTCTGATATCTGTTGAGTGGCTGCTCTTTGGGTTTCCTCGTTACTTGTTATGACAACTACAGAATTCACAATACTACATTAGATTAGGTGAGATTCACCAATTACTTTTCTTTGCACCAAATTAGATGGAACATTTCCTTGGTCCTCTTTCGCTAAAAGATATGGAGAAACCTAACTAGGGGATTTTGGATACTGAATATATGTAAAAAATATTCACCAGCAAGGCAGCAACAAATAAAAGTAATTAGGCATTTTTATTTGATGATATTTGTTTAGTAACATGTCTTGTAACCATAATTTATAACATTGCTTCTCTCTTTCAGTCTTTTTTGCACATAGTATACGTTATTGCAAGTTGCATAAGTTGAGTCATTGAAATATCATCTGAGCTTATGACAAATCAATTTGTAATAGGTTTCATTATTAAACAATCATGTATTGTTACCTTTTGATCTTTAGGAGTTTTCTGTTTCTTCAGCCATCAAGAAGAGAATTCGGACTTATGGTCAACTATTATGGAAGGAGAGGGGACAAGCATCACGCCCGTGCTACTTTCGAAAGCATGAGAGCAAGAGGAATAGAACCGAGTTCATATGTGTATACTAAGTAAGGGTGTTCTTCATACGATCTTCTAGTTTATTTAGACCTTTCCTAATAATTACTCAATCTTAGTGTATTTCCTTATTAAAGAAGAAAAAAACCCTCATGTTTGTTCAATCTATCTACTTCTGAAACTAACCAGAGGCTAGAGTTACTGATACAAAAAAACTTCAGTAAACAAATGTTAAATTCCTCTTGGAAAGCAAAGTATACGATTAATATGCTTTATTATTTTATAAAAAAAGTGGTTATCAATCATCAAGTTTGCGAAAATTTATGGAATACTTTTAGCTGCAATCAAAGAGAATATGAAACAATATTGGTTCTGGGCTTCTTATATATTTTGAAGTACAACCACCACATCAAAGATGGATTTCTATGGAATGGTTTTCCTATTGCCAGATTACAGCTTCTAAAAAGCACTAGTTGAAAAGTTGTCCTTTCTATCTGACCTCAAAAGCTTAAAATGCTAAGTAGTTCTTTGACTAACAAACTCTCTTGTTTCTTTATGCTGTCACTACTCACACCTACGGTTTTCACTTTCAATTTTATGTTTTGTTATATTTATTTTGGGTTTCCGTTATATAGTCTTGCTTCAATACATCTGCATTTGCCCCGTTATGAATGCAATAGTTTTCTTTCTTTTTTAATAACAAACTTACCCTCTTTGTTTTGCTAATGAGCTCCTTCCCCTCCTTTGGCATCATATCTTCTCATTACTAGAGATGCAAAGTTAATTTTTTCTTTCTTTCTTGGAATATCTAATTTTATCATTTCTCTACATTTTATATAGACCCCCTGAATTTACCGTGTTATCCATATATTTATTTAATTTTATCTTAGCATTTCAAAATTGCAGCATCTTCTTATCCGTACCCGTCATAACATGTTGCTGTCTTAATCCTTGCAGCATCTCTTTTGACGTTTTGCAAATTAAGTAGTTTAACTGAAAAGATAAATAATCAAATTGAGATCATATTGTTCGTACTTTTATCATCTTTGCATATTACATGCATGCTGTGTACTATTATTTGTTACTAGGCAACATAAATATTGGCTTAAAATGGGACTTCTGTACTCTCTCTTTAATCAATTTATGTTCTCCTACATTGAGGTAATTCATTTCATGCAGCCTTGTTCACGCTTATGCAGTTGCTAGGGACATGCGGGGTGCTTTATCATGTATTGAAGAAATGAAATCTGAGGGCATCGAGTTGACTGTGGTGACTTATAGTATCCTGATTGCTGGTTTTGCCAATATAAATGATGCTGAGTAAGTAATTGTTTTCTTCAGTCGTAAAATTTCCATGTTTCTTTGATGAGATCTCTGCTATCTACATATTATAACACCAATTCATATAATTTTTTGAAATTTTGATTTCTCAGAATTTTGCAAATGAAAAATATACCACATCATTGTGAGTTTCTCATTGTATGAGAAGTTTTAACTGCTGTCCTTTATGTAATTACTAAACATGATGATTTGAAATCCACTTGACAACATCACATTTAATTGACAAAATAAGACCTGAAGGCCATCTCATGTGATCCGCTTAACATGTTTTTCTTTATAATAACTAAGTAGCCTGTATGTAGAAATCTACTACTTAAAGATTATAATAATTTACTAATTGCTTGAACTTTTAATATTTGGAAGACTGATGTATAATCAGATCAGTATGAGTTATATTTGCGCATATTTATAGTGTAATACAATTATATATTTGTTCGGTTATGCACATGAATTTAATCGATATAACATAGAACATTGAACACGAAGTCTCTGGTACTGTACATAACGTGGAAAGAAACCTTTTTTCTGTGTTCTTACATTTGAGAATACATGTGATTTAGGAGCATAGAACCCAAAGACGAGAAACGAGAAGCTAAACAAGAATAATACTTGGTCGGGAACCAGGATGCCTCTAAGTTTAGGAGTATAGAAGCACACCAGTCATTTGGATGTCATCTAACTGAGGTTTTGATAACTTCTTCCAAAATAAGTTGTGCTATCCTCTTTCATAACCTTAAGGGGAAGGGCTGGGTTCTACACTAAAGTTGATTTCTGTGACAAAAGACCATCTACTAATCGATATAACATAGAACATTGTACCCAAAGCTCTGGTACGGAACATAACATGGAAATAAACCTTTTTTTTTCTGTGTTATTACATTTGAGAGTTCATGTGATTTAGGAGTATAGAACCCAAAGACGAGAAACAAGAAGCTAAACAAGAATAATACTTGGTTGGGAACCAGGATGCCTCTAAGTTTAGGAGTATAGAATCACACCAGCCATTTGGTTGTAATCTAAATCAGGTTTTGATAACTTCATCCAGAATCAGTTGTGCTATCTTCTTTCATAACCTTAAGTGGAAGGGCTGGGTTCTACACTAAAGTTGAGTTCTGTGACAAAACAAAAGACTATCTACTAATAGAAGCAAATTTGAAGAAATCTGAAACCAAGCTCAAGAAATGCCAAATAAGGACTTAGATGCCTTACCATGAGTCCATGACAAACTAAATGTACTTACTGGTTAAGATTTAAGAACATAAAAGTGTTTTTGTCAACCATGTCGGTGGATATTGTTTATATTCAATCCCATTTATTGTGTATACACATCTCTTGCTATACGTTCTGACTATTCTGAGAGTTAGATGGTGTGCTTCGGTTTATTCCGTTTGCTTCATACTTTTCCAAAAGTGCAATTAACCGACGCAAACTGCGTAGCACAAAACTGAACCAAACCACATAATCTCAAGACCGTATTTGGTGGCCTAACTGTATTGCAAATTGGGTTAATTCTAAGCTAACCACATAGTCACATAACATTTACCACAACTATAGCAATAAAATAAAAAAAATATCATTACAAGAGTGGAGGCGTGAAAACTATCATCATTCAACTATCATTCCATTAATAATAAATATATTATCATTATATATGGGCAGTGGCAGAGTTGTAAATATTGTGCGCTTTATGCAGTTAGGACTGAAAATCGTATTCCAAAACCAAACCCCAAAATTTCAAATCCAAAACTGGGTTAGGTTTTGTTTTGGAGTTTGAACCGCATACTGCACTTCCTACTGAGTAAATTCTAATAGAGTTAAATTTCTTTTGCATTCATTGGAGTTGATGTAATTAATGTGTTCATACTTCATAGAAGGGATTTTTTTAACAGGATATTGCCTTTTAGAAGTTAGTAATGTTCTATTGACTGCAAAAAAGTGCTTGCTAAAACAGTAGATGTTGTTATGGAAGTTCTGCAGATAAGTTGTTTAAGGAGGCAAAGCAGCAACTGAATTCACTGAATGCCATCATATACAGCAACATTGTATATGCTCATTGGTTAGTATTTTAAAGTTAATTGTTCTGTTCTGCTAATTTCTTTACATGAATTTTCCTCCATTTGCTTCTACGTGAGTTTCCCCCCCCCCCCCCCTTTTTTTTTCATTCCCTGATACTTGCTACCATATTTTCCTCATTTTACTCCTCACTAATGGTACAACATTGTTTCTGGTACTGAACCGTAGTATAAATAGACTACATTGCATGGGCACGGACGTGGATTTGGGTACAGACACAATAAGGATCCAGAATACAGCAGTTTTAGAATTTTTAGGTTACTGATACAGTGTGAGTATGGTTATATATACCCATGAAAACATCTCTCTATGCATGTTTGTAAATTATGTCTTAATAATATCTATATTTATGCATGCTTTTGGTAGTATCTAGGTTTTGGAAATTTCTAGAAAGGATTTGATACAAAGAATTACTGTTACTTTCTCATATTTCAATTCTGTTTGGCACGATCACGACCATGTAAAATCACCCTCAACCATGTTTGGGTCTCTTTGGGGCCTAGACATGAACGAGTCGTATGAGACATGAGTGTTGAGGTGGGTCGTGTCAGACGTGTGTTGGATGAGGATCAAATACAAATACGTTCTTCTAAAGGAGTATTCATGCAACAAGATGGTGCATTTGGAAATACCATGGTGATCTTATTGACACCTTAAGTATGTGTGATGTTAGATGCTAAATAATTCTAATAATAAAATGGATTTGCCTTAACTTCAGTAATAGTAACTTTAGCAGTTCACTTAACAGCTTCTTCTTGTTCAATTTCTGAGCAATTCAGTTGCTATTTCTTGCTTTCCAGTCATTAACTTATTTATTGTGCAGCACACAGTAACTAAGGTACCCTTTACTTTAAATGGATTATTTCTGTCAAATTGACATACTTAATTTGTACATACTGTTGAAACTTATGAAGCCAAACTGGTAATATGGCTCGAGCTGAAGATTTGGTGAGGGAAATGGAAGGAGGAGGAATTGACGCACCTATTGATTTATATCATACGATGCTGGATGGATACACAATTGTTCGGAATGAGGAAAAATGTTTGGTTGTCTTTGAAAGACTGAAGGTAAACTTTCCTTCGACCAAGATAACTGAATACTTTTTATTCTGAAGGAAAACCGGAAAGGAAGATACATTTATGTGGCAGAAGTGAAAATGTTAACAGTTTAATACATTTGACCATCCAAATATCTTTTACTATATATTTGTAATGATTAACAAGTAATGTTTGCCACACGTAATATTCATTACTTCCACTGGCAGGGAAAATATATTTGCCACTCACTTAATATTTGCTCTTCCTGCCATGAGACCTTGTGCCAGTTTCCATCCTGACATCTACATTTCCCATTATACCCTCAACTTGCAAAAAGGCTGGAGAACACTCCTCCCTCCGTCCTTTTTTTTTTACCCTAAGGTATAACCTTCTATTATGAAAAATAAATTTAGCAGAAAATTACAACAGGCACAAGAAGGCTGTTTCTATGTTGTATATGTGGATCTTGTGATTGGCATTAGATGTTTTGATTGCAACTTTGCATGTTTTACAGGAATGTTGTATATGTGTATCTTGTGATTGGCATTAGATGTGTTGATTCTTTACTTTGCATGTTTTACAGGAATGTGGTTTTGTACCGTCTGTGATCAGTTATGGGTGTCTAATTAACATGTATACAAAGGTAAATGCATCCGTGTGACAGATTACAAATATTTTAATGTTAAGTATCTTGTACATTTACATGCTAGAATTTATTCCATCCACCGGCAATGGACTCTTTAGGATCGACTGGTGGCTTCAGGAAAGCGATATGCCTCTATGTGCATTGCACCACACCTGTACTTTGGTGGACATGTTACTATTTCGAAGCACTGGTGGACTTTTTGGGATCCACCGACGGTTTATGAGATAATTATCCTTAATTTACTATTTTTTCTCATCCCCTAACTCTGTAGTGATGATACTTATCATTGAGCATTTCAATTCTGGAAATGATAATTGAAATCATGTACTTCAGTTTTCTGACTTCACAAAAGGTTCTTTATTGTTATCCTATCATGAAAATACTATTAACTTATATGGATTTTATAATAAGAAAGTAAAGAACTATTTTTTCTAAAGTAGAATGTTGCGCTTGCTCCGTCTGCATTGTATGTAATAAAAGAAGTGGCCACTATATTTATGTATAGAACAGGTGGACTTTGATTTGGCACATCACACGATCATGACTATAATTGAACATGCCACCAATGTAATTCCTGAGGAAAGTATGGCACACCATAATGACCGCAACGAAAAACATGAAATTAATATTATAGATTTCTAAAAGATTTGCAAATACAATGAATAGAACAAATATTAGTTTGACAATTTGTAAAATGTATAATGTTTGAACATGTTAAACATTAACAATAGTACACTCCAAGTCCTTTTCCCTCTTTCTCTCCAGAAAGGGGAAAAAACCCAGTCTGCTTTCTTAATGGCCGCTCATGCCCCTGTTCTCTACATCCTAAGTTATTAGTCCTGGGCAGACTGATCTAGATTGGATGTGGTGGTGATGGTGGTTGCTGGTGAGAATAGAAGGATTAGTTTTGCAAAACACCCCTTCTCTTTCTAATTTTCCTTTGTTCATGTACTATAAGGCAAGGCCATTTTAGTCTTTTTGGAGTTTAACTGTGATGCTAATGGTCGAGGCTGGAACAAAGGTACAAAAAGTAATATTGTGGCTGTATCCATGTTGTTGGAAAAATATTTGGGGCTTATCTATGTTTATAGGATTTTTTTTTGGTATGGGTCACTTTGTGCTACTCGCAACCGTACTGCAAATGTATCATGAGAAATCATAGTACAAAATGGCAAACATATTTGGGAGGTAGAAAAATTGATAGAAAATCCTACTCACAGTGCACAATCTTGCGAAGGCATGGAAAAGTTTTAGATAAGTATCTGGTAAGAATCAAAAGAAAATAGGTTATGGTTAATTTGGGACTTGGGAGATCTTAAAGATGCATTTGAGTATTGTGACCCTATGATTAATTTGTGTATCACATAGATTGAACACCTTGACAACAGTCAACCTTTCCATTTAAAAAACATGTCTCATCCTACAATTAACAAAATTTATTTTGGTTATTCCCATTTTCGCGCAACTTTCATGCTCGTGTATTATTTCCATCACCTTGTAATTGCAAAGTTCATAGATTTTCTCAGCTCAATACTGATTAGATGCTTAAATTTTTGGTGTAGTTACGATTTCCATCTATTTCATTTCTATGACTGCTTGATTTTTCAGAAACTTGACTATTGATTATTTTTTTCTTTCAGATTGGGAAGGTATTCAAAGCCCTAGAGATTAGCAAAACAATGGTATCGTGTGGTATCAAACATAACAGCAAGACATACTCAATGTTGATCAATGGCTTTATCCAACTAAGTGATTATGCAAATGCTTTTAGTATCTTTGAGGATATGTTGAAAGCAGGATTGAAGCCTGATTTAGTCCTCTACAATATTATTGTCAATGCATTTTGTAAGATGGGTAATATCGACCGAGCAATTCGAATTGTTGACGAGATGCAAAAAGAGAGGCATAGACCTTCATCTCGGACATTCAGGCCAATCATATATGGCTTTGCCGTAGCTGGTGACTTGAAAAGAGCTTTGGAGATTTTCGATTTAATGAGGCGAAGCGGTTGTATTCCAACTGTTGAGACGTACAATGTTCTCATTCTTGGTCTAGTTCGCAAACATCAGGTAGATTTTGCTATCTTTTTCTATTACCATACTGATATTTTAACAACCAGAAGTGTTTTATCTTTTTTTGTTCTATTTAGATGGAAAAGGCCATCGAAGTCATTGACAAAATGATTCTGGCTGGCATAGCCCCCAGTGAGCATACCTACACGACTATAATGGAAGGCTATGCTTCCGAAGGAGACACGGGTAAAGCTTTCGAGTATTTTACTAAAATTAAAGATGGGGGGCTGAAGCTTGATGTATTCACCTACGAAGCATTACTCAAGGCTTGTTGCAAGTCTGGCCGGATGCAAAGTGCTTTAGCAGTCACAAGGGAAATGAGTGCTCAAAAAATACCCAGGAATACATTTGTATATAACATATTAATTGATGGGTATGCGTTCATCAACATTTTATATATTAAATTCTGCAGGTTAAATTAGTTCAGATGTGTTTGCATTTTGGTTATAGTATGCAGTCATCTATTTAGTTACTGTCCCTATCTGTCACCTTTTTTAGAGTCTACATTGATCACTTGTATTTGCTTCAAACTGCAGATGGGCCAGGAGAGGAGATGTATGGGAGGCTGCTGACTTGATGCAACAAATGAAGGAAGATGGAATTCTTCCTGACATCCATACTTACACTTCATTTGTAAATGCGTGCTGCAAAGCTGGTGATATGCTGGTAGGGTCATACAATTAACCAAAATAATGGAATTGTTTTTCTAAACATTTTCTCCCTTCTCGTCTTCCTAGATTAGTTATTTCAAACAAGACTTCCTGTCTCAAAGGAAGAAGGTAGGATCGATAATAAAGTGACTGAAGAGGGGTTTAAGAGCCATTTTCTTCTCTACTGCATTTGATACACTTACCTGAATGTTTTAATTGCAGGTTAGAGACTTGATATAAGAAAAAGGTCCACAGATTTGTAAAGCAAAAAAGTTGTCTTGTATAGGAGGATTAATCTTCTGGTTTCTCACTTGTGAAGCATTTAGTTGTAGCTTTGACTCCAAGCGGAACACTAAGTAGTCACATCAAAATTGTAATGAGTTTGTGGCTGAACGAATTTTTTTTGCTTATAGTTGGAGTAAACGAGGATATACATGAAGCGTTTAGTCGTTGGTTTGACTCAAAAGAGGAAAATTAATTATTACTAGTCACCATTGCATAGTGAGCGAGTTTGCGACTGAACAATAAAGTTGCTTATTGTTCAAGTAATGGATACACCATGTGGCTATAATAATCTTGTAAGACTTGCAGCCCTTTTTTATCTTTTGTTGGGCATAATTGATGTGGACAGTGAACCTTAGGCTTTTGTTTTGTATGCAATCTGTCTAATGAAATAAAGCATATAGTGAGAAATACACTTACAACGCAACACATTTGGCAATTTGCAATTGTCTGATTCCATATGGAATCTTATTGTATGATATGTTATTATGTTGGATGTTGTATCAAAGTGGAAGTGATCTTGTTCCAATGTATGCTGCTGGGAGGCGCACTCTAGAAAAATAATTTCCCCCTATACATAAGTCTCTTATCTTGATCTTCTATTGTGCAGAGAGCTTCAAAGGTGGTTGAAGAAATGGAAGCTGCTGGAGTTGTACCTAATGTTAGAACATATACAACATTAGTTAGAGGTTGGGCCCGGTCTTCACTTCCAGAGAAAGCTTTAAGATGCTTTGAAGAGATGAAATTGGCAGGACTCAAGCCAGACAAAGCGGCTTACCATTGTCTAATGACTTCTCTTCTGTCAAGAGCTACTGTTGCTGAAGAATACCTTTACTCGGTCATTCTGAATGTCTGTAGGGAAATGGTGGAGCGTGATTTGACTGTTGATATGGAAACTGCGGTACACTGGTCAAAGTGTCTGCGCAAGATTGAGAGAAGTGGTGGGGAACTAACAGAAGCATTGCAGAAGACCTTTCCTCCTGATTGGAATTCACGGGAAGTACCTCGAATAAGTCATGATGAACTTAGTGATGTGAGCGATGATGAGGATACATATGTTTCTGAAGATAGTGACAGCGAGAATGATAATCGAATAAAAAATCCTAAGAAAGGGACTTTTAAACATGAATAGCAAAAATGGATAAGAGATTAGATGGCAAACCCAGCTCCAATATTGGTAAGCGAATGCTTTCAGTTTTTATTTCTGTTATTTCTCTTTTATGCTATTATTTCTTCATCTATTTTTGTTTGCATTGGATCTGACTTGAGTCCTCAAGTAACATGCAAAATGGCTGTGTCCATCCATATAGTGCATAAAACTAAAGCTTCAAATATGTTAAGTGTTATATTAATAATGGGCTTTAGTCCCACATTGAATAGAATAATAGAGAGAGGGGTTAGCCTCTCATTATATATATGTAGTCTTTTCATCAATAAAGATCAATCAATTATTTCTACTCTACATGGTATCAGAGTAAAAAATCTGACTCTCCTCCCACCTCTCTCTCAAACCCTATCCCACCCTGTCTCCGCCTCCTACCCGCCCCTGCCTCCGTCTCCTTTGTTTATCTAATGAAAAATTGTTCCGAATTATTTAATATTTGGTGCAATTTTTATATGAAAATCAAAACACAATTTGGTGTTCCGATTAAATGCGTTCGTAGTGATAATGGTCGTATGTCTCGTGAGTTTGTTTCACATCTGTCTCGGAATGTCATCATCCACCAAACTTCATGTCCTTACACATCACAACAGAATGGGGTGTCTGAAGGCAAGAATCGTCATCTCGTAGAAACAACGCGTTCTCTTATGTTCCAAGCACGTACTCCAAAAAGATTTTGGTCGGATGCCGTTCTTACGGCTTGCTGTTTAATTAATCGCATGCCGTCGTCTGTTCTCAATGGCGATACTCCCTTCTCTCGGTTATATTCCAAACGAGAGCCGTTTCCTCTACCTCTCAGAATCTTTGGTTGCTTGTGTTATGTTAGGGATACCCGACCAACTTTTTCTAAATTAGATCCAAAGGCTATCCAATGTATTTTTCTTGGGTATCCTAAGGATCAGAAATGGTATCGGCATTTTTCTCAGTTTTGAAGAGGTATTTTTTTCTCTCGGGATGTTACCTTTGTTGAAACCGAGTTTTCTCCACTTCCACAAACTACTGATCCGGCTCCGCAAGTTTACACAGAAGAGGATTTGTTGTTATTTCCTGTTCAAACACAACAGCCTCCCGTAAGGGTGCCCTCTCCTACCGAGACAGTTTTTCGGTCCGACGGTCCTCAGACAGGTTCCGTCAGCACCTTCGTCGCCCGAACGAGTGTCACAGATGGTGCCTCCGCCTACAGTCACAGAGACATCATCATCCTCAAGCTCCACCGAGTCGCCTCCACCTGTTCCTCTAGCTCGACCTCGTCGTGCCTGTCGTGATCATCCCTTGTACGTTAAAAACTACAAAGGACTTGCGAGCCACACTCAGTCCTTGATAACTACTATTGATGTGATTCATATTCCTAATTCTGCCGATAATGGTCTCAAATATCCCGGTTGACGTGCTGCTATGGACGAGGAGATGAAAGGGCTTCGGGAGAACCGTACTTAGGACTTGGTAGATTTGTCGTCCGGTAAACAGGATGTCGGTTACAAATGGGTCTTCACGATCAAAGTGAAACATGATGGCACCCATGATCAACTGGAGGCTCGTCTGGTGGCTAAAGGATATTCTCAGACTTATGGTGAGGATTATTTTGAGACATTCTTCCCAGTTGCCAGGATGACCTCTGTAGGCGTACTCTTGGCCTTAGCTGTTCGCTATGACTGGCCACTATTTCAGCTGGATATCAAGAATGTCTTCCTCCATGGGGATCTTAACGAAAAAGTTTGTGGTGCAACCTCCCGGTTTCGTTGCAAGGGAGGGTAAAGTGTGTCATCTACGGAAGACCCTCTATGGTCCTAAATAATCACCCCGTGCATGGTTTGGTCGGTTTACAGATATCACTTTATGTGTCAATCGATGAAGGATCATTCCGTATTTTACCGACATACATCGGCGGGAAGGATACTACTTGATGTTTATGTTAATGACATTATGATCACAGGAGACGACAGTCAAGACATTGCAGGACTAAAGAAATTTTTGGGAGAACAGTTTTAGACCAAGGATATGAGATCGTTAAACTACTTCTTGGGTGTTGAAGTCGTACGAAAAAAGAAGCATATTGTCATGTCTCAAAGGAAGTATGTGCTAGACATACTAAATGATGCATGAATGATGCAAGCCAAGGGAGCAATGTTGCCAATGGACCCAGGAGAAAAGTTGCTCCCCGACGAGGGAGTATTGATGATTAATCCAGATCAATATCGTCGAGTGGTTGAAAAATTCAACTACTTGGCAGTTATGACTCGTCCAGCTATTTCCTTTGCAGTCAGTGTCGCGAGTAGATTTATGTCTTCTCCACGAGTTACATATTGGCAGACAGTTCTCAGAATTTTGCGCTATCTAGTCCAGAATCCTGGAAAAAGAATTCGTATGGAGAACCAGGGACATACAAATGTTAAGTGCTTTATCAATGCTGACTGGGGTGCAAGCCTGACAGATAGACGATCTACATCTGGTTATTCGGTATTTATTGGCAGAAACTTGGTATCGTGGAAGAGCAAGAAGCAGAGTGTGATCGCACGATCAAGTTCCGAAGCTGAATATCGAACCATTGCTCATGGCACGGCTGGAGTGTTATATCTGCAGCATCTTCTACAAGAACTGGAAGAAGAAGCAGGATCTAAAGCAGCATATATGTGATGTGATAACCAATCTGCTATCCATATTGCTACAAATACTGTATTTCATGAAAGGAAGAAGCACATTAAAATTGATGTCCACTTCGTCCGTGATGAGTATAAAAAGGGGATGATAAAGTTTCATCACGTGAGGACCAGTGATCAGATAACCAATATCTTTACGAAATCTCTTTTGGGTCCTCTGGTGCAATTTTTATGTAACAAGTTGGACATTATTGATATATATGCTCCAGCTTGAGGAAGTGGGTTAAGTGTTATATTAATAATAGACTTTAGTCCCACATCGGGTAGAATAATAGAGAGAGGGGTTAGCCTCTCCTATATATATATGTAGTCTTTTCATCAATAAAGATCAATCCATTATTTCCACTCTACAAAGTACTTCCATGTTCTGGATTTACCCCCCACTGAACTGCTACAGTTGCAATTGGACTGATGAAAACTTTCTCCTGTTTAGTTTTACTGTACAGTACTTGATTATAATTGTGGCTCTGATTACAAAACTATTTTAGTCATATTGGTCACTGTTGCATGACAATTACCAGTTGGGGGACCTGAAAAATAAAAATAAAAAACTGAAAACTCAAGAATCTGACATTGAATGATAAATTAATATCAATGATGCCATTTTCTTCACTTATGATACAACTTTGAATCAAAATTGGTCCGAAGTAGAAGTTTTTATCATTATTTTACTGTAACATTATTACTATCTTTTTTAATTTGTTTTTTTGGACTTCTGCCTTTTGACATTTGTATTGCCGAAAGGGACTAATCACCCATCGGTGTTTTCAACTTTATACCATATTATTCCCAAGCTGTCAGTATGACAGGTCAGAATCAAATGTTCTTGTTACTATTTGCTTTCTGAATTGCCAGTCATTGTTATAAAAAAGAAAATATTATGCCACTATGATTTCCATTTTTAGCAGCTGATCAATAAAGATAATAACCTATATATGCCACCATGTATGTTTCTGTTCTTTTCTGTCTATATACATGTATCTCATGCTTCCCGTGTGCTTCCCACTCAATGTAATATATGCTGCAGCAACACAAATAACATGAAGGCTTTTGATGGAATATTATGCATATGATATTAGGAAGCACAAATTGCAACTGGAGTTGCAGTAATAGGTGCATGCAACTCTACTTTAGTGAGTTTTGGTGAAATTTTGATGCCACCATTTGAGATGAGTAAATGACAGACAACACTTGATAGTTGGCTTAGCAGTATGGCTATGATTGTATGAAACTATGAATGGTCTAAGGCTGTTATGCTTGCCTGAATGCTTATGTCCTTTATACCTCTTTCATAGGACACAGTGCTCGAGAATTCGTATGTGTACTGTATTCCTTTTGGTGTTTGGACCCGCACATACGCGAGATTCCTGCACACACATGTTGTAGACTGCCAATGATCCTTCTGTACCCGTTTCTCTGTCCATGTAGCAGCACACAGTGCTTCATTGTTGGAATCAACACACTTCAAGCTCTTGCATAGAGATGTGGTAGATTATGATTTGTGCTTGTGTATTCATTTTGAAGGACACCATAATCTTATTGGCATGTAATATCACATACTGCTTCATGGTATCCTGAATGAAAAGAATTCAGGTACTGATGTTTACCTATCAGTCCTCAATGTCTAATTTCCTGCCAAGCCTGCTTAGACTCAGAGCCCCAGCTTGGTCAAATTTTGTCTTCAGATGGTATGCAATGTACATTTTTCTTGATATTCATGATTACCCTATATTTAGCTTCATGGGATATATATTTTTCAATATTCCACAAGCCCTTGGTGCAGCAGAACAGGAGAAAAGAATTCATGAATTGGGACAAATGCTAGCCTGATCATGTGTGGGAACTCTACATGCTGTATTTCTTGTCAAGTCTTTCGTATGAAGTCTGACTGTTGATAATATGCAAGTGGGATGAGTTCTGTGCTATTATGATTAATTACATAGAGCTTTTCTTTTTGCCTGCAAGTGCTTATGAGGTTCATCATTATTGTTAAAAGTCTTGAATAACAAAGGTTGCTCTCTGGAAGATGCCATTGTTTCTGGTGTTTGCTGGTCTTCGACTCAGGCTCCTAATACTCTATTTCTTAGTTTCTTCTTAAGATGAATGCCATTACTTTTAGTTATCAATTAGCTGCATGTGGACATTGCTTGGAATGAGTTAGTTTAGGAAATTTGGGAAGGCTAATTGGTATGTATATCCAAAAGGAGCCGACTATTTCCTTTTGTTACTGAAGCAGACACAGAAATTGGATTTTGTATGATTAGATACACACATTCATGGTATTGCTAGTCAATACGAACAATGATGAATAATGTATGTAAACTACACTTCACAATCAGTAGCAATCCACAGCATTGTGCTTAGACTGCCTTTTTAAAGTCCTAGTGTCTGGAATCTTCGATTGGTTTGTGTTTCTATTTTCTATGGGTCATTGTAACATTAGAAAACTTCCGATCCAAAGAGCTATCCCATCCCTCAAGGAAGGCAGCCAGGCTGGCCGACCGGCTGTCCTTGCCGAACCGGACCAAATAAACTTTCGGTTCGGTTTTATTTGAATTTGTTTGGATTTCAGTTTTCACTTGGTTTATCTATCCGGGTTGCCATTTTGAATTTCGGTCACCCGTTTGAACCGAAACCAGGAATAATATATTAAAGTTATAATTTTGCCTCTCCCCATATATATAAACAACATTTTCCAACCTTATTACCTAATAGCTACTGTAAGCGTTTTGGTCCGACTAGTTGGACTCTTTGATTGGTATGACGGTCATGGATTATTAAATATTGTTAAACTGTTTGGACCCAGGCTGATTTGGTCCTGGGTCTAATTTTGGAGGAAAATTTGTTAAAATGGAGTTAGGTGTTCCAAGTTTGGACATTTGAAACCAGAATTTGTTTGAAATGGTGAAACTACAGTTAAAAAATTGGAGTAGGATAATTCCGAGTAGATTTTCACAAAAATGTTTTGGAGTTGGAAATATAATTTTGTCTAATTCCAAAAGTGCTCCTAAATGCACCCCTTACATGTTTTCTTATCCTATTTTTGTTCTTCTTCGAAACTCTATTCTAGTGCACCCTGTAAACGCACCTTTAAGAACTCACATGGACATGTAAAAATAAATCCTTTTTTATTAATTGAAAGTGTGTTTATAGTTTGTCACCATGGAATAACTTAGCGGTTGAGACTGGTATGAATTATGGGAGAGGTCCTGAATTCGGACCGAGATTTCGAATTATATATATATATATATATATATATATATATATATATATATATATATATATATATATATATATATATTATTTTTATTTTTTAAGAGAGGATTCGAGAATGAAAGCTTTCAATCGTAGCCCATATGTCACAACCTCACGGACACAAAAATACTACTAGTATTTTTGTGTTTCTACCGTCCATCTAATTCTTGTATAGATAGTATAAGGATCGCTTACTTAAATTATCCTATATCTACCATTCACATGTAGTTACTTGTTGAGACATATAACAGACATCCGCACTTGTCCATGATCTATTCGTCATCAAGCCATTGTGGTTGTCTATTGGGTGGTTCTATACCTACAACCTTATGCTTACAACCGTCACATGGCGTCCACGTAACAGCCGTTCATTGGAGGAGAGGAAAGAGGTGGGACCCGGTGGCTGTTCGGATGGTCGCCATGTGATCGGAATGCCACGTAACAGTTGTTCATTGAAAAAAAAAGGTGGGACCGGAGATGACCCACATAGCAAGGGTGTGAGAGGGTTGTAAGAAGGTTGTAAGCATTTGGTAATAAACTTAGCATTATTGTTGTCTATATATCAATAATGCTAAGTTTATTACCAAATGCTTACAACCTTCTTACAACCCTCTCACCCCCTGCAATGTGGGTCACTTTCGGCCCCACCTCTCCCCCAATGAACGATCGCGCCACGTGGCGTTTCGACCACTTGGCGACCACCCGGACAGCCACCAGATCCCACCTCTCACCTCTCCTCCAATGGACAGCCATCACGTGGGCGCCACGTGGCGGTTGAAAGAGGATTATAGGCATTTGGTTGTAGTCATAGCATAGCCCATTATATATCTCAGTACAATAAAGATGTATCCTTTAACACTTGTCACAGCTTTAGAATTTTTATGATGTGATGTAATGGACTTTAAGTGCAGACAATGTGGAGATACTCTATATCATACTTCAAAAAATAAAAATAAAAAAATAATAAAGAATAAAGAATAAAGAAAGAAATAATATATATATATATATATATATATATATATATATATATATATATATATATATATATATATTGGTTTTTGAGTATTCTTATAATATTAACATACAATGACACACTTCAAATAATACATCAAATTTATATTCAAAATTAATCTAATCTTTTTCTCTGTTTATTTTTTCTTGTTGGTGGATCCAGTTGGATTAATATTCACTTGCTATAACATGCTTGAAATTTAGACAACCTCTTAGTTTATTATTATTTTTGAAGAGGCCACTGCATCCATCAAATAATACAAATTTTGACTGAAAAAAATATAACAATTGAAATCAATCACACCGTAGATCATCAGAAGAATTTAAGTTGGAACTTTCTCTAACCTGACAAAATTGTGACCTACCCAAGATTTAGCTGGATGGACCCATTATTCTTGGATCAATTTCTGGTTACATAAAGTAAAAATGAAGACAATTTTTGTTTATTAAATATAACTCTGATCTCCACTCTTTTTTTTTTAAATCAAAAAACTAAAATATGCTACTTTCAAAATTTTCGGATGTACCTAAGGGTTGAAACTATAAAGTACTGTATACATTATAGTTATAATTGTTGAAACATGTTGGAATAAACTTATAAGAAGGAGGACAAAAATAGGATAAAAGATCTCTTATTCGTGTAATTACATAGTGGGAGGCAAATGTCTTATTTATACAATTCAATGAAGGTGTAATACTAATCTCTAAACAATGTGGGACTAAAATACAAAGTGGGAATCCAACCCTTTAGTAACCCACGTTATAACATTTTCTTTTTGGATGACCATCATCTCTAAGTGTAAACCCCCTGATTTTTCAAGATTTTTAAAACTGGATTTTTTCAGAATTTTCTGGGATTTTTCGAGAATTTTTGCTAATTAAAAACAGGGTATTTTTGACATTAAATAAAATTAAATGTTTTTAAAATATATTAAAATATTATAAAAATAATATTTTTGGGTGTAAAATAAAAAACTGGACTTAGAAAAATTTTCTGGAAATTTATTGGACCCCGAAAATATTTTTAAATGCCCGAAAACTATTTTTAAAAATAAAATTAAAATTAAAATACCTAAATAAACCGGACTGAACCGGGTTCAAACCGGGCTGAACCGGCCTGAACCCGGTTCAGCTAAACCGAACCGGACCGATTACTTAGCGGGTCGGGTCGGGTCCGCCCGACCAAACCCGACCCGCCCGAACCCGTTTCTTCCCCTCCACTGACCCGTTCTCCCCCCCGCGTCCACCGCCGAATCCGCCGCCGCTCCCCGCGTCGCCTCGCCCGGCCGCGCGCCCCGCACCCCGCGGCCACGTCCGCCACCCTCGGCCCGCCTCGCCCGGCGCCACGACCTCCCCCTGAACCCTATAAAAACCCCCAAACCTCAGCCCCTCTGGCCATCTCTCCACCGCCCAGACCCCGCGAACCCGCCGCCCGCGCCGCCCCAGCACGCCGCTCCCCTCGCCGTGCCGCCAGCGCCGCCGTGCCGAGCCCTCCCGCAGCTGCCCCCGCCGGCGACTTCCTCCCCTCCTCCTTCTTCCCCGCACAGCCCAGCACCCCGAGCGCCGCCTCCGGCAGCCGCCGGCGTCCCCCGCCCGCTCCGACGCGCCGCCAGCGCCGCCCCTCCGGCCGCAGTGCTGCCCCGAGCCGCCGGAGCTCCGGCAGTGACTCGAAACCCTAACCCTAGGATTCGGATCCGGACGCGCCGTGTCGTGTCGGACACGAGAAACTTTGGTTTCTCGAGCCCTGTTCAGGTACCTGTTTCTCTCTGCTCGTTGCTCCGTTTTCGATTCCGTCTGTTGCATCGCGAACCCTGCGTGACCCTCTCGGTGCCCGTACAACCCACTCGGTGCATCGCGTCCTGTGGCGATCGCGAACCGCGATCCAAAAACAGGAAAAAATAACGCCCTATTTTACCCCGGAACTGAGTACGTCCCGCCAAACGGGACGACTTGGTCGTGTGCGGTCTTCACCGATACGTGCGCGCCGTTGATACGGACGTGCGAAATTTCGCAGAAGTTGATTCGGATGTGCGTGCACACCGGAATCAACGCGTATCCGCGGACACCGTCCCGTATCCGTCCTTTCTGGAACGCGTTGTAACTTTGTGTATACACGTCGGATCGAAACGAAACTTGTGCCATCGGACTCGTAGCGATACGCTGGTCCTGTGACTCAAGTTTGCTTCGATTCTGAGAATGTTGACGAAATCGCGTGTCGTGGGCCCCACAGGCTCCACTCGACGGGCGATTTTGTGACCGGCTCATCGGAATCCAATTCTAGAAGTTCCGTTGGGTTCGTATCATCGTTCCTAACCTGTTGACACTAAGTTTGGCAAATTTGGAGACCTTTGACCCTGACACATTTTTCGGTGCAAAGCGGGCCCACATGTGGACCCCGTTTTGACCCAAAATTATTATTTTTGTCCTTGTCTCCAAATTGGACTCAAGGACAGGCATTTCTAGCTGATTGATATTTTCTGAATCTGATGGTGATGTTTATTTCAGCAACCAGAGTACTGCCTGCAAATTCCGCTGAAGTCAGAGCCACAATCGGAGCCGGAACCACAGGCAAGTGTACCTTGCCAAACCCTGCAGCTTGCTACTTATTCCTTGACTTATTTATACATCAGTGGGAAATTATACCTTGTCAACTCGCAGTGATTCCTGTTATAGTACTTTGCTTGAGTTCTTGTAGATTTCATATGTAATCTTGATATAAACTGTGTAACCCAGGACCGAGTGTCTTTACTTAGCGGCCGATTAATAGTCGGGTGCCAACCCCGTACGCGGAGTTGTGTAAAGTCACATAGACATGGATACCAAGACCCGATATCTCTCGTGCTTGTCTTATCAAGTACATCTGAACCCAGGACACTTGACACTATTCATGAGACAGAGTCTTCCTGAGACATTCATGGTGATTCTGTATAGGATACAGGTTTCATGACATATTCTTTACATATATGCTTAGAGCTTATTATGACTTGCTGCATTAGATATGATCTTGCGTGACATGGACATGGAGCCACATGGACATGAGACGTGTGATTACATTGGGTGGGGAGAGACACACAGGCTACAGGTTGTTTATATTATGCCGGCGTCGTAGTCTCCCTTTGAGCTAGACAACCACATGATATCGCTGCTACCGGCTCCCTGACACAGAGCTTGTAGTAGTTTCAGCCTGAGTTCTGGTGCTGCTCTCATATTGCATATCACTTAGCTGGTTACATAGTTTACCCTATTGTTTATTTATTGCTGCACTGCTTTATTTGTTTTGGCATGAGTTATTTTGTACATTGCTATGTCCACTGAGGACCTGGATTTGGATTATGTCCCCAGGTATAGCCGAAGAGATCCATCCAGAGATACACCGTACAAGAGCACATCCAGGAGCTGTACCAGAACCTGAGGACGAGATCGTACCAGAGGACTTCTCCTAAGCATTGGCTGTATATAGTCGGTTATTTCTGTTTCTATTTTCAGTTCCTTTATTTCCTGTCTATTTGCTTTGATGTATCAGACTTGTTCTCGGATTGTTCACAGAGACACTTTTATTGAGATTTGATAGTTATTTCTATTTGCATTATTCTGGCATTTAATCTGTGATTATCTGTTGTGGATGAGATTAGTATAGACTGTGACTTGTAACATTTGATCCATTTATTGTTAGACTACAGCTTAAGCATGCCATGATGGATCCATTAAATTGGGTTGTCCATCGGTGCGTGCTGTTGGCCATTGCCATGTGTCCAGTCCCTCGGTATTTTGGGACTGGGGCGTGACACTAAGCCTATTGCCTCGTTAAAATTTTGCCAGAATAATCCATTAGAACAAAGCATGTGCGAAAGAAAAGAGTACAATCTTTAAGATAACTTAGATAGGTGTTGGACACGCTTAATGTCGTCTCATTAAAACATTGTCAGGAAAAACCCAATAGAAAAAATTCATGACGAAGGAAAAAGAGTACAACGCGTTATAGTCCATACAAAATGTATCCCCCCCTGAAAATAATCACTCCCCCTGATGACTATAAATAGTAGGGTACCACATCCATACAGGCGGGCTGGCTATCTGCGAATCTACACTCGAGCAAGAGAGAAGAACGTCCACATCGGATCGTCCACGGAGTAAAGAGAGTTGTTACACTCCTAACCCTCCATCGTACCCCCCCCTCCCCCATAACATAAAATTTGTACTTAGACTGTCTATCTAGGACTCCTCTATGTACTCTCTTTATTTTGTTTATTAAATCAAGTTCTTTCCTAATGACTTTCGAATTTAATGACGAACACCGATAATAGTACATTTTATATTAATTTTTTAAAATGTGAAATCTTCAATTTGGCAGAATTTTATATTTAGACCAAAAATTCACTAAAATTCCCGCCAGTTTGTCTACTTCTTGAAAACATATATTTTGAAAGAAATTCTCTATTTATAAGAAGTTTTTTCTCCAAAATAGCAGAGTTTAATGTTTTATTTAATAAATTAGCATAGTTAAACATTACAAAGGATATTTATCAAAATTTATTTTGGTGATAACATAGAAGGGATACGTATCGATATTTATAAATAAATAATTTTAACCATTATCTATAATAAAAAAAAAGGATACTTTTTAACTTAATTTTGCTTTTAGCTGTATTTCTCTCAATCAAGAAATCCTCACAACAAACTGACGATCATCTACCAAAGTAAATTGATGAATAAAGGATATTGACATCATAAAGGATATTTATTATTTGGAAGAAAAAATCCAGAAAAAAAATGGGAGTTGCAAAAACTATTAACAGTATACAACAACATTGTGTATAAATAAAAAAAACTAAATGGACAAATATTCTCCCTTATTGTAAAGCCTAGGTAAACTTACAAATTTGCAAAATAACAAATTTCTACTTACCCAAAAATAAAAGTCTATATGTGCATTTCAATATGACTCATCTTTATAAAATAATTAAATTAAAACACGAAACTAATATTATTTTATTTTTCCAATCCATGCTATAAACCTAACCACAGCATGTCTTTGTTTAATTTAGGGACGCTATATACCAAAACAAACACCCAAAAAATAAATAAATAAAAAATCCATAGAAATGGCATTCCTAGATCTCCATTCCATTTGCATCTAAAATTAAGACGAAAAAAAAGACTTAACAAGGGTAAATTACATTTCAAGAAAAAAAAAAAATCATCATTTAGCTTACTAATCCCTTCTATAATATAACGCCAAAATCCCCAATTAATTAGGACTTTTTTTTTACACCAATGTATAGTGTTTGATAGCTTATATTTTCTAGAAAATAATTTTTCAAAAAACTATCATTTTCTATAGTTTCCTCTAAAATAGTGGAGAATAAAAATATAGAAAATGAAAATGGTGCAACCCATGGAAAAAAATATTATTTTCCATAAAAAAGTAACTAATTTTGGTGGAAAAATCAAACACCTAGATTAAGTTGTTCATGAACATTTATTTAATTTTTCACAAGAAGATAATTGCAATCAAATGATGCCATTATATGAAAATTTTCAAAATTCTATGATTTTTTCCCTAGTAAAATAATTCATATAATTAGTTTATTTTTCACATATTTCTCAACTTGCAATAAACACACCGTAAGATGAAAAAAAGAATAAAGACTTAATAAGGGTAAATTACATTTCAATAATAAAATCTTCCTTTCGCTTACTAATCCCTACTATAATATAAAGCCAATATGCCCAATTAATTAATTACAATGGGCTCCCTAAGATATGGAAACATCCTATTATACTATATTATAGAGAAAAAGGAGAGATGAGCACAATGGTTCATATTATAGGGTAAGCTATATTTTAAATATTTTTTCCTATTAGTTCATACTGTAGAATGTAATTATATTTTTTTATTTTATTTACTAGTCTAGGGTAATTATAGTTCAATTTTTTATTTTATTTACTAGTCTAGCGTAACTATAGTTCATTTTACGATATGTCCAACAGTTTATTCTACAATTTGAACCATTGGTTCATGTACCTTTTTTTTAAATTTTTTTAGAGACTACACTTTTTACCCTATGTCCATCAGTTTCTTCTACAATATGGTATCTTTTTTTCTGATTTTTTTTAGAGACACTACATTTCTTACTCGGAGGCTGTCAAAATTTTGACTTGACGGAGGACTGTCAAAACAGTATGTCTGATAACATCATTTTTTTGCCGTACTACCTATTGGAAGGAATTCATTTTTGATTGGAAAGATTGTCAAAACAGTATGTCTGATAACATTATTATTATTTTGGCAGTAGAAGGAATTCATATTTGGCAGGAAGAAATTCATTTTTGGCAGTTCTACAAATTTTGACAATTCCGATTGTAGTGTCCTAAAAAAGAAAATTTATTTTCCTATATTATATTTGAATTCCGAAACAAGCACCAATACAATCAAGGATCCGAAATAGAAGAGCTCTCCGACGAGGACGAGGACGAGGAAGACGTTGCACTTGGGAGAAGAGGGGCTTAAGGTAGGCGAGTGCTGCTCGCCTCACCAGTTGGCTCTGGTTCCTGACTTCTTCTTCTTCTTCTTCTTCTTCTTGATGCAGTCGCGTTGGAGGAAAAGACTGCAACTGACCATGATCGTCAAGAATGGTGGTGCTGGCCATGTCGGGAAACGACGATTGGAGTACTAACAGGTCGCTCATGCTCGTGTACTTCCATTCCTCCGCCTGCGGAGGAGCCGCCGCCGCCGCCGACGACGACGACTCCGTCGGCATACTGTTGCTGTGGTTTAGAATCGGATGATCTACCATGGTGGAGAGGGAGAGGGAGAGAGGGAGAGGGAAGAAGTATATTAAGGATAGATGTGATCAATGATATTGGCAAATATATATATATTAATTAAGATAAACAAGGAAGGAATAGATGTGATGATGATTATTATTTTGAGTCATAGTATAGTATGACATTTGAATCACAAAAAGATTTTGATGTATTCTTTTGTTCACTTAAAATCACAATGTATATGGATGGATTGTTAGCCAATCTCCAATTCTCTCATATTTCAATGGCAGAAAATCCTTTTTAGAAAAATAATTCTGCCATTTGTCTAATGCCATCTCTTATGATGTATTATATGACATAGCAAATTTTAATCCAAAAAATTAATCATCCAATTTTTTTAATATTAATATTAATTTTAATATTAATATTAATATAATGGTGTCATTATTGATATTCCTAAAATCTCATCATGCATTCTTCTTTTAATTTTGTTCATTCAAATTACAAATCTACCCATGTTAAATCTAAAATTAATTTGTGACATTCCTAAAATCTTATAATGCACTACTAAAATATCATCATGCACTCATCTTCAAATTAATGTCATATTTAATGCAGGGACGGATTTTTAAATTAATGTCATATTTAATGCAGTAGCAGATTTGGAATTTGAATAAATAAAATAAGGAGATGAGTGAATGATAAGATTTTAGGAGTGACAATAACGATATCATAATTTTAATTTTAATTTTAATTTTAATTTTAATTTTAATTTTAATTTTATCATGTCAGATGCAATGTCAGATGTCATATAATGAGAGATGACATTATCCAAAATATATATATATATATATATATATATATATATATATATATATATATATGTGACAAATAGTATTTTTGCTTAAAAAAATTCTTCCAATAGTGATATCTATTCCAATTTTCATCCAAGTTGGTGTCGATGTAGGATGGACGTTGGATGGAAAATTTCTACATGCAGAAACTCTCATAAAAATTTTACATCTCTCGTAGAATATAATATTGGACTCTACTTTCAAACTAAATTATTAAATTAATCATTTTATTTTCTCTCATATATGATAGAAATTGAGAAGAATTATAGTGTATTTTTTTATTTTATTTTTACAATTTCTATGCAAAAACTCTATCAATGTCAAGTATGATAGAAAATTAATTTTAAAAACCTTCATTGGAGATAGCCTTAGACAATTTTAAATTAAGATTTCTGTCTCTCCTAAGAAATTCTCTCTCGTATGAATTAATATTAGAGTATGCTTTCAAAATAAATCATTAAGTTGTTCTTTTTATTTTTTATCACGCTAAAATAGAAATTTAGAACCACTAGATAGTTGTTTTTTTGATGCAATTTCTCTGTGAAAAATTTGTATATTAGGATAGAAATTTCTTTAGAATACAATGATAAATATGATAGAAATTTAATTTTAAATTTTTTTTATTGGAGATAGCCTTAAGTTATATGTTGAAGCATGATTTTATAGTATAAAATAAAAAATAATTTCCAGTTACAATTTTTTTTTTAATAAAACGATGAAAGATAAAGTAAGCGTACATGCAACAAGCTTACCAAAAAGCTCAATTGACTAGACAAGCGTCAACGAGCGAATTCTTCCATCCAAAAGTTGTTTCAATATCTATAGCTTAAATACGGCTCAAAATTTAAGCTGTCTATACCATTTATAAATATTCTATTATTTTTTAAATTAATTAATTATTTAACTATTTAATATAATTTAGTTATAATTAAATATCTCTAACTCAAGTAGTAAAAATGAGAGGAAATTTTTTTCTTGCTTATTTGAGTTCAGTTATTAGAGACAACAATATTTATAATAAATTTATATTTATCTATTCTAACAAAAAAATTCCTACAACGAAAAAAGGTTTAATTAAATAGGCTAGAACGAAATAAGTTCAGAAAAAAAAATCTACAGCAAAACATTTTGCCAGTAGCACTAGCGAAAATTTATCCATCCCGTGAAAAAAAAAAATTGCTAAATTTTTGCCAATAGTAATGGCGAAAATTAGACATTATCCAATTTTCAACGGTAGCGGTAGCAAAAATTCAACAATTTTTTTTTCACGAAATAGGACTCGGTGTAGCAGGAGAAGACTAGAGCCAATAGGTTTAAACATACCAAAGCTCCAAACCCTCCCCCTTCCCCCTCTCCCTCCCCCTCCCACGTTGCTAGGAGCGGGCCTCATCCCAAAAATTTGGTAAATTTCTGCCAATAGCAAGTCCAATTTTGTTAGGTCCCTTCCCAAATTGTAAGGGAGGGGGAGGTGACCTAACTGAGCCTGCCATGGCCAAAGACCGAAGAACTTCAAGAAATGGAATACTAGAATTTTATTGAAAGGAAGAAGACGATTACATCTAGTGAGTAAATGCAAAAGGAAAACATTAAACTGAATACAATTTCTGATAACTCTCCTCCTAACAATGCTCTTCTATTTATACTAATACAAGCATGTTATTTGACAGGTAATGAATTGGACAATTCTTTTATGCTGACTTTGCACTTTCTTGATGCTGACTGGGACAAGTTTGTTATGCTTATTGAACTACTTATGCTGACTTGGACAATTCGGTTGTGCTGCTAAGTCCTCCCTGATGCCTTGTTTATTGATACTATCCAGACCCTTACTGATACTAAGACATGTTTATATTAGGTACATATCAATGCCCCCCCCCCCCCCTTAAATCGACCTTGTCTCAAGGTCGAAGTAAGGGAATCTCCTGACAAACTCTTCATAGGGTATCCACTGAGCATCACCTTTAGTACCTTCCTTCCATTGGACTAGCAAGTCCACAGTAGCCCTATTCCTTCTCTGTGCTAATCTCCTTTCCAGAATAATATCAGGTTCTTGTATCACTTCTTCATTAGCAGTAGGGGTACCAGTCTGCAGAGTGATTCTCCTACTCAGTTTAGCCTTTAATTGGGAGACATGGAACACAGGGTGAATCTGAGAGTCCTCAGGAAGAAGTAGCCTATAAGCAACATGTCCTATTCTTTCTAGGATCTGGAAGGGCCCAAAATACTTTGGGGCCTCATTTGTCCCACTGAAACTTGTCTATATGGTTGTAATCTGAGGTAAACCTAATCCCCCACTACAAACTCTATGTCAGTTCTCTGTTGATCAGCATGCTTCTTCATCCTATCCTGGGCTAGAATTAAATTGTCCTTGAGTATCTGTAAAGCATTGTCCCTAAGCACCAGAGCTTCACCCACAGCTTTGTCTTGTGCCACTTTAGGCATGTAAGTGAGAATATCGGGGGTGGCCTCCCATAAACTGCCTCAAAAGGAGTAATCTTGGTTGATGAATGCCAGTTCACGTTGAACCAGTATTCAGCCCATAAGAGGTGTTTAGACCACTCTTTGGGTTTGTATCCACAATAGCACCTCAAGTAACCCTCTATGCATCTGTTGGTTACCTTTGTCTTCCCGTCGGTTTGGGGATGGTAGGAGGTACTATACTTGAGTTGAGTCCCCTGAATTTTGAAGATCTCCCTCCAAAATTGGCTAGTAAAGATTGTATTTATGTCTGAAACAATGGACTTAGGCATCCCATGCAGTTTGAATACACCCTCCATGAAGACTTGGGCTACTGAAGATGCACTGTAAGGGTGGCCTAATGCAAATAAGTGAATGTATTTTGTTAACCTATCTACTACAACAAAAATTGTAGACTTGTGATAGCTAGTAGGTAGGCCTTCTATGAAGTCCATAGACACATCCTCCAAAATTCTGGTGGGTATAGGCAAGGGCTGCAGCAGTCCAAAGGGAGAGCTGTGTTCAGACTTATTATTTTGGCAGACTTCACAAGACTTGATATAATGTAGTACACTAGATTTCATTCCCTTCCAGTAACAGACTTTTTTCAACCTATGGAGTGTTTTGTGGAACCCAGAGTGTCCAGCATTCAACATATCATGATGTTCCTTGAGCATGAGAGTAACAAACTCTGAATTTGGATCAATGAATAATCTGTGTTTATAGTACAAAAGTTCATCCACCACACTATATTTGTGGATATCAAGTTGCCCATGCTCCCATTTATTCAGATATTTCTTATAATAAGGAGAGTCTTGCATTTGCTCTCTGAATTGTTGAATCAAATCTGCTGTAACAGTGGTAATGGCAGCTAGGGTTGCCTCTTTAATCCTGGACAAGCTATCAGCTGCTCTATTTTCCTTTCCTTTCTTGTACTCCACCTGATAGTTATACCCATGCAATTTCATTACCCACTTGTATTGAGCATCTGTATAGAGTTTTTGCTCTAATATATACTTCAAGGATTTGTGGTCTGTCCTTATTAAGAATTGTCTTCCCCACAGATATTGACCCCACTTCTTGATAGCTAAGATAATAGCTAACATCTCTTTTTCATATGTGGACAAGGCAATAGCTCTTCCCTTAAGATGTTGACTGAGATAAGCAATGGGTCTGTCATTTTGCATAAGCACTGCCCCAATTGCTGCCCTTGATGCATCACACTCTAATATGAACCTTTTACTGAAATCAACACTGGTGGATTGGTGAGGGCTATTTTTAAATCGTCAAATGATTTTAAAGCCTCTGGTCCCCATTTAAATGCATCCTTTTTAGCAGACTAGTAAGTGGGACAGCTATGGTTCCAAACCCTCGGATAAACCTTCTGTAATAGCCTGCAAGGCCTAGAAATTCTCTTAACTCCTTCAAAGTTTTGGGTACTGGCCACTCATTTACTGCCTTAATCTTCTCTATGTTTACTTCTATCCCTTGCCTGGATATAATATGCCCCAAGTAGCCCACATGTTGCTGTACAAAATGACATTTACTTCTTTTAATCTTCAATTGATGCTGGCTCAAAATTTTGAAAACTTCTTCCAAATGTTTATAGTGATTGTTCAAATCTGGGCTATAGATGAGTATATCATCAAAAAATACTAGTACAAACTTCCTCAAGTTGAAGGAGCAATAGTGAGTCCAAAGGGCATCACTAGGAATTCATAATGTCCCTCATGTGTTCTAAAAGCAGTTTTGCTTACATCTTCTTCAGCCATCCTCACATGGTGATACCCAGATCTTAAATCCAGCTTAGAGAAGAACTAAGCTCCCTTCAACTCATCAAATAGTTCTTCTATGATAGGAATGGGAAATTTATCCTTGACTGCGGATTGGTTTAAAGCCCTATAATCAATGCACATCCTCCAAGTGCCATCATTTTTTTTCACTAGTATCACATGAGAAGAGTAGGGGCTACTGCTAGGTCTTATGATACCTGACTACAACATTTCTTGTACTTGTTTCTCTATCTCATTTTTATGGATATAAGGATGTTTATATGGTCTGCAACACAGAGGAGCCTGGAAGTAAGGGTATCCTATGATCATAAGTCCTTTGAAGGGGAAGCCCCTTAGGCTCTTCAAACAGATTCACATATTTTGCCAACAAGGCTGTCAACTTAGCATTTTCCTCCTCCGTAGGCCTTCCTATGGTACTAGCCATAGTATAGAGTTGGATGAGAAAGATATGTGGCTTCTGTCTTAACTCTTTAGGTAGGGGCTCACTGAATGTAGATGCATCATTCTTTAGCCCCAAGAGTTGTACAGTCTCCCCATTGTCCTCATACTTCATAGATAATTCCTAAAAGTTCCATGTGATATCCCCCAGAGTACTAAGCCAATTGGCCCCCAGTACTATGTGACAACCCTTGATGGAAAGCTGCAACAAATCTGCTTTAAGTCTCTTCCTTTAGCATTCAATGCAGACTTCTGGACAAAAACCCTTGCTCAACAATTTCTCCACATTGGCCACTAAGACCTCAAATGGTTTACCATCAGACAATGCTAAGCCCCACCTTTCACTCAACTGAGTGGCAATGAAATTGTGTGTGGAGCCTAAATCAGTTAGAATGACAACTGGCTTACTCTTCACAAGTCCTTTCAGTTTCATGGTAGACTAATGGGAGCGACCTGACAAGGCTTGCAGGGAGATTTCAAAGCACTTTTGAGGAGTAGAACCTATATTCTCCTTATCATCTGGTGCACCTTCTTCAGATTCAAGAACCCCCAATTCCTCATCAGCTACTAGCATATATAATCTCTTTTCTTTGCACCTATGTCCTCTGGACCATTTCTCATCACACCAATAACACAAGCCCAAGTTCTTCCTCCTCAATATTTTATTAGGGGAGATAGTTCCAGTGTTAGAACTTGTAGTGCCCCGCTCCGCGTTGGCACTATGTACAAGAGATATCGATTTGTTGACTCGAGTGAAAGTCTTCTCGGAGAGTTCCCGATTGAAACATAAGACAATTGATCTAAGTAAGTGGGCAAAAATTCATTCTCTGATTTTTGTGCCTTAATAATGAATCTGAGTTTCTACTGCTTGTTCTAAGAAGATAGTTTCATAAGAAGAATTATAGAACCTGACTCTGCATGCTTAATAAGAGAACTCGTATAGCTTGTCATTGAAACGAATATGCTTGCCTAACTAGAGAACTTAAATGCTTGTCTAAAGAGATAGAACAATTGTCATGCTAAGTAAAAGAATAGAATGTTGCATTCTTAGTTACACGGACACCGCTATCGAATGAACTGCTGCCATGCTAATAAACAAGAGTAAAAGTATTTTCATATATTTCCAACGTATGCTAAAGAAAGAGTAGAACTGCATGCTTAGTTAAAAGAAATAGAGAACTGCTTCCATGCTTGCTTAAATAGAGATTTTTACATGTTTCCATAGAAGTTATTGAAATGCTTGAACGGTATCAGAGCGATGGCGGCCAGTTTGCATAAGAGATAGAGATGGTGTGTCACGCCCCAGTCCCAAAATACTAAGGGACTAGACACGTGGAAATGGCCAGCAGCACGCACCAATGGACAAACCCAATTTAATGGATCCATCGGGCATACTTAAGCTGTATTACAATAGTCAGGGTTTACTAATCTCATCCACAGAATAAAAACAGCAATATCAGCAAAAGAAATAAACAACATCCAGTCACAAGTAATTAAAAATTGGAGAACAACCCGATATTAAGTCTGTTTACAAAAGTTCATTTAAACAGAAAATAAAGAGTTTATTGGCCATAAAAACTGAGCATGGAAGAAGCAGATGTTCAGGAGAAGTCCTCAGCGATCACCTCGTCCTCAAGTTCCGGTACTGCTCCGAGAAGTGCTCCTGTTCCGTACACCTCAGGGTATATCTCGTCTGCTAACCCTGGGGACATAATCCGAATCCAGGTCCTCAGGGGACATAGCAAGGTACAGATAAAATAAGCCAAAATAATGCAGTGCAGAAATAAAGGAAACAATAGGGTAAATAAATAAACCAGCTAAGTGATAATGCAAGTGAGAGTTTTAGTCATACTCGGGCTGAGACTACTACAGGATCAGTGTCGGAGAAACCCATAGCAGTATTCACTCGAAGGGCCAGTACGGTACCAAAGCTCTGTGTCAGAGTCTAAGGCACAATTTATTAAAATATTATATATATATATTCAGCCTTTTGTATGGTAAATCTCTCACCACCCAATGTAATCTCACGTCACAGTTCCATAATGTCTCATGTTCATGTCACGCAAGATTAAACTAATGCAATAAGTCATTTATTAAGATCTAAGAAAATAATGTCCAAGTTATGAAATCTATATCCTATACAGAACCACCTTGAATATCTCAGAAAGATTATGTCTCATGATTCGTGTCAGGTGTCCTGGGTATAATGTACTTGATAGGGCAAGTATGAGAATGTAAATGTCACGATATCCATCTCTAGGTGACGTTACACAACCCCGCGTACGGTGTTGGCACCCGACTATTAATCGGAAGCTAAGTATGTCACACGGCCCTAGGGTTGAGTGTAAACCCCCTGATTTTTTAAAATATTTAAATCTGAATTTTTTTATAATTTTCTGGAATTTTCTGTAATTTAAAAATAGGGTTTTAATTATTCAATGATTTTTAAATGATAATAAACAATATTAAAATATTATGGAAATAATATTTTTGGGTGTAAAATGAAAAACTGGACTTAGGACAATTTTTCTGGAATTTATTGGGCCTCAGACCTATTTTTAAATGCCTAAAAAGTATTTAATTAATTAATTAATTATTTATTAATTAATTACTGATTTTATTATATTTATTATTAATATTATTATTATTAAATAACCCTAAGCCCATTGGGCCGGCCCAGCCCGGCCCAACAGACTCCGGCCCAAACCCATTTCCCTAGCGGGTCGGGTCGGATCCTCCAGACCCGCACCCGACCCGACCCGGACCGCCACCCCTCCCCCACGTCCTGCGCGAGCCCGCGTAGTCCGGCGCTCCGCCCGCCTCGCGCCGCCACGTCCTCCCCTCCCTCCGCCAGACTCAGCCACCCCCTCGGCCTCGACCTCCGCCCCCAGCCCCTTTATATACCCCTCTCCCCCCGCCCAGCTCCGCTGACGACGCCGCCAGCGCCGCCGCCTCCTGCCGCCGTCTCCTCTCTCTCCTCTTCCCCAGCGTGCCCTAGCCGCAGTTGCAGCGCCACCGGCCGGCTCCGTCCGTCCCCCGCCCGCTCCGGCACGCCGCCAGCGCCCCCTCCGGCCGCAGCGCCGCCCCTCCGCCGCCGCAGCCCCGGCCAGACCCAAACCCTAACCCTAGCGCAGTATCCCCTGTGTCGGACACGGACACGGGACTCAGTGTCGTGTCGGACACGATTTTGCCCGGTTTTTGGGTCCCGTTCAGGTGCGTGTATCTTTTTGCTCGTAGCTCTGTTTTCGATTCCGTAAATTGCGTTGCGAAGCCTGTATGACCCTCTCGGTGCCCGGATAAACCGTTCTGGGCATCGCGTCCTGTGGTGATCGCACACCGCAATCCAAAAACAGGAAAAACCAGACCCTGTTTTACCCCGGAACTGGGTACGCCCCGCCAAACGGGACGACTTGGTCGCGCGCGGTCTTCACAGATACGTGCGCGCCGTCGATACGGACGTGCGGGATTTCGCAGAAGCTGATTCGGGTTGCGTGCACACCGGGATCAACGCGTATTCGCGGACATCGCCCTGTATCCGACTTTTCTGCAATTTATCCTAACTTTGTGTACACACGTCGGATTGAAACGAAACTTGCGCCATCGGACTCGTAGCGATACGCTGGTCCTGTGGGTCAAGTTTGGTTCGATTCTGAGAACGTTGACGAAATCACGTGTCGTGGGCCCCACAGGCCCCGCTCGACGGGCGATTTCGTGATCGGCTCATCGGAATTCAAATCTGGAAGTTCCGTTGGGTTTGTATCATCGTTCCTGACCTGTTGACACTAAGTTTGCTGAATTTGGAGACCTTTGACCCTGACACGTTTTTCGGTGCACAGCGGGCCCACTTGTGGACCCCGTTTTGACCCGAAACTGCCGTTTCTGCCCTTGTCTCCAAATTGGACCCAAGGACAGGCGTTTCTAGCGGATTGATATTTTCTGGATCTGATGGTGATGTTTATTACAGCAACCGGAGTACCGCCTGCAATTCCCGCTGAAGTCAGAACTGCAAACAAAGCCGGAACCACAGGCAAGTGTACCTTGCCAAACCCTGCAGCTTGCTACTTATTTTCCTTGACTTGTTTATACATTAGTGGGCAAGTAAAGCTTGCCAATTCTCAGTAATTCTTGACATAGTAGTTTACTTGATTTTATTAAATGTAACTTGTTTCAAACTGCTTACCCTAGGAAACGGGTGACGTGCTTAGTGTCCGATCATAGTCGGGTGCCAACTCCGTACGCGGAGTTGTGTAACGTCACATAGACATGGATATCGAGACCCGATAATGCTCGTACTTGTCTTATCAAGTACTCCAGAACCCAGGACACTTGACACTATTCATGAGACAGAGTCTGCCTGAGACATTCATAGTGATTCTGTATAGGATACAGGACTTGACAGTGATATTTTATTTATAGACATTATGACTTGTTGCATTAGCTATAATCCCGCTGACATGGACATGAGACGTTATGATCATGGTGTGCGTGATTACATTGGGTGGGGAGAGACACACAGGCTACAGGTTGATTATATTATGCCGGCGTCTTAAGTCTCACTACGAGCTAGACAACTACATGATATCACTGCTACCGGCTCCCCGACACAGAGCTTGTAGTAGTTTCAGCCTGAGTTTCTCGTGCTGCTCTCATGTTGCATATCACTTAGCTGGTTACATAGTTTACCCTATTGCTTATTTATTTCTGCACTGCTTATATTTTGGCTTGTATTATCTGTACATTGTTATGTCCCCTGAGGACCTGGAATGGACTATGTCCCCAGGTATAGCCGAAGAGAACCATCCAGAGATACACCGTATAGGAGCACTTCCAGGAGCTGTACCAGAACCTGAGGACGAGCTAGCACCAGAGGACTTCTCCTGAGCAGTGGCTGTATATAGTCAGTTATCTCTGTTTCTATTTCCAGTTCCTTTATTTCCTGTCTATTTGCTTTGATGTATCTGAAATAATCTCGGATTGTTCACCGAGATATTTATTGAGATTTGATAGTTATTCTATTGCATTATTTCTGGCATTTAATCTGTGATTATCTGTTGTGGATGAGATTAGAGTAGATTAGTCTGTGACCTGTAACAATTGCTCTATTTTCTGTTAGACTACAGCTTAAGCATGCCCTGATGGATCCATTAAATTGGATTGTCCATCGGTGCGTGCTGCTGGCCATTGCGCACGTGCTCAGTCCCTCGTCATTTTGGGACTGGGGCGTGACATTGAGCATGTACAACAGTCACAGAAAATAAATCAAGAGAACAAAATGAATCAATATACTGCAATTTAAGGCAAGGTACACTTGCCTGGGGTTTCGGCTCCAATTGTAGCTCTGGCTTCAGCGAGATTTGCAGGCAGTACTCCAGGTACTGAAATAGACATCACCATTAGATCCAGAAAATATTAATCAGCTAGAAACGCCTGTCCTTGAGTCCAATTTGGACACAGGGGCGAAAATAATATTTTCAGGTCCAAGCGGGGTCCACAAGTGGGCCGCTTTGCACCGAAAATCGTGTCAGGGTCAAAGGTCTCCAAATTCGTCCAACTTAGTGTCAACAAGTCAAAAACAATGATATGAACCCAACGGAACTTCCAGAATTGGATTCCGAGGAGCCGTTCTCAAAATCGTCCGTCAAGTGGAGCCTATGGGGCCCACGACACGCGATTTTGTCAACATTCTCAGAATCGAAGCAAACTTTGCTCACAGGACCAGCGTATTGCTACGAGTCCGATGGCGCAAGTTTCGTCTCGATCCGACGTGTGTACACTAAGTTACAGCGAGATTCAGAAAGGACGGATACGGGACGGTGTCCGCGGATACACATTGATTCCGGTGTGCACGCACATCCGAATCAACTTCTGCGAAATCTCGCACGTCCGTATCAACGGCGCGCACGTATCTGTGAAGACCGCACGCGACCAAGTCGTCCCGTTTGGCAGGGCGTACTCGGTTCCGGGGTGAATCAGGGCGTTATTTTCCTGTTTTTGGATCGCGGTTTGCGATCGCCACAGGACGTGATGCACCGAGCGGTTTGCACGGGCACCGAGGGGGTCATGCAGGCTACGCGATGCAACTGACGGAACGAGAAACAGAGCTACGAGGAGAGAGATATGGGTACCTGAACAGGGCTCCGGAAAATCGAATTCTCCGTGTCCGCGTCGCGTCTACCGTGTCCTGGACACTGTGTCCAAGCCGTGTCCGAGCTAGGGCATCAGTGTCCGGCTGCTGGGAGCGGGGGTTCAGGTCGACGGAGGTCGGCGAGAGCTTGGGGAGGTCCAGGGCGGCCGGGCGACGAGGTCCGGAGGCGGAGATGGGCTCGGGTCGACCGGAGTTCGAGCGGACGGGGTCGGAGCTGCGGGAGGAAGGCGGCAGCGGGGTCTGGGCTGGGGAGAGGTGGTCCGGTTGCTGAGGGCGAGGTCCTGAAGCGGGAGGCGGAGGGTTCGCCGAGGGAGACGACAGCAGGGCGAAGGTTCCGGTGGCGGAGAGGTCTAGGGGAGCGGGGAAGGAGGCGGAGGAGAGGGTTTATATAGCGGCCGAGGGAGATGGAGAGGCGGACGGTGAGGGGGGGAGGAAGAGGAGGGGCTGGAGGGGATGCGAAGCGGCGCGGCGACGGGTGCAGGAGAGAGGAGGTGGCCGGCGTTACACGGCGGCGGGGAGGTGAGGAGTCGGGGTCGGCGGCTGAGCGTTTGGGAGAGAAAGAGGCTAGCGGGTCGGGTGGATTCGGACGGACGGGTCGGGTCCTAGCGGATCTGACCCGATCCAAAAACAATACGGGTCGGATCGGGCTAGTGGGTCGGGTCTGGGTTAGACCCGGATCCGACCCGCTAAGGATTTGGGTTTGGTTCAAATGAACCCGGTCCGGTTCAGAAATTGGTTTGGTTTATTTAAAATAAACCCGGTTTATTTTGGTTAAAATAATAATTAGTTTTTAGGACTTTTAAAATGCTTCCGGGGTCCAATAAATTCCCGGAAAATTACCCTATGTCTGGTTTTCCATTTTACACATAAAAATATTATTTTTATAATATTTTAATATTATTTAACATCATTTAAAAATTATTTAATAATTAAAATCCTTAGTTTAATTAGAGAAAAATTTCAGAAAATTCCAGAAAATTGTGAAAAATTTCAAATTAAAAATTCTTGAAAATCAGGGGGTTTACAATCTACCCCCCTTAAGAGGATTGCGTCCTCGCAATCAAAGAATAACCGGTCAACAGAGATGACACGGTTGCAAACATTGTTCGAAGTACATCAAAATCAAGGAGAATCAAGGTTGAGAGTAACACCTAGGAAAAATTATTTCCCTAAGCATTAAAAGTTATAAAATTTTCCGAATGAAGGAAATCTAGAAAATTACATTTTTAGAAAACCAGTTTTATCCTTTAAAAACTTATCAGTTTAACATTTATAAAACATTCTAAATTATTGGCAAGTTCAAATTTACTTAGATTAACACTAGGTTATCAATTATTAACAATTGAAAACTATCAGATTAAGTCTAGGGTCACGAACCAACGGCACGAACTAAAGCAATACTAGAAACATAACTACAAAAACTTACGCGCATTAAAATATTTTCATAATATTTTAATATTGTTTATTATCAATTAAAAATTATTTAATAATTAAAACCATGTTTTTAATTACAGAAAAATCCCAGAAAATTCGAGAAAATTGAGAAAAATCCAAATTTTAAAATTCTTGAAAAATCAGGGGGTTTACAATCTACCCCCCTTAAGAGGATTGCGTCCTCGCAATCAAAGAATAACCGGTCAACAGAGATGACACGGTTGCAAGTATCGTTCGAAACGCATCACAAGATACTTATGGAAATATCGTTTCCCTAAAAATGAAAGTTATGCACTTTCCAGAGAAAAATCTAGTTAAAGCAAAAGAACTACAAATTTTTAGAAAACTAGGTCATTATTAACAAGTGCAAATTACTAGGTTGAGGCTGAGGTCACGAACCAATAGGCACGAGCTAAAACAAGACTAAAAACGGATACTACGAATCACTTACGCGCATTAACTACTCCACGAGTCTGCGCGTTCTCCAAAGTCATCGCGAAAGCTTGTCCGCGTCCTGGCAATCGATTCCTCTGTTGCTGCTGAGCCTGCTGGAAGAGTGCTGCTTGTGGTATCAAAGGTGGCCTCGGCTGATACCCTCCTGGAGTTGGTAGTACGACTCTTTCAACTCCCGTTTGCGGTGCTCCCATTGCTGGACAGGCTGGCCTCGGCACTGGTAAAGCTTCTTGATGCATCATCAGTGTTTCTCCTTGATATGCTATGCAATTTCTGGCTAAGTGGTGTCTGGATCCGCAAATTAAGCACGTTCCTAGCTTGCGTCTGCATTCTCTTTCAATATGGCCTATCTTGCCACAGTAGTAACAAGTAGGAAGGAATGAGACTCCTTGTGCTGCTCTCGGGGGTAGATTTATCTGTTGACGCTTTGCAGACTCCTCTTGTGTTGTTCTGGTTGGTGCGGATGTGGAAGGCCGCTTCAGGTTGGCCTCTCTCCTGACGACGCGTTCCATGCGTCGGGCTGCATCGAGGACGTCCGAGTAAGAAGTAGGTGCAACGGATCCGATCAGTCTCTGTAGCTCGAAGTTCAGTCCGTCGAAGAATTTCTCGGCCTTCTCTTCCTCTGTCGGGATCAGGGTTGGGGCGAAGCGGCTCAGACGAATGAATTCTGCGTTGTATTCTTCCACTGTCATACTGTCCTGAGTGAGGCAATTGAATTTGTCCCGAAGTTCTGATCGAGCGGTCGCCGGAATGTACATCTCCTGGAAGAGTCTGGAGAACTCCTCCCAAGTAACTCGGTCTGGTCCGAGCCGTGTCTCCTCAGATAGCCACCAGTGATGAGCATTGTCCGTCAACTGCATTCTGACGGCAGTCATCCAACGTTCTCTTGGAAGCTCGGCTGCTTCTAATTGATGTTGAGTGTTGGTGAGCCACTCATGAACTTCTGTGGGCTCCTCTTTGCCTGAGAAGGTACGGAGCTTCAGCTGGCGGAAATCAGTGATAGAGCCCATCGATGGCCGTCGAGCTGGTAGGTTGGCCTGCTCCAGTGCAGTTACTATGCTGCTCCTCAAGAAATCAGCCTCACGATGCTGAGCCTCGTGTTGGACTTGTTGCTGGGCTTGTATCATCGCGTAGATCAGTTGGAATATCTGTTGCCCGTCAATCGGCTGTCCTGGTGGGAGTACGGGCATTGGTGGGACAAACTGCGGCGGAGGTGGGATGTCATCACGCCGGAATCTGGAGGTAGGTTGACCTGCCTGCTGGCTCTGTTGAGTTGATGGAACTCCACCGACTGGGGTCACTTCGTCGTCATAGGTGACACCTGTAGCTTGTGGTGTTCCTGCGGGAGTCTCGTCGCACTCTTGTGAATCCATTGCCCTGCATCCAAAATAAACGATAAAAAGCGTACAGAAGAATCAAGGCAGGATGCAAGTAAATTATTTTCGAAGTCGATATAGATATCAAGAACGATTCAAGCAAGTGGATGAGATCCTAAAACTTATCCTATCTTATTGCAGGCCTGTTCGGTCCCTAAGTTGAAATCGGACAATTTAGTCGTAGACCTGCATGGGCCACCAAAAAAACCATGTCACGCCCCAGTCCCAAAATACCGAGGAACTGGACACGTGGCAATGGCCAGCAGCACGCACCGATGGACAACCCAATTTAATGGATCCATCAGGGCATGCTTAAGCTGTAGTCTAACAGGAAATAGAACATTTGTTACAAGTCCCAGGTTAATCTAATCTCATCCACAACAGATAATCACAGATTAAATGCCAGAAATAATGCAATAGAATAAATAAGCAAATCTCAAATAAGTGTCTCGGGGAACAATCCGAGAATATGTCTGGTACATCAAAGCAAATAGACAGGAAATAAGGGAACTGGAAATAGAAACAGAAATAACCGACTATAAACAGCCAACGCTCATGAGAAGTCCTCTGGTACGATCTCGTCATCGGGTTCTGGTACAGCTCCTGGAAGTGCTCATGTACGGTATATCTCTGGATGGATCTCTTCGGCTATACCTGGGGACATAATCCGGATCCAGGTCCTCAGGGGACAGCAAGGTACAGATAATACAAGCCAGAATAAATGCAGTGTAGCAGATAATGAAATAAATAGGGTAAGTATGTAACCATCTATGTGAAAATGCAAGTGAGAGCATCACGAGTACTCAGGCTGAGACCACTACAAGCTCTGTGTCGGGGAGCCGGTAGCAGTAATAACTAATAGAGTGCCTAGCTCTGATATAGAGTCTGAGGCCTCACAATAAATATATCACTAATAGAGTGCCTAGCTCTAATATAGAGTCTGAGGCCTCGCCAGAATAAATATATATATATATATATATATATATATCAGCCTGTAGCCTGTGTGTCTCTCCCCACCCAATGTAATCACACGTCTCATGTCCATGACACGCAGGATCAATACTAATGCAGCAAGTCATATAATGTCTATGAATATAATGTCTATGTCAAGTCCTGTATCCTATACAGAATCACCACGAATATCTCGGGAATATCATGTCTCATGAATAGTGTCAAGTGTCCTGGGTCGTATGGCACTTGATAAGACAAGTACAGGAAAATAAAGTGTCACGAATATCCATCTCTAGATGACCATACCCAACACCGCGTACGGTGTTGGCACCCGACTGATAATCGGACGCTAAGTACGTCCCACGGTCCTAGGTTAAGCATGTATAACAGTTATAAATAAAACAAGGAAATATGCAACAAGACTGTCAAGTTGGCAAGGTATACTTGCCCTCTGATGTATAACTATGCCAAGGAATATTTAGCAAAAACTGCAAGTTTTGGCGAGGTACACTTGCCCACTGATGTATAACCAAGTCAAGGAAATAGGTAGCAAAGCTGCAAGTTTTGGTGAGGTACACTTGCCTGTGGTTCTGGCTCCAACTGTAGCTCTGACTTCAGCTGGATTTGCAGGCGGTACTCCGGTTGCTGAAACAAACATCACCATCAGATCCAGAAAATATCAATCAGCTAGAAATGCCTGTCCTTGAGTCCAATTTGGAGACAAGGACAAAAATGACAATTTCGGGTCAAAACGGGGTCCACATGTGGGCCCGCTTTGCACCGAAAAACGTGTCAGGGTCAAAGGTCTCCGAATTCGCCAAACTTAGTGTCAACAGGTCAGGAACGATGATACGAACCCAACGGAACTTCCAGAATTTGATTCCGATGAGCCGATCACAAAATCGCCCGTCGAGTGGGGCCTGTGGGGCCCACGACACGCGATTTTGTCAACGATCTCAGAATCGAACCAAACTTGGCTCACAGGACCAGCATATTGCTACGAGTCCGATGGCGCAAGTTTCGCTTCAATCCGACGTGTGTACACAAAGTTAGGGCGCGATTCAAAAAAGGTCGGATACGGGACGTTGTCCACGGATACGCACTGATTTCGGTGTGCACGCACATCCGAATCAGCTTCTGCGAAATTTCGCATGTCCGTATCGACGACGCACGTATCTGTGAAGACCGCGCGCGACCAAATCGTCCCGTTTGGCGGGGCGTACCCAGTTCCGGGGTGAATCGGGGCATTATTTTTCCTGTTTTTGGATCGCGGTTCGCGATCACCACAGGGCGCGATGCACCGAGCGGTTTGCCCGAGCACCGAGAGGGTCACGCAGGCTTTGCGATGCAAAAGACGGAATTGAAAACGGGACAGCGAGGAGAAAGATACGAGTACCTGAACAGGGTCCAAAAAATCCAAATTTTTCGTGTCCGACACGTGTCCGACACGTGTCCGACACGTGTCCTGTTCACAGAGGAATTAGGGTTAGGGTTGTCCTCGCCGGAACTGGGCGGCGCTGAGGCGGGGGAGGCCGGCCGGGGCTAGGGCGGGGCAGCACGGCGCGGCAAGGAGGCCGGACGACGGCCGGAGGGGAGCACGGGTCGGGGTGCTGGCTGCTGCGGCGGAGAAAAAGAGGGGAGGAAGGAGGAGAGGGCTGTGCGGCTGGGCGGCTCACGGCGGCGAGGTGAGGCGGAGCTAGGGCGGGCGGTGGCGGCACGGCACGGGGAGGCAGCGAGGCGGAGGGGGTCTGGCCGGAGGGAGGAGAAAGGAGGGAAATATATAGGGAGCCGGCGGGGACTGAGGGTGGCGGGTCGAGGCCGGAAGGTCGGGGTCGTGGGCGGGTCAGGCGCGGGGCGCGGGGGATCGTGGCCGGCTGGGCGCACGACGGGCGGCGGAGAACGCGGGCTGCGCGTTCGTGGGGGGGGAAAGGGTCCCCGGGTCGGATGCGGGGCGGGTTCGGGCAGACCCGACACGACCCGGTAGGGTGAGCGGGCTGGGCCGGCCTGTGGGCCTGGGTCCAGTGGGCTTGGGCCGGGCCGGTTGGTTTAGTTTAAAAAAATAAATAACTAATTAATAATTAGATAATTAATTAAATAATTACTTTTAGGTGTTTAAAAATAGGTCCGGGGCCCAATAAATTCCAGAAAAATTATCCTAAGTCCAGTTTTTCATTTTACACCCAAAAATATTATTTTCATAATATTTTAATATTATTTATTATTAATTAAAAATTATTTAATAATTAAAACCCTGTTTTTAATTACAGAAAATTCCAGAAAATTGAGAAAAATCCAAATTTTAAAATTCTTGAAAAATCAGGGGGTTTACAATCTACCCCCTTAAGAGGATTGTGTCCTCGCAATCAAAGAATAATCGGTCAACAGAGATGACACGGTTGCAAGTATCGTTCGAAACGCATCACAAGATACTTATGGAAATATCGTTTCCCTAAAAATGAAAGTTATGCACTTTCCAGAGAAAAATCTAGTTAAAGCAAAAGAACTACAAATTTTTAGAAAACTAGGTCATTATTAACAAGTACAAATTACTAGGTTGGGGCTGAGGTCACGAACCAATAGGCACGAGCTAAAACAAGACTAGAAACGGATACTACGAATCACTTACGCGCATTAACTACTCCACGAGTCTGCGCGTTCTCCAAAGTCATCGCGAAAGCTTGTCCGCGTCCTGGCAATCGATTCCTCTGTTGCTGCTGAGCCTGCTGGAAGAGTGCTGCTTGTGGTATCAAAGGTGGCCTCGGCTGATACCCTCCTGGAGTTGGTAGTACGACTCTTTCAACTCCCGTTTGCGGTGCTCCCATTGCTGGACAGGCTGGCCTCGGCACTGGTAAAGCTTCTTGGTGCATCATCAGTGTTTCTCCTTGATATGCTATGCAATTTCTGGCTAAGTGGTGTCTGGATCCGCAAATTAAGCACGTTCCTAGCTTGCGACTGCATTCTCTTTCAATATGGCCTATCTTGCCACAGTAGTAACAAGTAGGAAGGAATGAGACTCCTTGTGCTGCTCTCGGGGGTAGATTTATCTGTTGACGCTTTGCAGACTCCTCTTGTGCTGTTCTGGTTGGTGCGGATGTGGAAGGCCGCTTCAGGTTGGCCTCTCTCCTGACGACGCGTTCCATGCGTCGGGCTGCATCGAGGACGTCCGAGTAAGAAGTAGGTGCAACGGATCCGATCAGTCTCTGTAGCTCGAAGTTCAGTCCGTCGAAGAATTTCTCGGCCTTCTCTTCCTCTGTCGGGATCAGGATTGGGGCGAAGCGGCTCAGACGAATGAATTCTGCGTTGTATTCTTCCACTGTCATACTGTCCTGAGTGAGGCAATTGAATTTGTCGAGCGGTCGCCGGAATGTACATCTCCTGGAAGAGTCTGGAGAACTCCTCCCAAGTAACTCGGTCTGGTCCGAGCCGTGTCTCCTCAGATAGCCACCAGTGATGAGCATTGTCCGTCAACTGCATTCTGACGGCAGTCATCCAACGTTCTCTTGGAAGCTCGGCTGCTTCTAATTGATGTTGAGTGTTGGTGAGCCACTCATGAACTTCTGTGGGCTCCTCTTTGCCTGAGAAGGTACGGGGCTTCAGCTGGCGGAAATCAGTGATAGAGCCCATCGATGGCCGTCGAGCTGGTAGGTTGGCCTGCTCCAGTGCAGTTACTATGCTGCTCCTCAAGAAATCAGCCTCACGACGCTGAGCCTCGTGTTGGACTTGTTGCTGGGCTTGTATCATCGCGTAGATCAGTTGGAATATCTGTTGTCCGTCAATCGGCTGTCCTGGTGGGAGTACGGGCATTGGTGGGACAAACTGCGACGGAGGTGGGATGTCATCACGCCGGAATCTGGAGGTAGGTTGACCTGCCTGCTGGCTCTGTTGAGTTGATGGAACTCCACCGACTGGGGTCACTTCGTCGTCATAGGTGACACCTGTAGCTTGTGGTGTTCCTGCGGGAGTCTCGTCGCACTCTTGTGAATCCATTGCCCTGCATCCAAAATAAACGATAAAAAGCGTACAGAAGAATCAAGGCAGGATGCAAGTAAATTATTTTCGAAGTCGATATAGATATCAAGAACGATTCAAGCAAGTGGATGAGATCCTAAAACTTATCCTATCTTATTGCAGGCCTGTTCGGTCCCTAAGTTGAAACCGGACAATTTAGTCGTAGACCTGCATGGGCCACCAAAAAAACCATGTCACGCCCCAGTCCCAAAATACCGAGGGACTGGACACGTGGCAATGGCCAGCAGCACGCACCGATGGACAACCCAATTTAATGGATCCATCAGGGCATGCTTAAGCTGTAGTCTAACAGAAAATAGAACATTTGTTACAAGTCCCAGGTTAATCTAATCTCATCCACAACAGATAATCACAGATTAAATGCCAGAAATAATGCAATAGAATAAATAAGCAAATCTCAAATAAGTGTCTCGGGGAACAATCCGAGAATATGTCTGGTACATCAAAGCAAATAGACAGGAAATAAGGGAACTGGAAATAGAAACAGAAATAACCGACTATAAACAGCCAATGCTCAGGAGAAGTCCTCTGGTACGATCTCGTCCTCGGGTTCTGGTACAGCTCCTGGAAGTGCTCATGTACGGTATATCTCTGGATGGATCTCTTCGGCTATACCTGGGGACATAATCCGGATCCAGGTCCTCAGGGGACAGCAAGGTACAGATAATACAAGCCAGAATAAATGCAGTGCAGCAGATAATGAAATAAATAGGGTAAGTATGTAACCATCTATGTGAAAATGCAAGTGAGAGCATCACGAGTACTCAGGCTGAGACCACTACAAGCTCTGTGTCGGGGAGCCGGTAGCAGTAATAACTAATAGAGTGCCTAGCTCTGATATAGAGTCTGAGGCCTCACAATAAATATATCACTAATAGAGTGCCTAGCTCTAATATAGAGTCTGAGGCCTCGCCAGAATAAATATATATATATATATATCAGCCTGTAGCCTGTGTGTCTCTCCCCACCCAATGTAATCACACGTCTCATGTCCATGACACGCAGGATCAATACTAATGCAGCAAGTCATATAATGTCTATGTCAAGTCCTGTATCCTATACAGAATCACCACAAATATCTCGGGAATATCATGTCTCATGAATAGTGTCAAGTGTCCTGGGTCGTATGGCACTTGATAAGACAAGTACAGGAAAATAAAGTGTCACGAATATCCATCTCTAGATGACCATACCCAACACCGCGTACGGTGTTGGCACCCGACTGATAATCGGACGCTAAGTACGTCACACGGTCCTAGGTTAAGCATATATAACAGTTATAAATAAAACAAGGAAATATGCAACAAGACTGTCAAGTTGGCAAGGTATACTTGCCCTCTGATGTATAACTATGCCAAGGAATATTTAGCAAAGACTGCAAGTTTTGGCGAGGTACACTTGCCCACTGATGTATAACCAAGTCAAGGAAATAGGTAGCAAAGCTGCAAGTTTTGGCGAGGTACACTTGCCTGTGGTTCTGGCTCCAACTGTAGCTCTGACTTCAGCTGGATTTGCAGGCGGTACTCCGGTTGCTGAAACAAACATCACCATCAGATCCAGAAAATATCAATCAGCTAGAAACGCCTGTCCTTGAGTCCAATTTGGAGACAAGGACAAAAATGACAATTTTGGGTCAAAACGGGGTCCACATGTGGGCCCGCTTTGCACCAAAAAACGTGTCAGGGTCAAAGGTCTCCGAATTCGCCAAACTTAGTGTCAACAGGTCAGGAACGATGATACGAACCCAACGGAACTTCCAGAATTGGATTCCGATGAGCCGATCACAAAATCGCCCGTCGAGTGGGGCCTGTGGGGCCCACGATACGCGATTTCGTCAACGTTCTCAGAATCGAACCAAAATTGGCTCACAGGACCAGCGTATTGCTACGAGTCCGATGGCGCAAGTTTCGTTTCAATCCGACGTGTGTACACAAAGTTAGGGCGCGATTCAGAAAAGTCGGATACGGAGCGTTGTCCACGGATACACACTGATTCCTGTGTGCACGCACATCCGAATCAGCTTCTGCGAAATTCCGCACGTCCGTATCGACGACGCGCACGTATCTGTGAAGACCGCGCGCGACCAAGTCGTCCCGTTTGGCGGGGCGTACCCAGTTCCGGGGTGAATGGGGGCGTTATTTTTCCTGTTTTTGGATCGCGGTTCGCGATCACCACAGGGCGCGATGCACCGAACGGTTTGTCCGAGCACCGAGAGGGTCACGCAGGCTTCGCGATGCAAAAGACGGAATTGAAAACGGGACAGCGAGGAGAAAGATACAGGTACCTGAACAGGGTCCGAAAAACCCGAATTTTTCGTGTCCAACACGTGTCCTGTTCACAGAGGAATTAGGGTTAGGGTTGTCCTCGCCGGAGATGGGCGGCGCTGAGGCGGGGGAGGCCGACCGGGGCTAGGGCGGGGCAGCACGGCACGGCAAGGAGGCCGGACGGCGGCCGGAGGGGAGCACGGGTCGGGGTGTTGTCTGCTGCGGCGAAGAAAAAGAGGGGAGGAAGGAGGAGAGGGCTGTGCGGCTGGGCGGCTCACGGCGGCGAGGTGAGGCGGAGCTAGGGCGGGCGGTGGCGGCACGGCGCGGGGAGGCAGCGAGGCGGAGGGGGTCTGGCCGGAGGGAGGAGAAAGGAGGGGAATATATAGGGAGCCGGCGGGGACTGAGGGTGGCGGGTCGAGGCCGGAAAGGTCGGGGTCGTGGGCGGGTCAGGCGCGGGGCGCGGGGGATCGTGGCCGGCTGGGCCCACGGCGGGCGGCGGAGAACGCTAGAGTCTTTAGAGAATGTATATGACTCACGAGACACGCTGCGCACCATAGATAGTATTTTGATCTTGCATATCGTGTATGAACTGCTTGCCTTGCCTACTTGCATATATATTATAGTGCCCCGCTTTACGTAGACACTATGTACAAGAGATATCGCTTTGCTGGCTCGAACGGAAGCCTTCTCGGAGAGTTTCCGATCGAAACACAAGACGACTCATCTAGGTGAGTGGACAGAAACTTCATTCTCTGATTCTTGCATGCCTTAATAATGAATCTGAGTTCTATAATGCATGTTGCTAAAAAGATCATTATTTCCTTTGCCTGATTAATAGAACTGCATGCTTAGCTAGAACTTGAATGATTGTCAATAGAGAACCTTGCCATGCTAATAAGAAGAGTAAGAGATTGCTTGAACATGTTTCCATATTACTTGTGTTTTGATAGAACCACATCGAGCTTGAACTTGTTCAGAGAGGGCGGCCAGTCCGTACAGAGATAGAAGAGAAGAGATAGATGGTCTGCTTGTTCATTTCGTTTGCATCATAGAGTTTATTTGATAGTGTTTCATGCATTCGCATCGGTTGGACAATGGCTATTAGTGAAGAGATGAATCTTGGTCCCGGTTGCTATAATGTTAGTAAAAAGCAATCATAAGTCACAGCTGCTAATAGCATCAGACAAAAGAGTCATTGGCTAGCTGGATTACCGCTACTGATCCTGAGTTTCTCGGGGACCGAAAGCATATAGATAGTTCATCGTGTTTGCTTGATAGAAGGATAGTTCCTAGATGGTGCATTGTCCCTAGAGTCTTTGGATATAGCTCACGAGACACGCTATGCACACCCTGATAGTAGAATAATCGGCTTGCCTTGTGTGCTTGAATGAATCAAACATGAACTCTGATTTCAAAGATGTTTACAAAAAAAAATATATAACTCCGTTCTTGTATTGCATGTAACGAGCATAGGTAAAACTAGAAAGATCACTAGTAATATAATATTTTATAACATGATTACTTAGTGTGGGTTTCAGGGGGTGAAGTTTATGTTCGTTGTTTTTAGACTCACCGGTACTTTCTTCAAAGTGTTGACCCACCAACTGTTTGCTTGTTCGCAGGTGCTGGATTGTCCGAGGAAAAGATAGACGTGCCTCATCCCCAGGACCCGAAAATCTGGTTTCGATGCCTTGAGCCGTATCGATTTCTTTGAGCTGCTTTTGTATAGAGGGACATAATGTATGGAACGATGCCATTGTATTCAGAGAATCTCGTGTCTCGATCTTTGCCCCGTATACTCAGATGGATTTATTGTTTGCAACATTGTCCCTCCGCTGCGTACTCAATCGATTCGATAATAGCCACAACTTTAACAATGTTGCCTTGTGCGGGTGCAACCCCAGACTCGCACGACATCACGTCCCGATAGAAATGATCATCCCGCGGGAGCGCTGGCGCGGTGATTCGCGCCTAGCGGGGACGGCCAATTCCTGTGGGAGATCGGGGCATGACATATATATCAAACATGAACTATAATTTCAAAGATGTTTCAAAAAAGAAGTAATATGACTTTGTTCTTGTACTGCATGAATCGAATCTAGGTAAAACTAGAAAGATAACTAGTAATGTAATATTTTGCCACATGCTTACTTAGTGTTGGTTTCAGGAAATATTGCTTCTGTTGTTTGATTTATACTCACCAGTACTTTCTCCAAAGTGTTGACCCACCAACAGTTTGCTTATTCGCAGGTGTTGGATCGTCCGCGGAAGCGATAGCGGTGCCTCATCCCCAGGACCCAAAAATCTAGAGTCGATGCCTTGAGTCGTATCGATATTTTGAGCTGCTTTTGTATAGAGGAACATAATGTATGGAACGATATCATTGTAATCGAGATCGAGATCGAGAGAGAGAGAGAGAGAGAGAGAGAGCTTGTGCGAATTGTAATCTCGTCCAAGCGTCGCTTGTAACACATCTTGTTTATCAATTAAAGAGCTTATTTTTCATATGTCATTGTGTTCTTTACTTTTCTGCAATATTGTGTCGCTGCTCCAGTATTGAATAGCTTACTTGTCCTTGTTCAAAGCTTTGGCCTTGTGAAAGTGCAGCTTAGGCTTACACGGCATCACGCCCCAAGCGAGGACGATCGGTTCCGCAAGGACCCAAGCGAGGACGAACGGCGTCCTGCGAGATCGGGACATGACAGAACTATTACCAAATGGTGTTCCTTGAACACTAAGTTTTTTAGAAGCCTCTGTTGGAACAGGTTGTTGTAGATAACCGTGATTCTGAGTGTTAGTAGGGTACACAGTGGTTCTGTAACTCTTCTTGGTTGCTGCTAGTTTAGCCTCATACAATTTGGCAAGTTGCATTGATATAAGTAAGCTGATGGGATTAGCAACTTGGACTTCAAATCTAACCTCCTCCTTAAGCCCACCAATAAACTGACTTATCAAGCACCTTTCAGACAAACCCCTTACTCTGTTTGATAGCTTCTGAAAGCTCAATGTGTAGTCTTGCACTGTGCCTTCCTGTTTCAAGAGTTTCAATTCAATGACTGGATCTATGAATTGTGAAGGGCCATATTCCCTCTTGATGGATTGACAAAATTCTTCCCAACCTTATAACTCCCCCTTTCACTTTCCTGAGCCAATCAAACCAGAAGGCTGCAGTTCTTTGCAATTGCACTGAGCACATCCTAACCCTGTCCCATTCTGCTATAGCATAGTAATCAAAGTAATTTGTTGCCCCGAGCAACCGCTCTTCCACATCCATATCCCCACTGAATGGTGGAAATTTCAGCCTATGTGGGGAATGATTCCAAGATGAATTTTCATGTGGTGTATTCATGTGTGAGCCCCAATGTGCAGGTGTGGGTTGTTGGTTCGGCACAGATACATTAGTTGCACCATTTAGGAATACTCGATACCTTGTGGTCTTGGGTTTATCATTCTTGGATTAGTGGTGCCATTCACATTATGCTGTAACTCTACTGCAGGTTGTTACCCTGGGCTTCCATTGATTTCCATAGGTGGAGGTGGGTTGTGTAACCCCACAGGTGATGTGCCAAACTGAGGTACTTGATGACCCACTCTCAAGTTACCAATGAAGGTTTGCTGGTTAAAATTTGCTCCCAAGATGGAGGCAGGGTTTTGAGCTCCCAAATTTCCCATTTGTGCCAAGATGGAAACAGGGTTTTGAACTCCCCGATTCCCCATTTGTGGTATATGATGAGCACCTAGGGTTGAGGGGATTGGGGCTGTAGCAGTGTACTGAGGAGGCGAAGTCATCAATGATGGTAATGGAGGAAGGGAGGGGGTGCTCTAGTTGTAGCAGCTAGGGTTTCCCCTTCCTCTCGGGTCCTCATCAATTCTCCCAACATTCTTTCAAATTTGGCATTATTCTCTAGAAATTGATCGAATTTGGAGTTCAAATTGAGGACAGTACCTTCAATAATCATCATCTGATTCTCCTCAGCGACACCCCGGCGATCCTCCGGCGATTCCCGGCATGAGCTCTGATTGCTTGACTCGGTCTCTCGGCTGGACTCGAGCACGGGAGCCAACTGCTCTGATACCACGTTGTTAGGTCCCTTCCCAAATTGTAAGGGAGGGGGAGGTGACCTAACTGAGCCTGCCATGGCCAAAGGCTGAAGAATTTCAAGAAACGGTATACTAGAATTTTATTGAAAGGAAGAAAACGATTACATCTAGTGAGTAAATGCAAAAGGAAAACATTAAACTGAATACAATTTCTGATAACTCTCCTCCTAAAAATGCTCTTCTATTTATACTAATACAAGCATGTTATTTGACAGGTAATGAGCTCGACAATTCTTATGCTGACTTTGCATATTCTTGATGTTGACTAGGACAAGTTTGTTATGTTGATTGAACTACTTATGCTGACTTGGACAATTCGATTGTGCTGCTAAGTCTTTTCTGATGCCTTGCTTATTGAACTACTTATGTCACTGGCAGAATATTTCGTTGTAGATATTTTTTTTAAACTTCTTTCGTTCTAGCCAATTTAATCAAACTTGTTTTCTTGTAGAATTTTTTTTTAATTTTTAATATATATTTTTACATACGTACAATGCATGTTACTAATTTTTTATATGATTATATTTTCTAGGATTTTTTTTTTTTCAAATGACAAATTTAAACTCGCTTGCGTTGACAATCTAACATCTCCAAAAAGGGGAAAAGAGAGCTCAAATCAACTAGAGAGAAAACCTAGGCATGGTCGCCCCTTTAAATTGTGTGAAACTTTCTTTGTCCCCTATGAATGGTTCTTGTTGTAACTACAGAAAAAGCCTAAACGGATTTAGAATTTGAATTGGTCTGATTTAGTTTAATTTAATCAGCCATTTAAAACCTAATCTATTCGCAGTTCAAAATTTCAATTAAAATCATCTATTTAAAGACAAATCTATAAATTTAGAAAGTAATCAAAATTTTAATTTAATCAAACTAAAATTTAAAATATAATCGAGTTAAAACAGTTGGAGAACATCGGCCGCCAAATAGCTAAAAACCCATATCTCAAAAATAAATGCAAACGAAAACAATAATGAGATTACTACTTTCCGTACCATTAATTTAGCGGCTGATCTATCAAGAAAAACAGCCAGTATAACATTCCAACAATAGTTGGCAAAAAAAAAAAAAAAACATTCCAACAATAAACTACTTAGATCTTCAAGCAACAGAGAAGCACAAATCTTCGGGTAAAAAAAATTATATTTAGTGGTTAGACCCTGAATTTTATACCATCTAAACCCTAATCCTAACATGTCCTATTGAAAAGTTTAGATCTTGAAATTTGTTTTTGTTTTTTCGTTATAGTACAATAACAACCAACTCAAGCTGGAAAATAACAACCAACTCAAGCTGGAAAGAAGTGTATAACGAAAAAAGAAAATAAAAATCCAAGACACAAACTTTCCTTTTCAATTAGACATATCTTTCCTTTTCAATTAGACATATCGGGACACTCTAAGATTGTATAAAATTCAAGGTCCAAACGCTAATTAGCCCCAAAAAATTACAACCATTAAATTGAGTATCCCTAACTTAATTAATCAACATCAAAGCCTAATTGCTGCTCTCGACATCTTCCATCATACAAGAACTTCTGAGTAGTGGGAATTCTCCTCTTACATCTGACCCTCGCAGCTATACATAGTAGTAGTTTCTCGCCTTGTTCAACACTAGCATACAAACACTAACAGCTCTAACAAAAGCTACTCATTCACAACTAACTTCTTCTTGTACTAAAAGTCGTTCAAATGGCTGAGGAAAAGATTTGAATCTGAGCTTGTTGATGATGTTACTTCATCAATCCTAACGTCTTCTCTGACCATATAGCACAGTCAGTAGTGGAGGGGGCTTCTGTGACTCCGGATGGGGGAGTTTGAGGACTACTTGCGAGGAAATCATCTGTGTCAAGCCTAGGCTCACAATCCTCCCATTGGATGTCAGCTTTCACAAGAGTTAAGGGAATCAGCTCCTAACATGTGTAACAGGAATTATAGGAAGAAGAAAAAGGGTAAAGCTTTAAAAAAAAAAAAATTAATTTGGTTCAATTTGTACCCAAATTGAACAGTGACAACCAATTTACCGTCAACAAGACTAATCCGGATTATTTACTCAAGAAAGAAAACAAACTAATAATATACAAATGTGAAACTGAGAGAACGGAGTGAAACATAGAAGAGAAAATGGAAAGAATAACAAATCAAGAGTATTTTAAACCTACATAAAAAATTATAGTAAACATGTTACAATCTTTAATGGTCACGTGCATGAGTATTTTAGGTATTCCAAGCATTTTTCAGTTAATATTTGATTTTAAACTTCAAATTGTAACGATTAGTGGTTTGGGGCGGTGATTTGAACAAAGTATCAAAAATGCGAGAGTTTAATTGATCAAAAAATCTATCAGGCTTTTTTTTCGCTAAAAATGTAAATCTTGCGAGAATTTTTTTGCACTTTATCCGGAAAAAATGAAGAGAGATGAGCAAGCTGCTTGAAGAATTGTGTGAGCGCGTGTGTGTGCATGTGGTGTTGGCAAGTGTAGGAGAGTTGCAAAGGATACGAGTTGTTTTCCACATGTCTGTAATGCTGACCCCGGTATCCGACAAAAGCCAGTAATCAGCATCAGCCTGCAAAAACATAGGAATATATTCTGAATATTACCAAGATGAATGAAACCACAAACCAATTGTTCACCGACTATTTAATTGTAATCACTGAAGAGTAGGACCAACAATAATCATATGAGAAGCAGTTGGTTTCTATATTATCTTGTGATTCTTGATCTACATTATGCCACAATCATCATAGTAAATATTCAGCGTTAAAAAGAAGCTAGATGATTTTCTTGAGATAGAAGGGTCTAAAGATCATCCAAACATGAATGAGACTAATGCAGAAAGAGGATGAAAATGCTTAAAGGAGTATCAAGTTTAATAAAGATGCAAACATAGTAATACTAATAACTACATGCACTGGTTCATATCAAACAGAAGAGCAATGTTACACGGACATGGATTCTACACAACATGTTTTAGACACGACAACATGGATTCGGCACCTGTTTTGGTGTCCTAGTATATTTTCGAGTGTTTCTGTGTCCGACACGACACAGACACGACATGAATTTTGGAGCAACAATCATATGAGCAGCAGTTGGTTTCTATATTATCTTGTGATTCTCGATCTACATTACTCACAATCATGGTAAATATTCAGTGTTACAAAAAAGCTAGATGATTCTCTTGAGATAGAAGGGTCTAAAGATCATCCACAGATGAATGTGTTTAATGCAGAAATAGGATGAAAATACCTGAAGTAAAAAAGGAGTATCAGGTCTAATAAAGATGCAAAAATAATAATACTAATAACTGCATGCAGTAGTTCATATCACACAGAAGAGCACCGTTTCGCGGTCACAGATTCAACATAACACATTTTAGACACGGCAACAAGGATTCAACACCTATTTTGGTGTCCTAGTGTATTTTGGAGTGTATGTGTGTGTCCGACACGTCACGGGCACGCATGAATTTTGGTCCTTTGGAGCAACAATCATATGAGAAGCAGTTGGTTTCTGTATCATCTAATGATTCTAGATCTACATTATTCTGATCTACATTATTCCACAATCATCATGGTAAATATACAGTGTTAAAAAGAAGCTAGGTGATTTTCTTGAGATAGAAGGGTCTACAGATCATCAAAATATGAATGAGATTATTGCAAAAATAAGATGAAAATACCTCATGTAAAAAAGGAGCATCAGTTCGAGTAAAGATGCAAACATAATAATACTAATAAGTGCATGCAGTAGTTCATATCAAACAGAAGAGCACCGTTTCATGGACACGGATTCGACATGACATGTTTTAGACACGGCAACAAGGATTCAACACCTATTTTGGTGTCCTAGTGTATTTTGGAGCAACAATCATATGAGAAGCAGTTGGTTTCTATATTATTTAGTTGTTATTGATCTACATTAATCCACAATGATCATGGTAATATTCAATGTTAAAAAGAAGCTAGATTCTCTTGAGATAAAAGCGTCTAAAGGTCATCCAAATATGAATGAGATTAAAGCAAAAAGAGGATGAAAATACCTTTAGTAAAAAATGATATTAGGTCTAATAAAGATGCAAAAATGGTAATACTAAAAACTGCATCCACTGGTTCATATCAAACAGAAGAGCACCGTTTTGCAGATACGGATTCGACAAGACACGTTTTGGACAGCAACACGGATTTGGAACCTATTTTGGTATGTACTAGTGTATTTTGGAGTGTCTGTGCATGTCCGGGCACGCGTGTCTGAATCAGTCTGATGCAACATGGCATGGACATGGCATGAATTTTGGAAGTGTCCGTGTTTCTTAGCATAAGAGTACACTCTAAATGCATGCACTGGCCCAAATTGAACACAGCAGCCGTAAAATATATATATAACATGCACGGCTATCCGTGACTTTATTGTGCAACCTTATATAAGGAAAAAACAAGAAATGGTGTATTCAATGCAATTTAGCCGTTGCCGTTGATGGAGCAACCTGCTCTGTGACTTAAACCTCCTTGCCATGAGTCTTCCAATTTTGGATATCTGGTTTTGTAGATTAACAATTCAAACTGAACCCATCAATTCTATTCCAGTGTATCTAGTATTTGCGTAGGCATATGGACTTCATACAGTAAATAAAACATACTAATATAGTTTTTATATTTTCCAATGATGACTCGACAGAAAAACCATCTGCACATAAGATGATTGCACCTACATCAACATCTTCAGGAACTATCTTCCTCATCCCACCAGCAGGATCCAGTGAGGCATTTACATCGGTATGAATTGCCCGAGTATCTTGGAACTCCAGCTCTTTTCCTCTACTCTCATATATGGGTCCCAGTATTGATGCCTGGTTCTCAGGAGAGCCAGTATTTGACATGGATTGGAGAGTTGGAGGTGCCACAACACCATTCATCTCCTCAAACTTCTCTTCAAATTGGCTGTAGGAATTTAACAGAAGGAATATCAATTAGGGCTAAGCTATCCGAAGTTTAAGCAATATAGATGGAGGTAGAAGAGAGAGAAGGGATGTCTAGGACTATTACCTGAGAAGATAGACATCAATGGGACCCATTGTGCTTCTTAGAACAATTCTATATCTCCTATGAGGATAATCAACAACCTGCTTCGTGTTTTCGTAAAAAATAATAGAAATATAATGCAAGAATTAAACCACTTAGAAGTTAATAAAAATATTATAAAAAGTAACAAGTACCAAAGTTGCCAAGTTTTTGTTGGAACTTCTCACCTCATCAGGATCCGGAACTTCCAAGGTAGTGCCGTGGGGCGCTTTAATTGCTATTAGAGTCTTGTTCTACAATTAAAGAAAGGAATATTATACCCATTGCAATAATACCTTGATATAGGAAAAATGATTAGTTTCAAAAAGAAGACAAGATGATAGTGGCCGAAAGCTGACATTATCAACAAATCGTCAAGCTGATATGGTAATTAAGATTTTATTTATGCGGGTGGTGGCATTCAACATTAATAAATGGCAAAGAGAAGTAAATTCATATCAATAATAATAGTGTAGGTATGAACAGTCAAACAACAGGTGGTCTCAACATCAAAAGTAGACTATCAATTTTTTCCAATCATCGCAAACAGACTTGCATATTAGGCTGCCACATTACACACTAGAAGCTAACAAATACCTGGAAGCAAGGAAGGGACTTAATGTCATCTTCAGTCACGTATAACCACCTTAGGCAATGAATAGAAATGACAAAAAAAATTAATTGAGAAACAAATGTTTTTTACGACCAATCATGCTCAATTCTATAAGAGGAAACACCTACTTTTGGTTGTTCTCGTCTTCACTAAGCTCCCTTAATCTTTCTCGCTTTTCACTGCAACAAAATAAAGTTTGAGATAAACCAGTAAAAAAATAAATTTCTATATTGTTCAGATATATGAATACTACATGACCTTATGCGCTCATCTAAGCTGTGCTCTTTCATTGAAAGGCTGTCAACTTCTGCCTAAGTACAAAATAAGAGGGAAACAATTAGACTTGAAGACCTCTTAATGCCCAAAGCACTGGAGAAACATCTACACTGCCAAGACTACATGTTCGCAAGAAGTTGCAAGCAACATGATCATGAATAGCATCAGTAAAATAACGAGTGCTCTCCTGCTTACCTGTAAAGATGAAACGCCATGATCAACTCCTCCTGGCCTTGGGTCGTCAAGTCCTCTGTATAAAGTCCCTTATATGAATTCATATGTGATGAATACTAGAATTTCTTTAAGCAATTAAAAAAAATAAGGAAAAGAGAAGGAAAAAAAATCAACTAATGCTTATAAGGGCATGTATTACGTCCAGCGTATTCTGTTCTTGAGTTTCTTCTCAATCAATCCAATTCCTTCAAGGACGTTTGTGATGTCATATATACGCCTCTTTTGCACCTGCACTGGCACAAACCTTCTAACATCAGTATGAAGAAAAAGAAACCCTTGTAAGCAAATGTAGTTCGGTCTGGCTATGTGGCTTCTATTATGCTCACATATTGAATGCAATCTTCTAAGACAAACAGCTACTCTTAAAGAGTTGATTACTGCTTGTAAGCATTAGTTAACTTTTCATGGAGTTCTTTTAGCTTAAAGTTGCGCTTGGGATGGATGATGATGTGTCTAGATTAGTCCCTCTTCTAGAGGAACTTATGAAAGTTAAACTCTGCTGAAGTAGGGTTAAACAACAATCAAAAGGATAGGAAAAATCCTCTATCCACTCCCCAACCAAAAGAATAAAAAGGACCTCGATGTATTAAATAAGGTTCCTTCGTTCTCTTAGTTGCTTCCACAATTTTTGTCCCAACTCATAACGACCACCAGATGCAAGTTTGGTAATTCTTTTACTTGTCCCATGCATATAATAGGCTTAGATGATGAAAATAAAAGTTCTATAATTATCTACTCACCTCCAATGTTTCAGCAGCTTTATTCAAATCAAGTATTCCGTTTGGTGCATGTTTAAGCAAATGAATGAACTTCTTCGTTAGGAGGCCTGAAAGAGAATAGTGGTACATGACAGTCAGCAGCTAAAGGATGCTGTGCAGATCCTTCATTTTTTAAGCTAGAAATCGATTATTTAGATTAAAAAAAAATGTTCAATTAATTCCAACCCAAAGGTCGTGATTTTATTTAACCAATACCTCTACCACAATAAAAAGATTTAACTTCAGTCACCTAGAGAGCTGTCGTAACGGCAGGTGCCAACTGGAGTGAGAGGGTTGTTAGGAGAATCTGCAAAAGCAACCAACCAACACTAGCTTCATCATAAAACTCATATATCAAATTAAAGTAGATTTTACCAGTTAAATCGAATGACTGCCAGCAACATGGTGAGAAATTAAACCAAGAAACGCACATACAACATTCAGCACTATCATGAATTGCTTAACTAGTAGTGCGGATGTTAGAACAAGATATGAGCAAGTGTTGACTTCTCCAATCTTCACATAATTGAATGAGAGGCAGATTTTTCTATAAAAATCTATATGGTACATAGATTTACATGCAATGTATACTAATAAAAATATGGAGTAGGTGCCCATGTGCTGCACAAGATGGTGAAATTGATGACCACCATTAAATAATTCAACTATAAGCACTTGAAGTCCGAGCTAGAGAGTTAGAGCTAGACTGTTGATTAGGATTAATCGTCACCCATTCATGGATTGATAGCAACTAAAGAGTTAGAGCTAGACCAGTGTTTATATGTGAGTTGGTACTCGTCAGTCTTGCAGAACTTTGGTGGATCAAGAATATAGTCTCCTACAGTTAAAATTGAAGCATAGCCATAGTTATTTCGACATACGAGGGAAGAACTGGGTCCTTGGGCTAGGATTTCTTTTACCCTACATTGTCAACTCAAAATCATTTATCACTTGTACTAAAACATTGTTCAGATAATCATGTACCAGTTGCTTTATTAAATTATTCTGATGTGAACCAGAAATCCCCACAAAGAAATCACTCTCTCCTTCGATGTGAGTTCAGATGGTAAACACGTTCTACACGCCCAACCTATGCCAGTGTCACTAGAAAAGAAAATGGTTACAAACATGTCCGTCTCATGTAAGGTAATGCTGAACAATGTTTTGGACCTTTTCAAACCTAGACATTGTCTGTCCATGAGCATCACATATCCAAAATGTGTTGACAAGTATCATAACTTGTCAGACATGTATCACACAGGAGTTCGTGTCAGAGGACATGGGCCTTTTACAATGCGTCTAATGCAACATAGAACAGCAAAACCATACTTTGTTAATAGTTAACCATCACTACTGCAAGCAAGTAGAAAATTCAGGATAAAATAGATGCAAATGCTGTCAGTCAACTGAAATTAACTGGAAAAAAAATAGTCAAGAATGCAGAGAAAATGAGAGAGACTCAGTCATAACTTCTCACCAGCATTATAAATAGGAATTGCAGGTCCAGATTTGTTGTACTTTGAACCCTTGGACCTGTTGCAGATCCTACCACCTTTTCCTGATTCAGGAGTGAGAAGGGGGTTGGTAGTGACTTCGGCATATCCAGGGCTAGTAGTCCACTCACTTGTTTCAGCAGCTACATTATCTTCTGCAACAGGCTTTCTCTTTAACTGCATATTGTTCAGTATATTTAATTACAAAGACTTTAATAACAAATATGTGAATTATAAAAATGGGAATGCTAGGTGCATCCTAAAAACGTATGCAGTTTATCAAACTTTATGGATTAACATCAAGGAAGAAATGGAAATGTTTGGGTCTTCAAGAAAATAGTCTCTTAACTAGAAGCTTGCAGAAACACCAACGGAGAACCATTCCAGGCCTTTGATTGTAGTTTAATTTTACTTAGTGAGTTATGGATACAGGTTCAATAAAAGAGGAATTCCAACCTTTTATGAGTAATAGATGGAAATTTCAGGGCTTCAAGTAATTATTTTTCTGTACAACATATTGTTTACACTAATATACTAGAAGCTAACAGAATCGGACACAAAATAGGGGTTTTTCTTATGTTAAAGTATGGATGTAGACCCCCGTTAATTCATAAAGGAGTAATAGCCCACTTGGAGAAGAATTTCATCCTTTGTTTCGCTTATTCTTTCAGTAAAAGTGAAACATAAAAATAAATAAATTTTCACTAACTAATTTTAAGATGTCACTCCCCTATACTTGTTCTTCACAGTTTGAACTTGCAGTTATACTCAATATATGGCATGAGCAAAGAATTTAACAGATAATAAGGAGAAGAAAGATTTCTATGTTGCTTTAGCATTTGAGAATGAATCTGTAACATCACCATGTGCTCGAAGGGGGGCAAAGCAGCACGAGTAGGACAGCCTGTACAAACAGCAGAAATTGCGCTAATTCTGGCAGGTTTCTTCAACATAAATCCTGTGTAACCTAACTGGGGTCCGTTCCTGTTAAACCAGTCCAATCAGACCTGAGTGGAAATAGGTTTAGTGGCCAGGTTCAATCTGACAACACGATGCCCTAGGCAGCATCATTATAATATGAGTCTTTGTAGGTTATTTTTAGATAGATTTGGAAGTAGGCTTCTAGGGATACTTTAGAAGGTTTGTTTAAGGTACAACTTAGAACTCGGTTAAAAACTCTTATGTCTTTTATTCTTCGTTAGCTTAGGTGATATTTAGAGCGTACCAATAGTTGCTTAGGTTTAAATTTAGAATCTGGCAATCTGCATTCTAGCATTCCTCAGCAACACTCGTGTCGTGTTTTAAACTTTTAATAAAGATCTTTTTTCTTTTCCTTTGGTTTCATATTGTTGTGGGAATGGTCTTTGGCATATACCAGTATAATAATAATAAACAGAGATGGTGGGGAGGCGGCAGCCAAGTAACTGGCACATAACTTTCTAAACAAGCTTGCAGAAGCAAGGAACACACAATAGAATAGTACAATCCAACACATTAGCAGTAATCTCATTCAGAAACAACTGTTTATAAATATTGGGTTCAACACAATAAACACTATAAATAAGATAAAAGACAAAGGGCAAAATTGCAGGCTCTATATTATCTTCCACAGGGATCCCTTATCCACCTAGGAACTGCATTCCAGATCCAACGTCTCCAAATGTAGCAGGCTCTTAAAATATGAAGTTCAGCAAATATATCAAACAAAAGTGGTAATAAAAAAGACAACAAAATTAATTAACTGCCAAAATGAATTGTACAGGAGTAGATAGTTTTAGGAGACTACGAAGTAGAGCCACACACAAATGAGCAACTCTTAAGCGAACCACAGTGGATTACTGGTTAAGCCTAACCTCGTATAGCATACAAGGGAAAGTAGTGTACTGAATGATCGCAATGGATGTATTTAGTTTTGAATATGGGGATGTACAAAGAGTCTAAAATGTTCACATATTGTTCCCTTATTTTATCCAATAAAAGGCATTGAAACAATTTTCACTAGTAAGAGATCCATCCAAGGCATTCATCACCCTAGCAATCATCACCACCAAATAAGCACAACCCATCTTATAGCATTGAAAGAAATAAAAAGACATGCCGAAAAGTTCTAACAAGTTTCTTCCTTAAACCAGAATCAATGACGAATATGATGGGGTTATGAGGGAATGGATCTCAAATTATATACCAGTTCCATTACTTGAAAGGTATTAGGATTAGAAAACAACCTTGACTCGAGCTTGATTGGAAAGATCCAGCTAAAATTAAGCCAATTCCATTTGGTTATGGATATATGGACCACCAAGACTTGCCCTGATTTCAGACACCCATGTTGTAAACCCCCTCGACCAGATTTCAGTATTTTTAGGATTATTTTAACAATTTAGGATTTATGGCAATATTTTAATTAATTTTGCTTACATATCCTGTTGACTTGCGCACCTGTCCATCACTGAATTATTTGGAGCTTTACTTTGACTGTTATCCCCGAACAAAGTTCACATACCTGTCATAGACATGTCAGACTATTTTCCTGAACTTTGTGCAACTCACAGATGTGCTAAAATGAGCCTCGTTTGAGACGCACAAATATCGTTACAAAAGTCCGTATTTATTACCTATTTTATTTCCTGCTCTTTACCCATCTCTGTACCCCTAGAGATTTGAGGCCCAACATACACCTGTTTTGCCCAAACAAAAATACGTTAATTTTCTACACTGAGTATACTACATTTAGTGTATTGACACCGTAGAAAAATTATGACCCTACCTGCCTCTAAATAATTAGAGAACACCGTGCGCAGTATTTATTAATTAAATAAATACAATGGCCGTATCACCCAGAAACCAGGCCCAGTCCCTGCCCAGACTTACCCCCATTCCCCCAGGGCCCTCACATAACAATTTCCCTCAGTTCTGTGCATTTTAGAATTTTCAGGAATCGGATATTTTTCCAGACAATTTAGTAATTGCGCAATTTCCCAAAATAGGACTTTTACGTAATTTATGAAATTACAAGGACTTTCCTGCAAATTGCAGTGCAGGGTGTCACCCCCTCATTGGCCGGTGAACCTGTACCGTCCATTTGGACGCGGGACCCACCCGAAAATATCCCGAAAATATCCCAAATATATCCTGAAAATATCTCTAGATATTTTCCTTATTTAATTAATAAAATCTTTTATAAAAGAAAAGAAAAAGAAAAAGAAAAATAATAAATCAGAAAATAAAAACCAATCCCTCTCTCTCTCAGCCCGCAGCCGCACCACCCCCCCCCCCCCGCCGCCGGCGAGCTCCCCTCGCCGGAGTCGCCCGCGAGCCCCCGCCCGCGGCGAGTTCTCCCCCGCTGGTCCCTCCCTCCTCCGCCATTCCTCAGTCTCTCTCTCTCTTCCCCGCTCCCCGAGCTCTCTCTTCCCCTTCCTCTCCTCCATCCTTTCCCCCGGCCGGAGCCAACCTCGCAGGCGGCCGACCCCCGACCCCTCGGTCTCCTCCTCCTTCCCTACTCCTCCGCCACCCTGCCCTCGCCGCCCACCGTTCCGACCCCCCCACTCTTCAGCGCCGCCACCCCCCTTCACGACCCCGGCCCCCGCTGCACAGCTCCGCCGGCAGCGCCGCAGCCCCGAGCCGGCCTCCGATTCCCGCAGCTCTCCCTCTCTCCTCCTCGACCAGATCCGGCCGACCCCTGCGCCGCCGTCACCAGCAACCGACTTCGGCCAACTCAGCCGAGCAGCTCGCCGTCGAGGCCAGTCGACTCCGACAGCGTTCCGATGCCCTAGGGAGGACACGGACACAGCCGTCCCTGACCCTGACACGTGTCGGACACGTGTCGGACACGAGAAACGCAAGTTTACGGAGCCCTGTTCAGGTATATTTTTCTCTCACCTCGTAGCTCTGTTTCCGATTCCGTCAGTTGCGTCGCTTAGACTGTGTAACCCTCTCGGTGCCCGTGCAACCCGCTCGGAGCATCGCGTCCTGTGGCGATCGCGGCACGCGATCCAAAAATAGAAAAAACGACCCGATTCACCCCGGAACTGAGTACGCCCCGTCAAATGGGACGACTTGGTCGCACGCGGTCTTTACCAAAACGTGCGCACCGTTGATACGGACGTGCGAAATTTCGCAGAAGTTGATTCGGATGTGCGTGCACACCGGAATCAAAGCGTATCCGCCGACACCGCCTCGTATCCGTCAATTCTGGAACATGCTGCAACTTTGTGTACACACGTCGGATCGAAACGAAACTTGCGCCATCGGACTCGTAGCAATACGCTGGTCCTGTGAGCCAAGTTTGGTTCGATTCTAAGAACGTTGACAGAATCTCGTATCGTGGGCCCCACAGGCTCCACTTGACGGACGATTTTGTGACCGGCTCATCGGAATCCAATTCTGGAAGTTCCGTTGGGTTCGTATCGACGTTCTGGACTTGTTGACACTAAGTTTGGCGAATTTGGAGACCTTAGACCCTGACACGTTTTTCGGTGCAAAGCGGCCTACATGTGGACCCCGCTTTGACCGGAAACTATCATTTTTGTCCTTTGTCCAAATTGGACTTAAGGACAGGCGTTTCTAGCTATTTGATATTTTCTGAGACTGTTAGTGATATTTATTTTAGCATCTGGAGACTTTCATCCTGAGGCCATAGTTTCTGACACTTGGTATTTGACATCTGGATATTACATTTACAGCTCTCTTGCCAGGCAAGTATACCTTGTCTTGTTGTACTGTTTAAATTCAGTTATTGTTAGTTACATGTTTATTTATTATATAAATGTGCGTGTCCGAGCAGACTCGGGTGCAGTCAACGAAGGCGTTGACGTTAGGACTTGTGTCTGACCTAGTGTCTAGTAGACCCACCTAAAGTTGTGAAGTTATTAATATAACTTCCCAGGCCTTGACACGTATCATTACACGTCACAGAGTGAGTACATGTAGGGACGCGTGCCTCATGCGCGACTGGCCATCAGTGTGAGCAACACGTGTAGCGGTATTTAGCTCAGTTGTGTATTATTGAGACTTGCATCATAGTAGGAGGTGTCCACGTCGTTTTCACGACTTGTACATCTATATTGGGCGGGAAAGATACTAGTAGGCGTATGGGACACCCCCTCCTTATATATTCCTGTTGCCTGATACCATGCTGCTCGGAGATGGGGAATTGGTTTTCTTGTTCCCGTTACTGTGCTCCGAGGAGGATGGGATACCCCTTGTGTGTTTTTATCCTTCGTTCCATGCTCTGCAGGGATGGACGATTGCAGAGTTACCCGTGTGACCGGGGACATATGACACATATACTAGCCAGTCATGACGATTGGTGAATTACGTCAGCATATGTCTAGCCGACACATTCCCATGCGTACTACTAGGTCTTTAAATTGCATTCACTTAGATGGTTAGCACACCTCATTTATTTATTCAATATTTACATTATGGCATGATTTTCTGTATCTTGTTATGTCCCTCTGAGGACCTGGTCCCCTGCCAGGTGTATATGTTCTTGAGTATTCGCAGGAGCACAGATCCGGACATGTTACGTATATCCCGAGGAGGTCTTCTCTTCGAGCCTCGTGATTGTCAGATGTTGTTCTTTATGGTGTGTATTCTGGTTCCTTTTATATTATATTTCTGCAGTGGATTTGTTTCCATCCGACTGTCATTCTTTAGATATTTGTTATTGAGATCTAGTTACCTGATTATTGGTTATTCCTATATATGTGATATTCTGTGGATGAGATTTAGATATTACCCTGTGACTTGTGATTAGTTTTACCACTTATGACTTATTGTTCATTATACAGCGTACGCACGTATATATATGGTTTTCATATATTGGAGTTGCCATATATACGGGCGGCTGGCATGGTTACGTGTCCTAGTCCTACGTATTTTGGGACTGGGACGTGACACATGTAAATGTTTATGCATGTGTCCAAGTCATTATCATCATCCAAGCCTTTTCCCAACCACAAGGGATCGGCTATGGAACACAAGAAAGCTACACCAAAGACTTGAGAGTTTTATGACCGGTTAACCCGTGTGATGATCCTCTAATCCTAGGTGCAGGCTTGCTCGGTACAGTAACGTAACCGAGACAATATGCTCTGACCTGCATGGGCCACCACTAAAAACATGCCTTATCTTCCTTCCAGTCTGTCTTACTTACATAATTGCATCCTGCTTGATTCATGTGCTTCCATGTTAATTCCTCGAGTATAGCCCCTGCTAGAATATAGGAATCCCTGTTGATAGGATGATAATTAGAGTAGTATTCCTATTAAGAACACAACTAGGGCATTGACATATCATTAAGTTCAGACTACTTAATGAACCATAACCTTCCATATTACCTAATGAACCCTAGTCTTCCATACTACCTAATAAACCCTAGCATCACTACCTATAGTTTAACTTACCAGTATCCCTTGACATATTTTTGTATGACTTGAGAGTAGTAAAAATACTCCTAGGATTAGTTAGAGAATTGACCATAATGTTGACCCTAGTCTTGAGGAACCCATAGAAATCTAAGGTTAAGTACTAGGACTAAACTCCCTCGACCAGAGTTTTACGCCAGAGACCCTTTACCCTTGTTGGCGTAAAACCCATTCGACCCTTGTTGGCATAAGAACCAAACAACTGCCTAGTTGGCGTAAAAGCCTAATGACTTGTTGGCATAAAAACCAAATTATGCAGGAGATTATCTCCTTTACGCCGCAGTTATGACGACTGCTACCCTCGATCCCTTAGTCTTCCTTATCCTGCGTATGACACGTCATGAAGGCCACGCAGGTAACTGCTCTGCGTAAACCTGATGTTTCATGAATAATAGATAACCATTGTAGAGCAACCTGATTAGGCGTAACCTAAGAATAGAATGTGAGCGTATTGTTACAGCCTTAGCTTTCCCCAGCCATGACCAAATCTTGTGCATTAAATGCAGAGAAACGCCTCGAGCCCTGTGCAAAAAGAAACAGCTTTTTGACAGGACATCTGGTTTTGTCTCACCTCGAGCGTAAATGACTTGTATCCAATAAAGTCACTAACGACAACCTGGGTCCCCGTGCAAATTCATCATCGCAACCGACCACTCGATCGTTGTACAAGTACTTTTGTCAGTTGTCAGGATTCACTAATTTTGACTGACAAACTCATGAGTATCTCGTACAACTTTACGCTGCAACGCAGGAGATTTTACGCAAACCTTTTAGGCAAAATTTTACGCAGGCAGACTTTTATACAAACCTTACGTACGCTAATTTTAGGCGCAGATTTTAGCGCAAAACTTTTACGCTCAGACTTTCACCCAGACTTTTACGCGCAGATTTCTACGCACAGACTTATTACGCGGACAGCTCTGAAGCTCTACCTTACGCTTCTCTGTTTTACGCGGATAGCTCTGAAGCCTTGCGTTACGCCAAATTATTTTATCTCCGCTTTACGCAGACAACCTCGAACCCCTACTTTACGCGGACTTCCTTGAATCTCTGTTTTAGGCAGACAGCCTATAGTGTATATTAAGATTGTAGAACTTAGAAGACCATACATCTTTTGGTCAACTAGCAGCTTAGGAAGGAATTAGAATAATACTGTAGAGATTGTAGAGTCTTGTCTTTTGTGAATTTGAATTATTTTGTAATTTCTCATATCATAATCTAGCGTACTTATATTTACTATACTACCTTGACTTATACTGCTACTATAGCCTAGTTTTGCAAGCTTATTCTTTATCAAGCTTGTTTATAACATATGTATTATTGGAGTACTACACTAATACAATTGTCTATTCAGAATCAGTGTATTACGGTCTGATCAACCTTAGTGCATTTTGATTCGCCCTTCGCATAACTACTTTACGTGGATTGAGAGATATAGTGATTAGTAGACAGATGTACTTGCCCTCTAGATATGTCTGAGCATATCGTATTAGTTACATAACTGTGCTAATACGAATATGTGAATAGGAATTATCAAAATAATATTTCAATCCACAACTGCTTTGACAATTTCCATTTGAATTCTTTAAACGCCTTGATCCCCACACTTCTAATCTATTACCTTCCCCTTGAACTCTTGATTATTGTTTTCCGTCTTCCCTTATTTCGGAAAGGCGAAACCTCGTGCTTAGTATAAATACGAAAGTGTATTGTTTCTGTAGCCATTTCTGTTTGTTTCTTGGGTAAGTACCAAACCCTATTATTAGATTAGATTGCAGTTTAAAACTGTGTTATCCCTAGTATGACCCTTCCCTACCTACTTACGATCCTGATACATACATCCCTATGACAGCATAATTTTATTTATGCCTCGTAACTTGGGTCAAGTCAGAACTCAAGTGTTACGATGAATAATATATCATTTTGGCTGACAGGAGTCTAAAAGGATTTCACCTGAATAAACAAATTGATTGACTCCTGAATGGATAGCAGCACCTATGACTAGGTTGACTTGTAAGGATCCAGAATTCCTATGGACCGACCCACCAAGTCAGCACTTTTCTTACCTATAGAGTTGGCCAGTCTGCAGAAGTTTTAGCTAACTTATATATGAGGCAAATCGTAAGATTGCACGACATACCAGTCAGCATTGTACCAGACAAGGATTCACGTAACCAGAGTTGGTGGTCAACACCATAGAGACAGTTGAGTAAATACAAGGACACTGGCAAGCAGTGCAAGACAGACAAAAGCAGTAGACAGACCGTCATCATCATCCCTTGGAATTCAAAGAGGACGATCATTTCTTTTTGAGGATATCACCATTAAGCCAAGACCTGTCGTATCAAGAGCAACCCGTGGGAACCCTTGACCATCGAGAAAAAGGTATTGAAGAACCAGTCTATTCCCTTGATCCGCGTAGCATGGAAGCGTGACGCGCCAAGAGAATCTACTTGGAAGCGCGAGTACGACATGCGTAAACGTTTTTCGAACCTATCCGTAAACCAAGATATAAATTACTTTGTTAAATTATATCTTATGCCGACTTTGACTTCTACCATGGCTTAGTTTTAATTTCGAGGACGAAATTTTTATAAGTTGGGTAGATTGTAAACCCCCTCGACCAGATTTCAGTATTTTTAGGATTATTTTAACAATTTAGGATTTATGGCAATATTTTAATTAATTTTGCTTACATATCCTGTTGACTTGCGCACCTGTCCATCACCGAATTATTTGGAGCTTTACTTTGACTGTTATCCCCGAACAAAGTTCACATACCTGTCATAGACATGTCAGACTATTTTCCTGAACTTTGTGCAACTCACAGATGTGCTAAAATGAGCCTCGTTTGAGACGCACAAATATCGTTACAAAAGTCCGTATTTATTACCTATTTTATTTCCTGCTCTTTACCCATCTGTGTATCCCTAAAGATTTGAGGCCCAACATACACCTGTTTTGCCCAAACAAAAATACGTTAATTTTCTACACTGAGTATACTACATTTAGTGTATTGACACCGTAGAAAAATTATGACCCTACCTGCCTCTAAATAATTAGAGAACACTGTGCGCAGTATTTATTAATTAAATAAATACGATGGTCGTATCACCCAGAAACCAGGCTCAGTCCCTGCCCAGACTTACCCCCATTCCCCCAGGGCCCTCACATAACAATTTTCCTCAGTTCTGTGCATTTTAGAATTTTCAGGAATCGAGTATTTTTCCAGACAATTTCGTAATTGCGCAATTTCCCAAAATAGGACTTTTACGCAATTTATAAAATTACAAGGACTTTCCTGCAAATTGCAGTGCAGGGTGTCACCCCCTCATTGGCCGGTGAACCTGCACCGTCCATTTGGACGCGGGACCCACCCAAAAATATCCCAAAAATATCCTGAAAATATCTCTAGATATTTTTCTTATTTAATTAATAAAATCTTTTATAAAAGAAAAGAAAAAGAAAAAGAAAAATAATAAATCAGAAAATAAAAACCAATCCCTCTCTCTCTCAGCCCGCAGCCGCACCCCCCCCCCCCGCCGGCGGCGAGCTCCCCTCGCCGGAGTCGCCCGCGAGCCCCCGCCCGCGACGAGTTCTCCCCCGCTGGTCCCTCCCTCCTCCGCCATTCCTCAGTCTCTCTCTTCCCCGCTCCCCGAGCTCTCTCTTCCCCTTCCTCTCCTCCATCCTTTCCCCCCGCCGGAGCCAACCTCGCCGGCGGCCGACCCCCGACCCCTCGGTCTCCTCCTCCTTCCCTACTCCTCCGCCACCCTGCCCTCGCCGCCCGCCGTTCCGACCCCCCCACTCTTCTCCTCCGTCACCCGCCACCACCACCGCCCACTCTTCAGCGCCGCCACCCCCTTCACGACCCCGGCCCCCGCTGCACAGCTCCGCCGGCAGCGCCGCAGCCCCGAGCCGACCTCCGATTCCCGCAGCTCTCCCTCTCTCCTCCTCGACCAGATCCGGCCGACCCCTGCGCCGCCGTCACCCGCAACCGACTTCGGCCGACTCAGCCGAGCAGCTCGCCGTCGAGGCCAGTCGACTCCGGCAGCGTTCCGATGCCCTAGGGAGGACACGGACACAGCCGTCCCTGACCCTGATACGTGTCGGACACGAGAAACGCAAGTTTACGGAGCCCTGTTCAGGTATATTTTTCTCTCACCTCGTAGCTCTGTTTCCGATTCCGTCAGTTGCGTCGCTTAGACTGTGTAACCCTCTCGGTGCCCGTGCAACCCGCTCGGAGCATCGCGTCCTGTGGCGATCGCGGCACGCGATCCAAAAATAGAAAAAACGACCCGATTCACCCCGGAACTGAGTACGCCCCGCCAAATGGGACGACTTGGTCGCACGCGGTCTTTACCAAAACGTGCGCACCGTTGATACGGACGTGCAAAATTTCGCAGAAGTTGATTCGGATGTGCGTGCACACCGGAATCAACGCGTATCCGCCGACACCGTCCCGTATCCGTCAGTTCTGGAACATGCTGCAACTTTGTGTACACACGTCGGATCGAAACGAAACTTGCGCCATCGGACTCGTAGCAATACGCTGGTCCTGTGAGCCAAGTTTGGTTCGATTCTGAGAACGTTGACAGAATCCCGTATCGTGGGCCCCACAGGCTCCACTTGACGGGCGATTTTGTGACCGGCTCATCGGAATCCAATTCTGGAAGTTCCATTGGGTTCGTATCGACGTTCTGGACTTGTTGACACTAAGTTTGGCGAATTTGGAGACCTTAGACCCTGACACGTTTTTCGGTGCAAAGCGGCCCACATGTGGACCCCGCTTTGACCGGAAACTATCATTTTTGCCCCTGTGTCCAAATTGGACTTAAGGACAGGCGTTTCTAGCTATTTGATATTTTCTGAGACTGTTAGTGATATTTATTTCAGCATCTGGAGACTTTCATCCTGAGGCCATAGTTTCTGACACTTGGTATTTGACATCTGGATATTACATTTACAGCTCTCTTGCCAGGCAAGTATACCTTGCCTTGTTGTACTGTTTAAATTCAGTTATTGTTAGTTACATGTTTATTTATTATATAAATGTGCGCGTCCGAGCAGACTCGGGTGCAGTCAACGAAGGCGTTGACGTTAGGACTTGTGTCTGACCTAGTGTCTAGTAGACCCACCTAAAGTTGTGAAGTTATTAATATAACTTTCCAGGCCTTGACACGTATCATTACACGTCACAGAGTGAGTACATGTAGGGACGCGTGCCTCATGCGCGACTGGCCATCAGTGTGAGCAACACGTGTAGCGGTATTTAGCTCAGTTGTGTATTATTGAGACTTGCATCATAGTAGGAGGTGTCCACGTCGTTTTCACGACTTGTACATCTATATTGGGCGGGAAAGATACTAGTAGGCGTATGGGACACCCCCTCCTTATATATTCCTGTTGCCTGATACCATGCTGCTCGGAGATGGGGAATTGGTTTTCTTGTTCCCGTTACTGTGCTCCGAGGAGGATGGGATACCCGTTGTGTGTTTTTATCCGTCGTTCCATGCTCTGCAGGGATGGACGATTGCAGTTACCCGTGTGACCGGGGACATATGACACATATACTAGCCAGTCATGACGATTGGTGAATTACGTCAGCATATGTCTAGCCGACACATTCCCATGCGTACTACTAGGTCTTTAAATTGCATTCACTTAGATGGTTAGCACACCCTATTTATTTATTCAGTATTTACATTATGGCATGATTTTCTGTATCTTGTTATGTCTCTCTGAGGACCTGGTCCCCTGCCAGGTGTATATGTTCTTGAGTATTCGCAGGAGCACAGATCCGGACATGTTACGTATATCCCGAGGAGGTCTTCTCTTCGAGCCTCGTGATTGTCAGATGTTGTTCTTTATGGTGTGTATTCTGGTCCTTTTATATTATATTTCTGCAGTGGATTTGTTTCCATCCGACTGTCATTCTTTAGATATTTGTTATTGAGATCTAGTTACCTGATTATTGGTTATTCCTATATATGTGATATTCTGTGGATGAGATTTAGATATTACCTTGTGACTTGTGATTAGTTTTACCACTTATGACTTATTGTTCATTATACAGCGTACGCACGTATATATATGGTTTCCATATATTGGAGTTGCCATATATACGGGCGGCTGGCATGGTTACGTGTCCTAGTCCTACGTATTTTGGGACTGGGGCGTGACACATGTAAATGTTTATGCATGTGTCCAAGTCATTATCATCATCCAAGCCTTTTCCCAACCACACGGGATCGGCTATGGAACACAAGAAAGCTACACCAAAGACTTGAGAGTTTTATGACCGGTTAACCCGTGTGATGATGTCAAATTCCAAACTAAGGTAGCTTTAAGCAACAGAATGCCTTGCCATAAAACCTAGAAATTTAATTGGCATGTAACTATATCTACCTCTTTTGGTTTGCCTATTGTAGTTTAAGATCATGCAACCAAGAAGTATCCTCTAAGTTCTCCTAGACCAGAAAAGAATCCAGAGGAATAGGTTAAGTAAATGAACATTATTATAGTAACTATGGGTCAAACAAGCAGAAGAAGATTGAGATGAGTGACATGAGTACATGTATAATTTTGTAATGGAACATACATAGCGAAAATTCCCACAACACAATATACTAAGTGCTAACCATGTGCTACTGAAGTAATTTAACACTAATTACAAAAATATAATGTAAAAGTAATCAGAGAGGAAGCAAGGATAGAATACAAAGTTGTTACTGAAAGGTATTCGTCATTAAGAATGCAATCCTCGAAAGGAGGGACAAGTGAATCTTCGACAGAAAGAACACCACTAGAGGGCTGGGCTGGGCTGGGCATTCCGTTGCCACCCACCCTCTAGATATAGGAATCCCAGTGATCCCCCTCAATCACTCTCGAGGTCTGAAGATACAGATTATATTTCTCATAAGTTGATGATTTATGATCGGATTGGGGCAAAATCTCAACTTTTATGTCAGAAATCAGGTGTACAATTAATGGCTTCTTTAGGGTTGCTGTTATTGTTGGCTTGTACCCACTGGCTACATTATCCTCTTGTTCCTTTTGATAGGTTAAATGTTGGAGACTTCAGACAATACAAATTTGATATGAACAGTGATTCATGATTAGGATTACGACGACTTAGTTGAATTGAATAATACAGTTCTCTAAGAAGGGTTTGCGTCCTTTGATTTTTTTATTTTTTTTATATATCTAGACACCTCTATGATTTAAGCATGATTGCATTCATATGAGCATAAAAATAGAAGACCTTGTCATGAGGTTAATGATCAAATTAGGACATAAATATGAAGGTTTCCTGTGTCAGCTTTAAACACAAAGTTGACCCATATGTGACATATGGAATGGGGCACATGTCTCTAAATATATACATCCAGTTCTCCTACTGGTACCTGGATCCAGTAAACAACATCAAGCTTGATAAGAAGGAATCAGATAAACTTTTAAGCCATAATACCATTTGGTTTTGAATATGGGTATGGAATATCCTAATCCGATCCTAATTACCAATATGTGTATGTAATATGCACGACAATTTCATGAACATCATTATAGCCAAGTCACCATGGAGCAATCACACAAAAAAGAGAAGTACAAATAGTCAAACAATTAACTGAATATCATTTTTAGTCAAAATGATGTGTCAATCAAGGCAGGAGTAAAAGGATGAACATGATATTCGATATCTATCTCTCCTAATTATATGTCAGACATTTTCATTTATTCTGAAGCTCAGGAGATATTCATTAATTCCAACCGTGTACCGAAGTATTCCATATGATGAAATATATATCAGTGACAAAAAATAATAGATGACTTAAAACAGATGTGAGAAGCAATTGCTATTTGTTTAAACAGATACGGAAACAAACATACCACTATTTGATATTGATGACAAAGAAACTATAAATCTTTAGACACAACAACAAAAATTACCTAACCGAAATCAATTAACAAAGCTATAAAAATTGTCACCTTTAGCAACATGCTAGGAAGCACGGACACCAAAAATTGGGGCCATGACACGTCGTGTCGGAAACATATTGGACATGGCGCAACACATCATAATACACTATGACACACCACAATCAGTGTCATGTCTGAATCATGTTGTATTGTGTCCACGCAACATAAGGTACATGTAAAGAACCCAAGCTTTTTAACAACATTCGATATACTAAAAGTTCTCCCTCATGAAACAGTAATTCATTTTATATCACTTCTACAACATCGATTTAGCTTTCGTAAACTAAAGTTCTATAACAAATGAAGTGAAAAAAGGACAATTTCAGTAAACTTCATGGAGCTCCGATCTTCCCTGGCTAGAAATTTACCATATAGCCATAAATCCATCGGAAAAAATAAGTTGTATTCACTTAATAGAGAATCATGACATCTTTTTTTGAGAACCATGACATATATTCAGTAATTACCAACAAAATTGAAGTGAATGTTAAAAAGAAGAGAAATGACGAGGAAAAAAATAATCCAAAACAGAATTGTCCAAAAAACAAAACTCCCCAATAATTGCATACAAGAAATTTCAAAGGGAATATTAAGAAAAATTAAAAAAATTACATCTTTTTACTAAAAAGGACAGTTTTACTAGTATTTTCTTTTTTCGCTTCTTCAGTAATTGCTAACAAAATTTAGTAGAATGTCAAAATATCAAACTTTTTTGACGAGAGTGACCAAAGAAGAGAAACTGACCATAAAAGCGATTAAAAAAAGAGAAATTTTTCCAACAATCCCCAATAATTACATAAAAACAAACATCGATCTAAAAGTAAGTACAGAGAAAAATAAAAATTGCATCTTTCTACTAAGAATAAGAAAATTTTACGACTTTGCCACTGAAATGGAACCAGAGAGAGGGGGAGAGAGGAAGGAAAGGAAACAACAGACAGGAGTCTTGATGACGAGGACCTCCGCCACGTCATCCTCGATCCGGCGTCCATGGTCGGAGAACCGGTAGTAGCCGTCCGGATCGCCGAACGACGGCGGAGTCCTCGACGGGAAGGGCAGGTGCCGCTTCAGTGGCTGGAACGGCTGCCCGGAGGAGCACTTCGCCGCTGCCCTCTGCCCGGGGGACATGTGATCGAACGATCGGGAACGGACTCGTCAGCAAATCGACGGATGGCGGTCGGTCGGAGGGGTAGAGGGAGTTAGGGTTTGGATCTGGAGGAGTTTTTTTTTTTTTTTTGGGAGGGAAAATGGGGATATTATAGTTTGGAGAGAGATGGAGGGAAAGAGGGAACATTGGAAATTACCAACAAGGGGAAGGAATAATAACTGTGATAATTTTATTTATTCTTACTTTTTATTTTTGAACAAGTGAGTCTTTATAGGCAAATTAAAATATTAACTGTGCAAAAAAATAAAGCAATAAAATACTGATATCCAATGTATCCTGGTATCCTCCTCAAGGCACTCCAGTTCTGAAAATTTTTGTTCGGCTTGAATCCACTATAATCAGAATAGTTACACCACGAGCTTTGATCCGAAGGCTCGTTGACTTATTATACAAGAGTTTTTATCTGAAGGCTCTCTAACTTCATACAAACTTTGATCCGAAAGCTTGTACACTTCAACATTTTACAGGATGGTTTTGATCTTCTTAAAAAATATATAAAGATCTAACTTTTACAACTCAAGAACACTCTAACACAATTTATGGATAGGCAAATAAAATCTTTTGTGGAGTGTTTGTGAATGGCCTTTGGTAGATTGGCAATTTTAGGCTCAAAGAGATCTATCTTGAATGAAGGGGTTTAAGACTTTATATAGGCCACCACAAAGAAAGAGCATTAAAGCACATTTCAGCCCACGGTCGGAAGATCCGTCAGTATTCCGTGAAATACTGTCGAATAATCTGACCCCGAGCAGTAACGGCTATAAAATAGCCGTTGGAATCATTGATGGGACAGAATCAGACCGATGGATTTCTAACAGTCAGAATTCGAATTATCCGACGATGATCCGCGGATATCCGACGGATGATCCGAATGTTCACATAAATACTTGTTATGACAAAATATATGATCCGATGGTGATCCGCGGATATCCGACGGATGGTATGAATTTTTTCCAAAATTGATCATGCATCTCTTGTGTTTACAATTATTCCTAAGACTCATTACAGACTCTAGATAGACAAAGGCATGTGAATGCTTCTTCAGAGTTTGAAAATTATGATAGCAAACTTAGCTTCTTTACTTGATGGATGATGAATTTTTTCCTTGACGGCAGTTGTCTTGAGATATCCGGACTGTGAAATATAAATACCTTTCGGAAAGTTTACCCCCGAATTCGCACGGGGGGCACTGCCCCCTTGACCCAAGTTCGCTGACTAGACAGTGGAACTCCCAAGTGCGTGGCTCCGGAGATGTCGTAGGCAGTTCAGAGAAATCTTTTGGGATGAGTCGTCTTTGGGCCATTATGACTTCTTCATTGCACATGTCCATGTGTGATCTTGTTTATTGATTTTCTGCAAATACAAGTTAGACAAATAAAGCAATATACATAGTAACAAGTATGATAACATTGAACATAAATTTTGCTGTACAATTTTTTTTTAAACAAATTAACTAAAAGAAACAATTTGTAAAATAATTAAAATCATGAAATGTTTCGCCATATCTGATGGCGAAAATATTAAATAATAAATTTTTTAACCCAAATTTTTGCCAACAAAGTTGGCAAAAATCTGACAATGTTTTTTTATTTTATTTTTTGGTTAATTTTTTTAGTTGTTTTTTATTTTATTTTTGTGTTGGCTTTTTTGATAGTTGGGTTTGATTTTTTTTTGTGTTGGTTTTATAAATAATTAACTAATAGATTTTCTAACCATAATTTAAAATTAACTAAAATATTTTTTCAAATATTAGATACCACATCTATTATCAATAGCAACCGTTTTATTATTATCTATACTAATTTGTTATTATGTATACTAATATCATTTTGGAAATATAATTATTATCTATAGTAATTTGTTATTATCTATATAATTAATTATTTAAAATAAATTTTGTGTACAAATAATAATAAATTATCTTTTAGTGATATAAAAAAATATAATATTTATAATAATATTAATCAATAGATTTTGTTATCATTCATGTTAGTATAGATAATAACAAATTAGTATAGTTAATAAAAAATTTCAAAAAAAAATTTACCGAAAGTAAAATTTTGAGGTCGAAACATTTTTTTTTTTAGATTCTAAAAAATTTCAAAGTCCGCCAAACGGTGAAACGGTTTATCCCGTAGTACTTTTCGATACGGTCATTTTGGCATAAACTGGACCTTGTTTCGATCTCTTAGTCAAAAGTTATGATACTTTAAAGTTTTAAATTTTATATTTTTGTCTGTAACATGTGCGTCTTGCTTCGGATGGAAATTATTTTTACAAAAATTGTGTTATTCTCGTCGAAAACATACAAATTGACCTATTGTTTGATGAAAAATAATTTTCAAACAAATAGTTACGGATTTTTTCATTTAAAGTAATATAAAATTAAATATTTATAAAAAAGGGAAAAGTTTTGGGTTTTTGCGGAGGGGGGGACCACTCGCCAACTCAGTTGGCGAGGTGCTGAGTTGGCGAGCATCTCGCCAACTGAGTTGGCGGGGCGCTCTCCTCGAGGGGCCGCTCGCCAACTCAATTGGCGGGCCATGCACCGTTGGCAAATTAGCCGTTGGCCAACAGTTATATTCACTTCCTATAACCCCCCCCCCCAAACACTCCTTATACCACATTCTCCTCCTATTCCAAACACTCCTCACACACACCACATTCTCCTCCTATTTTCACAACTTCCTTCTCTTGATATTTACTGGTGATGGCTACCCACAATGACGGTCGTATTCCTGGCGGACCAACTACCGCGCTTATTATTAAGCAACGTGAAGACCACATTTCTAGTCAGATATTTACTGGCGAGGTAATTTTAGAAATTACAAGTTGCCAACTTTATTAATGTATATATTTTTTATAATGCCTATGTTTACTTTATTAATGCATATATTTTTTATAGTTATACGACCATGATCATGCTTTACGAACCCGGATCCACGTACATTGGCGGGCCGAAAGAAATTATCGTACGTGGGAGCTAAATTCGGTTCAAAAAGCTTTGGTGGAATCCTTTGGATTCTACTATATAGATCGTGTTAGATATTTAATTCACGATCTTCATTTAGTTGTAAGCCTTGCGGAGCGTTGGTGGCCAGAACGCAACACTTTTCAACTCCCATTCGGTGAGATGACGATCACCCTTTTTGATGTGGCGAATATACTAGGGTTACCTATTAAAGGTAACGCTATATATTTTGATCCGCACTTAAAGGGATCTGATCTGATCCGGAGTTATCTCGGTGTTAGCCCTCCTTTTGGTCTAAAAGATGGCAATTATGTGAAATTTTCATGGCTCCGTGGCAACTTTATAGACCTACATCAAACTATTGACGGGGTGGTTTATGTAGATGAAAATCGGGTATGTATTTTTATTAGTAAATTTGTTTATTACTTAATTTAGTGGTGCAATTCTATATAACACTTAATAAATCCAGGTCATTCGTTGCACTAGAGCGTATCTGCTCTGTTTATGTGGTGCAATTCTATTTCCCGATGCATCGAAAAATATGGTAAATGTGCAGCTTTTACCATTCTTGGATGATCTGACCAAACCTACTGAGCATGCGTAGGGAGCTGCTACTCTTGCATTTTTGTACGCCAATCTGACAGAATTTGTCAGATCCAATCGCAAGAGTATTTGTGGATGTATTTCACTGATACAGGTATGAATGAAAGACCTTAAAAAGTTAGAGTAATTTTATACGCAAATTATGTTTGTACTAATGTCATATTTTTGTTTTATAGTTCTGGTCCTACGAGCACTTTTATATTTGTAGGCCTGTTACCAGCATTCTCAGTGATGTTGGAGTATTTCCAGTTGCTATGCGCTGGCCTACAGACGTAGTGGATTATCAACACTACCAATACAGGATTGTATCACTATATCGTAGCCAATTTGATACATTGCGGTATAATAAGGTAATTTTTAAATATGCAATAAATATCTTTAAATTATTTAAGTTTTGATCGTAGATAAACATCACATCTAATCTCTTAAAATATCTTCAAATAGGTAACCTGGTTACCGTACTCATGTGAACCTGATGCTCCAGAAATTAAGATGACATCCTATGCATTTAGTTTACACAGATGTCATATTATATATGATCGGTTCACCATGTACTATCCGGCAGACCGTGTTCTTCGGCAATTCGGAATGGCCCCAATAATTCCCGATGATCCACCGACAGTCGGTTATCAGACATCAAATGCATTACAATGAATCATTGGTCTCGTTGCTGACTGGAATAATCGGTTCGAGAATTATAGTGTGAGGGACATGTCTCCTAGACTAAATTCTGCTGAGGAATGTAAGTTATAAGTTACTCATTATTCGTATTGATTTAGTGTAAATAGTTTGCTAAAATTTTGTTTACATTTTGCAGACATAGGTAGCCTGGACTACAGACAATGGTGGGGATGCCCTCTTATGAGCAACCGAGTATACCACTATGAGGAGCCCAGGTTCAAGACTAGATCCCTAGACGATTCTACTATGCGTGCTTTTATTGATGGAATAAATGATTTGGTATGACTTCATTATACTTTAAAAAATACATATACATAGATATGATAAATATATTAATTTACATGTTTCAAATTTCAGAGTGGGGTATACCGGCAACATTTACAACAACCTCATATGGAGGAACATATGACTCGTCTTCTTATGGAGGAGCTTGTTACTCGTGTTGAGCATCTGGGTATTGGACCGGAACCGAAAATGCCTCCGGTACAATCCCGTCTTCTACCGGACTATCCGACCGGCTTAGTACGACAGAGACACTCTCGTCGTCGTCGGCGGGATACTGCCGGAGCGGGCCCGAGTGACCAGTATGCAGGAGCGGGCCCGAGTTACCAGTATGCTGGAGCGGGCCCGAGTTACCAGTATGCTGGAGCGGGCCCGAGTTACCAGTATGCTGGAGCGGACCCGACTTACGAGACTCCTGGAGCGGGATCGAGTTACGAGACTACTGGAGATGAAAGCTACCAGATATTCACACAAATTTTTTCGACTCCATCAGCACCGCTGCCTACCCAAACTCAACAAGATGAGGACGAGGGTTAGTAGATAATTTTTAACATTGTATGATTGCAATTTTTGTATGATTTGTAATGATTTTTTATTATAATATTTGGGTATTGAACAATTTTATTTTACTCTCTCGGTTGACTAGTACATCTTCTTCGGTTGTGTCTCATAGCACCACAATTACTGCAACGTAGATCTCTTGTCGATGATTCCCGGGGTTTGATGCGGTTCTTCTTTGGTCTTCCGGCTTTGCGTCTTACATCTGGCACCCCAATTTGTCATCTTACCAAAGGACCTTGGATCTCGCAGGGACTGGAATTGGCTCCATTTTTTGCGCGTATACACTTCTCAAGGTATCCGTCGAAAATACTGCAGGATAAAAACTATCAATACTAATATTGCAATATCTACAAACAAAATATGCATGTATACATGGTATATAAGTATGGTACCATCTTAAACATGTACAAGATCTATCAGTTATATGAACAATATAGGTTCTACTCGTTGCCCGGTCTATTATTTCAAACTTATAACTATCAATAGCTAATATTTCTAGGTGATTCTTCTCTTTGATAATAGAAGCCATATTTTTTAACATCTTCGGACAATAATCTGTGTCTATATTTTCAGCATTCTTTCTACGATTGTCATGAAAGTGTAATAATCTTGGCTCTAATACCATCGAGAAGTATTGTTATTGACTTATCTCGTAATTTCTTAATCCAGCTATTGAAACATTCAGCAAGATTAGAAGTGTTAATATCTAATTTAGGACAAGTAGCATACGCTGTTATCCAATGTTCAAATCGACGACTTTCATCGTTTACACCAATAAGCCAATCGTACAACATTATGTTCTCGGCTTTAATTATATCAAACACACTCTCTGCATCCGTTTTATTATATGATCTAGCAAGCGAGTCTAACAAGCGTTGAAATACTGGTTCTTTGGTAACTTTTTTCATGTTTTGTTTAAAATATTGAATACAAAAAAAATGAGCAGATGCAGGAAAAATAGCACGAACAACATTTATTAAACCCTTTTGCTTGTCAGATATAAATGAAATTGTACTCCAATCATTAAAACAACTTTCAAAAGATATTTTAAGAGAATTTAAAAACCAAGACCAAGAATCACTATTCTCATCTTCAGCAACAGCATAAGCTATAGGATATAATTGATAGTTAGGATCGTGAGCACAAGCAATAAATAAGATACCTTGATATTTAGACGAAAGAAATGTAGCATCAGTACTAATAATTGGTAAACATCCACTTAAAAATCCATTAATACATGACTTAAAACAAATAAAAATTCGTTGGAAGCTATTGTTTTCGGTAGTTTTAATAAAACATGTACTACCTGGATTTATCTCCATAATTCTATAACAATACTCCTCAAGACTAGCGTATGCCTCATCATAACTACCATTAATTTCAGCTAATACTGTCTCTCGGGCTCTCCATGCTTTGGAATAACTAACTTGTATACGGTGCTCCCTATATATATCTTTAACAATTTGTGATGGACTGTATGACTGGTTATCTCTAATAATATCAATTATCATGGTCTTAATCCATGAAGCGGTAGCTAGTCGATGACGTCATGTACTAAGTCTTCCTAAACAAGAATGACAATTTTCTAATGTACTAACTTTAACTATATCGCCATTTCCAATAGATTTGACATATAATCTCCAATTACAATTCGGTTGATCACAACTATAAATAATTCCACGAGCATTATTCATAAGACTAGCTGAACAACTAAAATTATATTTAATTGCTAAATTACTTATAAAGCTTCTAAAGTGAGAACGACTAGGAAATGATTGTCCCTTAAATAATTCATCAGTGATAGCTTTTACAACATCATCATCTACCGTATAATCTACATTTTCAACTAAATCATCACTATTTTTATCGTCGTTGTCACTATCATCATCATGGTTAGATTCATCTGATGATGAATGACCTTCTTGGATAAATGAAACTATTTGTTGAGAAGAACTAGCACCCGCACTAACATGCTGATATTCAGAAAAATATTCATTATTTCTACTATCTAAGGTTGCTGCTACTTTAATAACATATATTTTTATATATCGTGATTGTGAATTAATCTCAAGAATATAATTCCATGCATCTTCACTATCTATCAAAAAATAATTAGAACAGAAAATAGACTTCAGAATAAAATCATAATTAATAGAACAACGTTCAATAATATGATTACGTATATTTTCAAAACTAATATTCGGGTAAGTTGAAAAAATTATACTTTCTCCTCCTTCGTAATTTAACCCATTTACTTTACCGCCGTGCGAGCATACAATTCTTACGCTACGATCCATGACGGTTGAGAACTTTTGCTACAGAAAACAGGAGGAGGAAGCTATAAAAATAGGAGGAGGAAGCTGCGAAAATATGAGGAGGAGGAGGAGGAGGAGGAGAATGTGTTGTGTGAGGAGTGTTTGGGGGGATGGGGGTGTTTATAGGGGTTGGAGGGAGTCGTTGGAGGGAGCCGTTGCCCAACGGCTGGATAGCCAACGGTGCATGGCCCGCCAACTGAGTTGGCGAGCGGCCTCTCGAGGAGAGCTTCCCGCCAACTCAGTTGGCGAGATGCTCGCCAACTCAGCACCTTGCCAACTGAGTTGGCGAGTGGTCCCCCCCTCCGCAAATTCTCCTAACTTTTCCCTTTTTTATAAATATATAATATTATATTACTTTAAATGAATAAATTTTGTGTACAAATAATAATAAATTATCATTTAGTGATATAAAAAAATATAATATTTATAATAATATTAATCAATAGATTTTGTTATCATTCATGTTAGTATAGATAATAACAAATTAGTATAGATAATAAAAAATTTCAAAAAAAATTTACCGAAAGTAAAATTTTGAGGTCGAAACATCTTTTTTTTTTAGATTCTAAAAAATTTCAAAGTCCGCCAAACGGTGAAACGGTTTATCCCGTAGTACTTTTCGATACGGTCATTTTGGCACAAACTGTACCTTGTTTCGATCTCTTAGTCAAAAGTTATGATACTTTAAAGTTTTAAATTTTATATTTTTGTCTGTAACATGTGCGTCTTGCTTCGGATGAAAATTATTTTTACACAAATTGTGTTATTCTCGTCGAAAACATACAAATTGACCTATTGTTTGACGAAAAATGATTTCCAAACAAATAGTTATGACCGCTCGGAGTCTGCTCGACGGCATACGTAATATTCTTATAGCAGTTTTCTTTTAGTTTTTTTTGGTTCAATGATAGCATATTTTATTTTGTATGTTAAATTTTATTTTTTCTAATTTATTTTCAAAAATATTGCTACAACAATTTTTTTTTTAAAAAGAACTAAACATAAATAAAACTAAACAAAAACAATTTTTAAAAAACCATAAAAAAACCAAATTCATTTATCCAAAAAAATCATCACAAAAAAAAACCTAAAAATAAACCAAAATAATCCAAAAGAAAAAACAAAAACAAAAAACCACTGTCACATTTCGCCAACTTTGTTGGTAAAAATTTGACAAAGCCAAAATTTCGCCAACCGAGTTGGCAAAAATTTTACAAATAATTTTTTTTTCCAGATTTTCGACATCAGAGATGGCGAAACCCTTCTTGATTTCAATTTTTTTAAAATTGTTTCGTTTTAGTTCATTTGTTTAAAAAAAATCTGTACATCATTTTTTTTTAATATTTAATGCATATTTGGACTATGCTAAGTTTAAGTATTCAAAGTATAGCATGAATATTAATGATGTCATAAACTTAAATTTAATCGATTAACCATATTTAAAAATATAGTTAGAGCATTGGACTAATATTTTTGTTAACGCATGTAACTAGAATATGTTAAGTAGGTCCTCTATTTTATGTTTATTTTGGACTAATGAATTGACGTATGTTGTACATACAATAATTTATTCTTTTTCTGATCGTATTAAAATCATATTTAAATATATTTGAATTTAATTTTGTTATTTATATTTATATTTTATCTAAGATTTGTTAAAAAATTAGTTATATTTTTATTATAATTTGTTAGGGGTATATTTGAATAAAAGATAAGGTATTCGATTATGTGAAAGAAAAAAAAAAGTTTAAAATTATAATTTTTTATATTTTTAAATAAAATGTTAAAAAATTTACAAATAATTTAAACGACTCAATTTTTAAGTCATTTTCAAACAATATTATATATTTTGGATATGTAGATCCAAAGATGTTTAGTGATCGGATCGGACCGATCTAACTTAGAGTTTATAGAACAACATATTTGCTAACAAATGAGCAACTTGGAATGAAAACTTACTATTCGATAGAAATGACTTTAAGTATTATTGACTAAAGCTTAATATTGGATAGAAATGACTTAAGTAAATAAAAAAATATATATAGTTAATGTCTGTGAGATTTTATACATACCAACTGCGATATCGTTTTGTCACATTTCAAATACATTTTTATTGTTTTTTTATATGTTCTTTTTACTGAATTAAAACTAAGTTCTAAAAAAAAAAATTCGGAATTTGAATCGAGACCATTCCTACAAAAAAAATTCGTTGTAACCAACATGTCGTAGCCCCAAGGACAATACATTTTTAATTGTTTAACTATACTTCTTGCACTCAGCATATATTGTTCGGACACATCACTTATGTAGCACCTATTTCATCCTCCCTACTAAAAAAAAATAATACATCCCCAGACTCTCTCTATATATATATATATATATATGGACCACCACAAAATGACGTGACATGTACCGGTTTCCATAATACGGAATCCAAGTACAATAATACATCCTCAGACTATATATCCCGTACAATACTATTGGTATCACATCTGCGATTGTCGCCTGTAAGTTTTAGGATAAGTACAGACAATAAGACTACATTCTAAAACATTTATATTTATACATTTTAATATTTACATCATCAAGCCTTTTTCCAAAAAGTTTAATTTACATATTCAATCACAAAAGTTCTTGAACTGATTTATCCCCAAAGTCGGCTTTCATTATCCATCGACCTCGTCGATGCTAAAAAGATGTAGTGCTTCTTCTTTATTTTGTTAAGTTCCTAGTGAAAAAAAATTAGGTTGTTAGAACGACTAGCAAACCCTTATGTCAAAGACGGACATAAAGATAAAATAAGTATGATGTTGTAAGGAAAGTTAATTAGAAAATGAATGAGTAATAATAACAAAAATTTGAGAAATGTTATTTTTGAAGAATTTGTATTGCAAACTTGAAATATGAGTTTTATAGCTCTAATTAATCATATTTTACAAAGTGTCCAATCACAAGTCACAACCACAACTCACAGTACAAAAATTCCTATATACAGATGCAAATTTTTAGAGAACGCTTTCGGATCACCGTCAACACCTATTGTCCCCACAATAATTTCATTTACCCGAGATCAGAAAATTTTCTGGCGGATGGTGCTTAGATTCCAATCCTCACAGATGTTTTGATAGCGTTGTGTCAACAACATTAATATTGAATCACATAAAAATGCGATAAACACATGATATAAAGAATTGTCGAATTTTCTTTATTTCATAAAATTCGGATCATGTGAAAATAAGATTAATTGTCGAATATCTTAAAAATTTTCAAGAATTCGAAATAAAGGTCAACATTGGACATATACAATTTCGAATTCGATCTCTTTCGAAATTCGGATCAAATGAGAAATAAGTTACCTAAGCCTCACTGTAGTCATCGTATGGCCATATGTATGCCGAAAACAACTGATCATTTTTTTAAATAAATATTGCTGAGAGTTCGATGGGGTGATCCAAATGTTCTCTCTCACCCCAATGCAATTCTATAATTCATAAACAAATCCTATCTAACATACAATTAAGTTGAATTACAAGTCCAATTCATATCTCGTCTCGTGTGTCAGTAACCACACGCTTTACGAGTATACCGTTTGGCAAGTAGTTCCATCTTAGCGGAATCATTAAATATCCAATCATATATCTGTTTCGTGTGCTCATGGCATCTCGTTAAAAATAATAATATTCTATTTGGTAGGACCATTCCAAAAACATAGAAATTGGTACTACTTTCCTTGGAATGTGAAACATTGAAACTTTTGTTGCTCTTTCGTGCAAGTGTAGGTGCGTCCTATAATCTAAATACATAATCTAATATTTTTAAAGTTTGATCGTAAATCAAATAGCTACTAAATGACTTGAAATAGATACTGACCAATTATTCGAATTTTTCGAAAATGGTTCTCTAGAATTTGTAGAAATTTTCGGCAGAATCTCCTTTGTATTTTGTAATTCGAATTTTTCACAACTTATAATATACACCCGGACTAACCCTCCGTAGAATTTTCGGGTTCGCCGACTCCTTCGGTGAAAAAAATTCAAATTTATAATATACACCTGGAGCTACCCTCCGTGGAATTTTCTGGTTCGTCGACCCCTTCAGTGAAAAAAATTCAACACCGGAATTCACACGCAGTTTATTGGGATATATATATATATACACTAGTAAAGTGTACGTACAATTCAAGGTGTATAATGGGCCGAGCAGTTCGAAACCCAATCCGGACCTGGTCAACGGCATGTTCCGACTTAGCCCACCAATATAACGGATCCAGACTAGGTCCATATTTTTGGCCCGAAAGTCTGGTCCGACCCGGTTCAAAAACCGGTCCGAACATATTAAACCCGCTTAGGCTGCTTGAACCGGTCCGACCCCCGACCCAGCTCAAACCCGGTCCCAGTTCAAATAAAATTAAATATTTTCATGGAGATGAAGATAATCGAACCCGAGACCTCCTCTCTAAAGAAACTTTGACACTAAGTTTCTTCCCCTAACAACTTATTCCAATTCATTTTGTGTTTTAAATACACATAAATGTGGTATATATATAGTAAAATCTAATAGAAATTTTATTTTTAAATTGTTCGGCACGCGGGCCAGGTCCGGATTAAATCCTGATCGGCCCGGCCCGAAGCTATCCGGTCTGGATCCGGGCTGGGTTTCCCTCTCACCCTTCTGGGCTGGGTCGGCCCGCTTCCACCCTTGGCTAAGTCCGACTCGGCCCGAAACTGGTCAAACCCGGTCAAATCGAACCATAGCCGGCCCAGTCCGATTCGATAGACACCATGACGTGCAATGCACGTACGTAAACAATTTAAATATAAAATTATTATAAATATTGTCGTTTCGAATAATCAAACTCAAGCACAATGAAGAAAAATATCTTCCACCTTAACTACTTGAGTTATAATTGTTCAGTTGTAAATAAATATTATTATATAGTTAAATAATTAATTATTTAAAAAACTAGTGGTTATTTACATACGACTTAGACAGTTCAATTTTATGTCGTTTTTAAACCTTTTATTTATATATATATATATATATATATATATATATATATATATATATTAGGAGGGACACTATTTTGAATTTTTTCGTAGACATCCAAATTCTTTGGATTGGACCTTGTGTTTATTATACATGAAATTTGATATTTTTATACATTGTTATAACCCTACAAATATAGAACACTAAAACTTGCTTTTAATTGGTTATAAACATAAAAAAAAAAAAAAATCAGTTGTGGAAAAAAGTTGAACAATAAATATAGGGACTAGTAACGTGTACGTGCACATTATTGCACGTGCATAAAGAAACATTAATATAAATTTATTATAAATAGTGTCGTTTCTAGGAATAGAACTCTGAAAGTCAAGAAAAATATATCATACTTTAAATACTTGAGTTGTATTTATTTAGTTATAAATAAATTATATTAGATAGTTAAATAAATAATTAATTTAAAAAATAGTAATAAAATATTTATAAATAATTTGGACGGATTAATTTTGAACAATTTCTAAGTACCAGAGATTTGGTATGTTACCAGAGATTTGGGAGGGTCAAAATGACCTAATACACCTCCATTATTGTCATTTGTGGTTGTTGAGATATTGGAGGATATTTGTTCACTACACGCAAACATGAACGAAGTACTCCATTTGCATAAATGTCTATATTTCGAAGGTATTTTTGTCAAATACGTCAAAATATTCAAAGCTATCAGGGATGGATTTGTATAAAAAAAATTACATCCAAAAAACTTATTACCTGCATTTCGGAAAGAAAATTGGCTTATTGTGTATATTTTAGTTAAATACCCGAAAATGCAGATGGGAGGTGGGGAGAGTTGGGCAGTGGCGACTAATGTTTATTTGACCGAATTAAGATTTTGGTACGAATAACCCAAAGTGACATGTTTGCCATGCGGGCAGAGGCATCCTTGGGGTAGGTAGGTCAAGCTAATCGGAGACTTCGACGTCACTGTCAATCCCACTCGTCATTAATATTTTTGATATCTTTTTTTTGGAGTCGAGGACGAAGGCAACCAAATTTAACTTCGGCTAGGATAACTCAACCCTCTGGATTGGCCCTGCATGGAGCGTGGCCTAGCTCCGCTACATTAATTTTCGGGTCCACAAAAATAAACCATTCTTACCGAACATGGAAAAAAAAAAGGCAGAAGGAATTTTTTTATTAAACATGAAAGATAAATAAAGGAAAAAAAATTAGGGAGGAGATTAATTTGGAATATTTGTTTGTAGTATACCATTGTGTGCCAATATTAAGAAGATACTTCAAAAATAATAATTTGTATAATTTTCAATAATTTGGAGTGTCTCCACTGTGGATGGTCTTAAATTTTCTAAAAAAGTTATATTCCTATATTTTGTGGCCATATAAATATTTCCAATAAAAAATGATTTTTTTTATAAAAGTATAAGAAAAAGCACAAAATAAATTGAAAAACAACATAAAACATTCTTTAAAAAATTGAAAAAGATAAACAAATGGGAAAATATATCTCTAATATATATATAAAAAAAAGTAAACAAAAGAAAATCCCAAAAAAGTTCAGAAGTTCATTAAAAACGGAAAAAGTAAAAAAAAAAAAAGAAAATTTGAAAAAGATAAAAAACAAAATAAAAAGAGTAGAGAAAAAAAAAAGTATAACCAGATATTTGTAAGGGATATAATTTTTTTTTTTTTTTTTGGGTAAATTGTTGAATCCGCACAATTCACGAATATAATTTTTTATAATCTAAATCAAATCGTGAGAATATGTTTTGTACCCTAAATTTTGTATAAAAATAAAAAAATTTTGGTGTACCAAACCCCCCCCCCCCCCTCAAGTATTGGGTCCTATTCTAATGATATTTGTATGTGTGGTTCTAGTTTGAGCGGTTGGGCCGAAAAGATCTGCACATGACTGACCTATGTTTATTAATGTACTTGAGTTATGAGAGATTTTATAGTTCATGGGCCTTTGGAGACCATGCATTCTTCAGTACTATTCGGCGTGTAACGATTTTTTGGATACCCTGTCACTCGGTAAGTAAAATTTTCTTCTGGGCTATTTGATATTATCCTCTTTTAGATTAAGTATATTAATATTAGATTAAAAGTTAAGAATATATTCTGAAATTGTTGTTAAAAATCTGAAAGTGTCGTTAAAGAGTTTGTAATAACACTTTTATGAGAATATTTTCAACTTTTAATCTAATATGGAATAATATCAATATACCTAATTTAAAAGAGGGTAATATCAAATAGTCCCTTTATTTTTTTTTTCCTTTGTTTTTTTTTAGATTTTTTAGATTGGCCCTGCCATATTTTTTGGCCCCGCCATATTTTTTAGATTTTTCATGCCACCAAAAACTTCTTCCCTTTATCCTTACTAGTGGTTATGTTGTACATGATTTTGAAGCAAATAATTTTCGTAATTTTTTTTAAGACAATATGATTGGTAATATATATATATATATATATATACGTGGGGTTAAAAAATTAGACAAGAATTTATATTATAGTTAACATAGTTTGAAAATATTTTGGCTTAGACGACTCAAAAGATTCATTTTGAGTCGTTTTTTAATTTCTTAATAATAGTAGAGATTTATAAGTAATATCAGAATTTGACATTTATTGTTGAGCTTAACTTACAAAAAAATAGACGGTTCACAATATTTAAGTGACGGTAAAATTTCGAATAGAAACTTAAGAATATAAAAAAATAGTAAATGTTATCTTAGATCATATAAGTTAATTTCTAGAAATTATAGTAACTATAAGAAATTTATATTTAAATCTTTTAATAATTTTTTTACATCATCCCTTTTCATTCAGCACAAGCATTCATATGTAGTGATTGTATCTTTACCAGTTTTTTAACATCAAAAGTAACATACCACATATATATATATATATATATATATATATATATATATATATATATATATATATATTTCATCCAAGGATCTGTTTGGTAAACCATAAATGAAAATAAAAATTGAAAAGTAAAAGTGTATCATTAGTTAAGATAATAATTTAATAAATCAAATAATTATTTTGATAAATCAAACTAATTAATTATTAATTAATTAAGGATTATAAATTTATCAACTCAAATTTAATTTCTAATTAAGAGTTAAAATTTAAATTAATTAATACATACATTAATACATTATCTTATCATCTAATACATACATTAATATATTAATTAATACATTAAATACCTAACTAATGAATTACCTAGAACCCATAACCTTACTTCTCTCTCTTCTCCACATAGCGGACCAATTCAAAAATAAAAAAATAAAACCCACCCATGGCTCCCCACCTCCGCCTCCAAACCCTCCGGCTACGGCATCCATGAACCCCAACCCTCTGGCCAATGTTATGGCCTCTGTCCCAACCCTCATTCTCTTTCTCCGCTCGTTCCGGAACCAGCCACCGAAACTCCGGATCCAGACACCACCATTGTCTTTGGTGATCTCATGTTGTCGGTCCTCCTCGACACCTCGGAGGCCATCAACGGGAGGCTTCATTGTCGGAGGTGTCGTTGATCAATGAGTAATTTTTTTTTTACTAAATAATTTTTTCTGTATTTTTTTTCTTACTTAGCAATTACTTAGTAGATGAACTATAAATTAAGTCTTCTTCTTCTTCCTCCCGTATATATTTTTACTTAGCAATTCCAAAATTTGAACCCACATCCTAAGGATTTGGGAGGAAGTGGATATATGGATTTGGAGGGGACAAGAGGGGGGGGGGGGGGGGGGGACTGGAACTGCAAGTTCCATTTTGCCTCTGCTTTTCAAATCTCTGTTTCCCGAACCAAATGATGGAAGCTATGGATTTGGCTTCATTTCCTGATGAAACCCAAAATCCACTCTCAGTTCCCATTTACCAAACAACCCTTAGGACCGGTTTGGTAAACCGTATTTGGAGTCAAATCCAAAAAATCCTATGTTTGGTTGGACCTTGTATTTGGACGTGGAAAGTAGGTAATATTTACTTTCCAAATCCATGAAATCCTATGTTTAGAAAATGAATAATAATTTAATAATTTATAATTTTAATAATTAATATTTTATTATTATCTTTGTTAATAATTTATTAATCACAATTATAATCTTAATTAATAATTTTATAATTTTACAATTTTATAAATTTATAAATGAATGTTGTGTTATAATTATAATTTATAACTAATTAATAAATTAATATTTAATTATAATTAATGATTTATTAACCATAATTAATAATTTATTATAATCGTAATTAATAATATATTAATCATAATTATAATCACAATTTTCATCTTAAGTAATAATTTAATAATTAATAATTTATTATAATATTAATTATTAATTTATTAATCATAATCATAATTATAATATTTAATTAACAGTTAATTAATTTATAATTTTATTAATTAGTATTTTATTATAATTAATAATTTATTAATCATAATTACAATTATTAATTTTAATTTATAATTTTCTGCAATAATATTTTCTTATATTCTTACTTAATAATAATTATAATCATAATTAATAATTTATTAAATCATAAGTATAATCATAATTACAATAATTAATTAATAGTTATTTAATTTATATTTTATTATAATAATGATTAATATTAATCATAATTATAAACTTAATTAATAATTTATTAGTTAATATTAGTTAATCTTGATTATAATAATAATTATTCATTTATTCATTAATATTTTATTATAATATTAATTAATCAAAATTATAATCTTAATTAATAATTAATAATTTGTAATTTATAATTTTATTGCTTAAATTTGTATTATATTTATAATTAATATTTTATTAATCATAATTATAATTATAACCATAATTTATACTTTATAATTTTGTTAATTGATATTTTATTATAATTCAATGGTAAAATTTATTTTTTTATCCAAACAATAAATTTGAATTTTAACCAAATTCAATGACCAAATTGTAGTTTATCAAACAAAGGATATGGTTTGGAAATTTATTTCCTAGTTACCAAACGGAGAAATTTTAGGGTGTACTAATCTCAATAAAAAAATACTTTATTTAACAACAAATTAGCGACTAAGAGCCTATTACAATGTAACTCTATTATCGCGTACGGACATTGATACGAGTAAGGATACAATACAATCATGAGATATGCATTTTCAAAAACATTCAGTTTAATTATCTATACTATACAAATACAAATATGACATAAACAATATACAAGTACAAATACCATTTATTTTGTGTCCGTTGATAACTGATCTTTTCTTTGCTACAATTTTCAAAGAAATAAGTTATGTAGCTACAGATGTTGTCCATTGCTATATTTCACAAATTTTGAATAATGAAAATTTTCTATATGTGACATTGTTTCCTCAAGGGACTGTTTGGTAAACAAAAAAGGAAATAATATTTGGATTTTTACTTTCATGAACAAAGAGTGTATGAAAATTCATACATTTTCTGGTTTTCGGGTAAGGCACAGAATAGGAAAAAAGAAAAGAAAAGAAAATATAGTGTATTGAATAATAAAATTAACTAATTATATATTAATTTAATAATTAATTATTGATATTATATTGAATTAACTAAGTATTCTATAATTGTTTATTATTATTATTTTTATTACATAATAATAATTTACTATTTTAATTGATGATCACCGATAAATAATTAGTTTAAGAAATAAGATAATAGAAAATTCTCATATAAAGTATAGAGCTTAAGAAAAATTGGGTTGAAATAACATAGTTTGTCAAAATTATAAACTGAAAACTAAACACAGTATCATTGGACGTTTTTCAAACAAACGTCCTACCATTGGAGGTTTCTTTTGAGGCTGAAAGATTAACAAATTGTTTGGAGGATTAACAAATAATTAACAAATGATCAATAAAAATGTCCTACAATTGAAAATTAAAAATAAAATCCTATGGTTAGGCGTCTTTTGGTCATGTGTAAAAAATACCAAATGGATGGATGTTTTATGTCTAATAAACGTCTAACATATTGTCATTTTTTTTATTTTTAACATTCAAGAAAAATGTCATATGGTTGGACGTAATGATTATCATTCAATAAATTCTCTAAACTTTTGCTCTCACAAATTTCGTAAACTTTCATGTTTTGGACAAAAAAATTCATTAAGATAATTAGTAAATACAAATAATCAATATTAACAAACCATTTTAGTTAACTAATTAATTGTCATAGTTATATAACACTAGTAAAATCACGTGCAGTGCTTAAAATATTTCTTTTCTAATATTATTGTCAAATTATTTAAATATTTAAATAAATTCTAATATATATATATATATATATATATATATTAGGATTTATTATAGATTTAATTATATTTTAATTATAATTTTTATGGATATATCTCTACCTTTTATAAAGAATCTTGAAGACGGCTAGTCGTTTAAGTCGTACGTACACCTTCACATAATTAGAAAATAAAAATAAAATTTTCTTAACTGATTGTATAATTACGTAATATTATCTAATTATAACAAAAACCTCATCAAACTCATGTGGTTAAGGTGGATGACATTCTCTTGGTTGCTTGATTCGATTTTCCATGATGTCATTTATAATAAATTTATTTTTTCTAATATTTTTTTTACGTAACATTAATTATTTTTAATAAATGGTGAAGGATTTACAAACGGCTTAGACGGTTCAATTTTTAACGATTTTCAAACCTCTTTATAAGTATATTGATACCAATCAATATTAATTAATTACTAATATCATATATTAAACTCGATGAATATTACTTTAGGTTAATTATTTACCTTTACAACTTAAAAGTAATTAGGATAAATATATATTAATAAAATAATTTATAAACTAAATATTAATTGGTAATTACATTTCATTTTTATTTATTTTCATACATAATAATAATAATTTACTAACTTAATTTTTTTTAAATTATTTACTAACTTAATTGACGAGCACGAGCACTTATTTGATGATATTTATTAATACTATTAGTCAATTATATTAATTACTAAGTTATTAACATAACAATAATTAAATATTGCTATTATGCTAATTAATCAGCTAGTTAAGCATATAAATATTTAATTAGCAAAATTCCATCTCACTTGTTGTTGAGGATTTGAAATTTTGGATTTGAAAGAGAGAGAAAGTGACAGACTAAAATTATGTCCCCCACCTCTACGTTTACCAAACACTGATAAAAGTAAAATTTTGGTCTACTTTCCAGTCAAATACTGCTCCCGACCAAAATTTACTTTACAAAACAACCATTAAGCCAGAATGTACAATCGTCCTTCTCACCCGGTTGTCTCCAATTCTCAATTTTTTACGTCATATTTTTTTTTTATTCAATACAATTACGATTATGACTACATTTATATTATTATTTATCATCCTGGTCATCATCATGCATATAATGTTGCATGTCTTTTAAGAAGTCAAGTGGAAATGGTACTATACAACTAGCTACTGCTACACATGCACCTGGCCCCTTGGATTTCTTTTTCTATTGGTGCTAGTGGTCTAGTTGGTTAGTATATGTATATGTGTATATAAAACCTATGAGTGCCTATCAATTGAACGAGTGAGTTCCGTTATACAGTCCATCAACACCATTATCATATAATGTACACATCATTGAGTGAAGAAGTATATATGTTGTGGCATCTCGTTTGTGAAATCATGAGTTTGGAATTTTTTATTTTTATTGTTTTTCTGTGTTTTGATGTAAAAAAAAAAACAGAAGAAAAGAAAAATAATTACCACAAAAAAAAAAAATTAACTTTTTTTATATAATTTTTTATTTTTATTTTTTTTATATATATTAATCCACTTCTAACTTATTCAAAATTATGATAGTCCATTCTAGCTGCAGTTTTTACATGCCAGCAGATGGAGGATGAGAACTTTATATCTTATAAAAATAACTTTATAATGTAACATGCAAGATTAAAGTCTCCGATGATTATTCAAAATAATTTATAATTTTATATAATGTTGTGCGTTTCACTAATATTAAATTCTTAGTGCATGTATCATACCGAATCAAGAAAACTGTGATAGCAATAAACCTGCTTCCTCATTATATTTCTCTGACATCGTCATCAGTTTGAATAAATAAGATCCCAGGCTAGGGCTAAGTTACAGGACCACCGCTCAAGTGATGGTACTCAGGGCTGGCCCACTGGGTTGGGTTGTTCTAGCTGAAGCTAAATTTGCTTGTCCCTTCTCTTGACTCCAAACAACGACGTCGAAGTCTCCGATTCTAACGACGACGTGAAGTTCGGATTCCGAGTTCCTCTCCTTGAGCTACTCGAGACATTTCCATTGGGAACTCAAACACATGGACCTTGTGGATTGTTAGTTCAACTGACAGAAATGAGTTGAGGTGGACCGCAGAGGCTCTATTGGTCGAGAGATGGAGACTTAGGGACCTGGAGGTTGCCCTAGCCAAGGAGGTTACACAAGCCCAATGGCTTGTCAGGCTTACCCCAGGGCCGGCCCTGATGGTACTAAAAATATTCACCATGGAAAGTTGAAAACATTTAGGGCTGCAAAATGTGTAACTCAAGCCAAACTTTTGTAAGCTTGAACTTGGCTTGACTAGAATTAATCGAGCTTGAACTTGATAAGTTTTTATTTTATTTTATTTTAGAGCTTGAGCTTGGCTCGAACTTGTTTAAGGACATATAAATATATAATGGACACAACCATATTGTTAACAAACATACATAAAATAAGAATTTGATGGGGTGCGAGCCATATTCTTAGCCACAATGTATGCCAGCCACTAAGAAAGGAACATGGATAATTGTAGTCTAACTTGTTTATAATGCACATGATCTATAACACGAGCTTTGCAACGAACCGAGCAGTTGTGATTCAAAACCAAAAAACTATTTGATGGGGTGCGATATCGAAAATCATTGGTTGCGGCCTGGTGCCTCGGAGAGTTGGGACCCACGGGACACCAAAATCAGAACATGGCTTTGAGAAAATATGAACTGTTGCATAAGTATATAGCTGCTTTACTTCTTCTGTTTCATCTCATGCATTATTTGATAGTTTAATTGTTCACGCATTATACATGGTCTGGGACAACTTGCGTACAAGGTTTGTCTTTTCCTCGAAATGATTTTTGGGACACTGGAACCAAATCGATCCCGGAAGAAATATTTGATAGTGCTTGGCGCGATGCATTGCGGGACCTTCAGCGTGACTTGCAACGCGGGCTGGTAGGGTGCGCCGCAATATTGTTCAATAAGTTTCAAAGGTGTCGATCACCCTAATGACCGCATATAGATAGACACATGCTAATTTATTGTCTTGTGCAGATGGTAGGTATACTTGTGCTTCTGCGCAGGGAAGGGACGCATCGGTTGAGTAAGCAACCGATGGGCTAAATAGTTTCTATATTATTCACTCACAAAAACATGCAACTGATATGAACTGAATTTACTCTAGTTCTTAATAGCAGGACTATTTTAATGCATGCTCTCTTTTAATAAGCTAGTGTTGATTTAGACGAGTGGGTTCGTCCCGCTCACTAGTACAACTGAGTAGTGACCCACGTTTGTGGGCACCATTTCAAGTACTCATGGTGCGCAACGCTAGTGGATAGACGAGAAGGCGTTGGAAGCTTTCTATTTTGAAGTTTAGTTGAAATTAGTTAATTTTGGAGGCATATATTTCAACCTATACAAGGACGTAATGCACGGGACCGCGAAGATTATCTGATGGAGCGCCCTGCCTTTTGAGTTTTTTTTTGAAATGCAATCAAAGTAACCGATAGACGTATCAAATGTAAACTCTATGTAAATTACTCTGTTTTCAATCAATGAAAAAACCATGTTTCTTCCTATACTCTGTGTTCAACTATCTGTAAATGTGTTTTCTAACTTGTGTTTCAAATAAATTTTTATCACTGCACATTCTTGCCTTGTGCGAGTGCAAATCCAAGCTCGCACGACATCACGTCCCAAGCGAGAACGATAGGTTCCGCAAATGATCCAAACGAGAACGATAGATCCTTACGGAATCGGGACGTGACACAAGCAGCTTGCGAACAGCCTAGCTCATTTGCAACCCTAAAATCATTCACCCACTACTATGATCTTGTCTCCATTATGTATTAGTGCGAAGCTTCTAAAGTAATGTAAGGCTGAAATCTTACTCGCTTCCTTGAGCCAAACAATTTGAATCCAAACAAAAGAGTAGAGCTGTTCAAACTGTGATGCCATTGCTAGACACCAAAAAAAATTACAGTTGGCCACATGATTCTTGTTTGATCGTGTCGAAAACTTTATAGAAACAACCAAATCATACAAATCTGCTAAAGGGAAAAATAAACAGTACGCCTAACCCCTCGTTTCGTTTCTATGCTCACTTGGTGGGCTAGTTCTACTTGCAGCCAACCATTGAAAAAGTAGTAATAGTGCCTTCAACCTCATCCACTCCCCCACACCCACTCCCCATCCCCACAATCACTGGACTTAATTCCCAACGCTGCAATATTGCTAACTAGAGTTGAATTTATTTAGTCTTATTTGTCCCAAGAGATTCCTTACAGCTTCTCAGGAAGAATATGCAATAGATGTATATAAATAAAAATATTTAAAAAAAATACTATTTGACCTGCGGTTTTGGGATCAGCAACCACACTGTAGACCATATGCCAGATCCTCATTGATCCAAATACTATTTGGTCCGCGGTTCTGGGACCGCTAACCTGACCTCGGACCATGTGCCAGATTTCCATTGGTCCCTCTTGTTGGAATCCAGTCTGAATTTGACGAATTTTAGAGTCCAAATATGATCAAAGATTTGATTTAATATAATTTGAAAATCTACACTAAATGTAAGATTTGATTAGATTTTAAATTTGTATCAAATATTTAATTTGACCATATTTGAATGTCCATAATTGATGTTGAACTATTTTAGATGGAATATGATTCTTATTTTAAGGTTTTATATTTAGAAAATTATATTATGACCTAAAATATGATTTATCAACCTATAAATATAGGAGGAGGGTGGAGGCACAAATGATAGCATAAGTTGGAGATTCGGGTGTTTGTCTACAGAAAATTTAAGAAAAAGTCCGTGCTTTGCTCTTAGGACTTCGTCATCCAAGACAAAAGAAAGAAAGATATCTGATCGAGCAGTCGTCGCCTTCACTCAGGGAGATTGCTATAGGTTGGTGAGTGATTTCAATTGTAATCTCTTTCTTTTCTTCTTGAGTGTGGTGAGGGGGTTGAATCTATTAGGACAAAGGATTCAACATTAATTTTGTCAATCTTGAAATTTTACCTTAGTTATAAATGTTATAATTTGTCCAGGTGACGTAGTCACCGCCATATACTTTTCTTTATCTATGCTTGGTGTTCGTTAGACATGGGTTATCTCAGGTGGGTTGGCCTAAAGTTTTCGATGCGGGCACTCTCAGACACGGTGTCAGAACGCTTGCAGGACGTGTCTGATTTCCAACATCTGGTATCAGAGCTAATGGTTTTGGTTCTGGCAACTATGTCTACGGAGCAGATGAACACTCGTATGATCACCCTCACAGGAAGAATTGGATGATTTAGAAGCCAACGATGGAGGATCTACTCTGGTGTAAGGACTTGCATGGTCCGTTGGAGGGCGACAACGCTAAGCCATCGGACAAAGCTGTTGAAGACTGGAAACGACTGGATCGAAAGGCCCTTGGATTCATCCACCAATGATTGGACGACTCGGTGTTGCACCACGTGTCCATGGAGAGTTTGACAAAAGCATTGTAGGAGAAGCTGCATTCGCTGTATGAAAGGATGGCGACTGGCAACAAGGCATTTCTGATTCGCCAACTAATCAACTCAAAGTACACGGAGGGAGCCCCAGTGGCACAACATATGAACGGGGTTCAGGGTATTATCAATCAGCTTTCTGCGATGAAGATAGTGATTGATGATGAGCTTCAGGCCTTTTTGCTTTTGAGTTCTCTGTCGGAAAGCTGGGAGACGTTGGTGGTGTCGGTGAGTAACTCCGCGCCTGGTGGAGTTGTCACGATGGAGGCAGTTAAAAGAAGCTTGTTGAACGAGAAGATCCAGAGTAAGCAAGTGGAATCGTCGCAGAAGTCCGCTCTGGTGACTTCCTAGGGAAAAGGAAGACCCAAGTCACAGGCGATGACATGAGGCAGTTCTCGGGATATTGCGACCGTGGACCGCAAAGAGGGCTGATATCACTGTGGCGAAAGTGGTCATATCAAGAGCACCTGCATGAAGCTCAAAGCTGAGAAGGCCAAAGGCAAGGATGATCAGGAGGATCTCACGGCTATGGAAGATCTCATCATCGCAGCAACCGACGCAGAGGAACCTTGTGGCATGTGTCATGATGTCGATTGAGTCATGGACACAGATGCGTCGTATCATGTTACTCCATATAGGAGGATCTTCACGTCATACCACGGCGGCAGGTTTGGACGTGTGAAGATAGGCAACAAGGGGACGGCTGCAGTTGTAGGCATCGATGGATGATGTGCACTTGACAACGGAGCTTGGTGAGAAGCTCGTTCTCAAGAATGTGCGACATGTACCGAGTTTGCGCTACGACTTGGTTTTAGTAGGGAGGCTGACGAATGATGGCTGTCGCAATTTGTTTGGGGACAAAGATTGGATTCTTACGAAGGGTGCCCAACAGCTGGCTCGAGGATATTTATGTTCTGGCATGTACATGCTCAAGCCGCTGAGTTGTACATGCAGGCCACAGACATCGGATGGAGGCTCGAGGGATATTCGACAAGAGTTGGATCATCGGAAACTTGCTGATGAGGGGTTTCGAGATACTTTGAGGATTACAGAGGATTCGATTCGTCGAGACAAAGCGACGAATGGTGATACGCCAAAGATTGAGGGTCAGTATGTCGGTCCCATGACAGTTGGTCGGTCTCTAAGTGGGGGTTGCTTCACGGATCCGATTTTGGCGATGGTGGTTTGCCAAAGCTTCACGGAGCGACATTGGTTTCAATAGTTCGAGGCCAGGGAGGAGATCGAGGTTTACAGCAAACTCAATCTGAGGCGGGAGCGTCATCATTCACAAAGTTCCGGGGGAGCTGTGGGTCATCGATGACATGCACAATACGTGATGTTCTGCTCGAGGACGCATGTGTATGTGGGAGCTTCAAGTTCGGACACGAAGGTGGGCAGATTCAGGAGTTCGAATATCGGAAGAATCACACCGTCTGCTTGGTTGGGCTAGCCAAGGGTGAAGAAGCTCGTCAGAACGTTAACACGTTTCGGTGGAAGACGGAAGTCGGGGACAGGCAGCCAAGACTCACGGTGAGGCTGATAGTCAGGGACTTTGGTCTCAGTCGTGTCATTGATTTTGGCAGGATCCCAGTGGTACAGAAGGTGCTACGCATGACAGCTAGCGTCGACATGACGGTCGAGGAGCTGGAGTCAAAGGAAGATGCAAAGCAACTCGGGGGATCGAAGATCAGTGGCAAGGGGGAGCAAGAACTCTGTCTCGGAACGACATGCATGAAGTCCAGTTGAGAAGTCATGGGGCCAACACCCTCTCATCAGACTGGAGGGAGAGATTGTTGGGGTCCAGTCTGGATTTGGTGAATTTTGGAGCCCAAATATGGTTAAAGATTTGATTTGATATAATTTAAAAATCTACATTAAATGTAAGATTTGATTAGATTTTAAATTTATATCAAATATTTAATTTGACCATATTTGAACGTCCACAATTGGTATTGGACTATTTTTGGTGAACTATGATTCTTATTTTAATATTTTCTATTTAGAAAATTATATTATGACCTAAAATATGATTTCTCATCCTATAAATATAGGAGGAGGGTGGAGGCACAAAGAATAGAACAACTTGGAGATCCGGGGTAGTCGTCCACAGAAAATCTAAGAAAAAGTCTGTGCTTTGCTCTTAGAACTTCGCCATCCAAGACAGAAGAAAGAAATATATCTGATCGAGGAGTCGTCGCATTCGCTCAGAGAGATTGCTACGGGTTGGTGAGTAATTTCAATCGTAATCTCTTTCTTTTCTTCTTGAATGTTGTGAGGGAGTTAAATCTATTAGGGCAAAGGATTCAACATTGATTTTGTCAATCTTGTAATTTTACCTGAGTAATAAATTTGGAATTTGTCCAAGTGATGTAGTCACCGCCATATACTTGTCTTTACTTGTGCTTGGTGTTCGTTAGACAGGAGTTGGTTATCTCAGGTGGGTTGGCCTAAAATTTTCTCTGCGGGCACTCTCAGACAAGGTATCGGAACGCTTGTATGACGTGTCCGATTTCCAACACCCCTCCCTATTTGCTTGGGCCCACTACCGAAAATTGGACCAATGGGGGGTGTTCACCATTAAAATTGATTGGTTCAAAAACAAACAAAAAAAGAGTACAAAGAGGTCCTAAATGTAGTTGTCACGCCCCAGTCCCAAAATACCGTGGTACTAGACACGTGGCAATGGCCAGCAGTACGCACCGATGGACCAGCTCAATATAATGGATCCATCAGGGCATACTTAAGCTGTAAAACAAGTCTACGAAAATCATGGCACAACTAATCTCATCCACACAAGATATAAAAATATGATCCACAGAATAATAAGGAATGTAAATCATCAGCAAGTCTCACAAAGTACTTCGGGAAACAACCCGATAAATATCTAGTACAATGGTTCCACAGACCAGAAAATAAAAGACTGAAATAATAATAAAAACTGAGCATGAACATGGATGCTCAAGAGAAATCTTCAGCTAAGACCTCGTCCTCGGATGAAGGTACAACTCCTGGATCAGCTCCTGCTCCGGTCCCGTAAACCTCGGGATAAACCTCGTCTGCAAAATCTGGGGACAAAATCCGGATCCAGGTCCTCAGGGGACATAGCAAGGTACAAGAAAGCTCATGCCAATAACTAAATAAATAAGCAGTGCAGCAAATAAATAACTAAATGAAATAATGGGGTAAATATGTAACCATCTAAGTGAAATGCAAGTGAGAGCAGCACGAATACTCAGGCTGAGACCACTACAAGCTCTGTGTCTGGGAGCCGGTAGCAGCAATAACTATGTGTTTACTATGTTTTATATATATATAATCAGCCTGTAGCCTGTGTGTCTCTCCCCACCCAATGTAACCACGCATATCATGTCCATAACGTCTCATGTCCATGTCAAGCGCGATCATAGCTAAATGCAACAAGTCATAATGTATCTAAGAGTATAATGTCCATGTCCTGTATCCTATACAGAATCACCACGAATATCTCGGAAAAATCCTGTCTCATGAATAGTGTCAAGTGTCCTGGGTCATATGGTACTTGATAAGACAAGTACGAAAATAAGGTATCACGAATGTCCATCTCTAGATGACCGTACCCAACACTGCGTACAGTGTCGGCACCCGACTGATAATCGGACGCTAAGTACGTCACACGGTCCTAGGTTGAGCATGCACAGTAATATATATAAAGCAAGGAAAATAAATAACTAAGCTGCAGAGTTTGGCAAGGTACACTTGCCTGATGTTTGAATATCAATTGTCGTCCTGGTATCGGTGGATCCGGTAGGTATTACTTCGAAAGCTGTAATAAATATCACCAACAGTCTCAGAAGATGTCAAACTGCTAGGAACGCCTGTCCTTACGTCCAATTTGGACACAGGGGCAAAAAGGTCATTTTCGGCCCAAAGTGGGGTCCACGTGTGGCCCACTTTGCACCGAAAAGCGTGCCAAGGGTAACAGTCTCTAAATGGGAAAAACTATGGGTCAAACAATTCTAAATGTCAATACGATCCCAACGGTATGTCCAAATTTGGATTCCGATGAGCCGAACATAATTTGGTCCAAAAAGTCAACTGTGGGGCCCGCCAATTGGCGATCTGGTCAACCGTCTCAGAAATGCATGAAAATTGGGTCATAGGACCAGCGTGTTACCACGAGTCCAGTGGCGCAAGTTTCGTCACAATCTGACAAGCGTGCACAAAATACTCGCGAGTTCCACAAAAGTGGCGACACGGAATGTGTTCGCGGATACGGCCTGATTCCGGCGCGCACACGCGTCCAAATCAGTCCCCACAAATTTTCACGTGTCCCGTTATGCTGCGTGCACCATTCGGTACACTTGGCACACGGCGGGGCGGTCCCGTTAGGCGGGGCGCGCTCCGATCTCCAACTTTTAGAAAACCGGAAAAAGTGGGTGCTCGCAGTTTTGTGACGACTACAATTTTGTCCACAGCAACTAATAGCACAAAGTTATTATACAGAAAATAAACTAGGTCATGCAATCTACAGGTATCAAAAAGAATCACCGAATTTGGATCTCTGTGGTGGGAGATACGAACTCGGCAATATGGGTGGACATACTGGAATTCTGCGATTGCAGAATTCTGTCTGCTCGCGCTGACTTGGGCGCTGTTTTTCGCCTAGGGGCACACGTTATCTGAGGTTGACTATAAAACAAGTATTGGAGAGGGTTGAGGGAAGATCATACCTATGAAAACGGAACAGCGTTTGGTCGAGCGAGTCAACGGAAAATCACGCCGGAGCGAAGGTGCTTCGAGTGGGAAACTGCAGTTCGCGATGTCGGCGTCGACGGGATGGTTGGATGGCTTGGGGAGGCTTCTCTGGCTGCGGTGACGGATCTAGATGGGAAGGGAAGTCTGGAGTTTTAGGTTAGGGTTTTGGAGAGCTAATCATATATATATATATGATATATATACATTAGAAGAGAGGGGGTTGATTAATGGTCCGCGGGTTTTGAAGGGTCGGCGGGTTTTGACTATAGGCGGGCTCCTCTTGCTGTTGCTTTGGCGCTGAAATGGTTCAACGCCTATGGGCTTCTCAGCAACATGCTGAGAAGTGAGCAATTCCAATGAATCATTACGAATACTATTAAGTATTATTATTATTATATTCTATTAACTTTTTCTTTCTTTCTTTTTCTTACTTTCTTTAATTAAAATATATATACATATATATTTGTTTATATATATATATATATATATTTTCACACATAAGAAAATTTATATAATGGGGTATTGTACATCGTTAGGCTAGCAACTGCTCAAGGGGTCTCCTACATAGAATAAATTTCAAAAAATTCCTGATGGTCCCACAAGTCCTCTAAGTGCCCGAACACCTAACATAAAAATTATTAAAAATCTATTTCTTCTATTTGGACCTGATTACCACAATTTAATTAATAATTAATAAATAAAGGGTATATACGATTTCTAGGAAGGGGGTTTTACATTCTACCCAACTTGTAAAAATTTCGTCCTCGAAATTAAAATTAAGCCACGATAGAATGCAAGGATGGTATAGGATATAAATTAACAATGTAAATTCATACCTTGGTCTGCGAATAGGTTCAGAAAACGCTTGCGCATGTCGTCCTCGCGCTCCCAAGTTGATTCTCCTGGCGCGCCATGCCTCCATGCTACGCGAACCAAGGGAATAGACTGGTTCCTCAATACCTTCTCTCGACGATCAAGGATTCCCACGGGTTGCTCTTGGTATGACAAGCTCGGCCCAATGGTGATCTCTGAATGGTCGAGAACATGACTGCTGTCTGCCACATATCGCCTGAGCTGCGACACATGGAATACGTCATGTACTCCCTCCAGTGAAGGTGGTAGCGCAAGTCGATATGCCACCTCTCCAACTCTCTCGAGCACGTCAAATGGTCCAATATACCTTGGACTCAACTTGCCGCGCCCTCCGAATCGGATGGTGCCTCTGGTCGGTGATATCCTCAAGAAGACGTGATCGCCCTCTTTGAACTCCAAGGGTCGACGATGAAGGTCTGCCCACTGCTTCTGCCTGTCTTGCGCTGCTCGCAAGTGTCCCTGAATCTTCTTGACTGTCTCTACGGTGTTGACCACCAACTCGGGTCCCAGAATCTGACGTTCTCCCACGTCACTCCAACACACAGGAGACCTACACTTTCTCCCATACAATGCTTCAAACGGAGCCATCTGAATACTAACTTGATAGCTATTGTTGTAAGAAAACTCTACAAGATGTAGGTGATCCTCCCATGATCCTCCAAAGTCTAACATGCAAGCCCTCAACATGTCCTCCAAGGTCTGAATAGTACGCTCCGACTGTCCATCTGTCTGCGGGTGGTAAGATGTACTGAACTTCAGACGAGTACCAAGACTCTCTTGCATGCTCCTCCAAAAGTGCGATGTGAAGCGCGAATCTCTGTCCGATACAATGCTGACTGGTATGCCGTGCAATCTCACGATTTGCCTCATATATAAATCAGCTAAAGCTTCTGTAGACTGACCCACTCTAAAAGGTATAAAATGGGCTGACTTGGTGAGTCGGTCCACTATCACCCACACTGTATCTCTCCCACTTGGACTCTTGGGAAAACCCGTGACGAAGTCCATAGTGATGTGCTCCCACTTCCACTCTGGAATCGGAAGTGGTTGCAATAATCCTGCTGTCCTCTGGTGCTCCGCCTTCACTTGTTGACATACCAGACATTTAGCTACAAAGCGAGCTATCTCTCTCTTCATTCCATGCCACCAGTAATACTGTCTCAAGTCCCGATACATCTTGGTTCCTCCTGGGTGAACAGAGTACATAGAGCTATGTGCTTCGGTCATTAACTCATGTCTCAATTCTCCATTTGGAACATACAAGCGGTTTCCAAACCTCAATGTCCCGTCTTCATGGATGCGAAGTCCTGTCTGCATGCCGGCTTCTGTCCTTTCTTTGAGTCTTCGGAATCTAGCGTCGGTGGGCAATGCCTCTTTAATCTTCTCTACGAGTGATGACTGAATCTCAAGATTAGCCATCAATCCAGTCTGTCCCGGTAAGACGACCTCTATCTGTAGCTCCTGTAAATCTCTCAATAACTCGGGCTACATCGTCAAGAAATAAGCCGTAGGCTTCCTGCTGAGTGCGTCTGCAACAACATTCGCCTTTCCCGGATGATACTGCAGATCGATGTCAAAATCCACCATCAATTTCAGCCAGCGTCTCTGCCTCATGTTAAGCTCCTTCTGAGTATACACATACTTCAGACTCTTGTGATCAGTAAAGATTTCTACCCTCTCTCCATAAAGATAGTGCCTCCATATCTTTAATACAAATATAACTGCTGCTAGCTCCAGATCATGTGTTGGGTAGTTCTTCTCGTGGACCTTCAACTGTCTTGACGCATAAGCAATGACTTTGCCATGTTGCATCAAAACACATCCTAGTCCACTGCCTGATGCATCACTGTAAACAACAAAACCTCCTGACCCTGATGGAAGAGTCAAGACAGGTGCTGTTGTTAATCTTCTCTTCAATTCTTCAAAAGCCTTCTGGCAGTCTTCTGTCCATATAAACTCTCGGTCCTTCCGTGTCAGCTTCGTCATCGGTTCTGCAATCCTCGAGAAATTCTCTACAAACCTTCGGTAATATCCCGCAAGTCCGAGAAAACTTCTCACCTCTGCGACTGATGTGGGTGTAGGCCAAGTCTCTATTGCCGCAACTTTCTCAGGATCTACTGAAAGTCCTTCTCCTGATATGATGTGTCCCAAGAAAGGCACTTTGTCCATACAGAACTCACACTTACTGAGCTTGGCATATAACTTCTCCTGTCTCAAGGTCTCTAACACGATTCTGAGATGCTCCTCGTGCTCTTCAGGGCTCTTGGAATATATGAGAATGTCATCTATGAACACCACCACGAATTTATCCAAGAACTGATGAAAGACTCTGTTCATTAAGCTCATAAACACTGCTGGCGCGTTGGTCAAACCAAACGGCATCACCAAGAACTCATAATGCCCATACTTTGTCCTGAAAGCTGTCTTCGGGATGTCTTCCTTCCTTACTTTGATCTGATGATAGCCGGATCGAAGGTCAATCTTCGAGAATACCCTTGCGCCACTCAATTGATCGAATAGATCATCAATGCGTGGTAGGGGATACCTGTTCTTGATGGTGACAGCATTTAGTGCCCTGTAATCAATGCACAACCGTACTGTTCCATCCTTCTTCGGCACAAATAATATGGGTGCCCCCCAAGGTGAAACACTGGGCCGAATGAAACCCTTCTCCAAAAGATCATCAACCTGTTCTTTCAACTCCACTAACTCCTTAGGTGCTAGCCGATAAACTGTTGAAGTGATTGGCTCTGCTCCTGGAGTTAAGTCTATTGTGAATTCTATTTCCCGATCAGGCGGTAAACCTGGAAGATCATCGGGAAATACATCCACAAATTCTGATATGACTCTTGGGTAACCTGTCTCCCCTTCTACAGATAGTACCCTAAGAGTAGGCTGAGCTCCTTGCTCTACTGCTCCTCGGAGAAACTCAAATTCCGGATGTCCAGACGGTCTAAATATAACCCGCCCAAGTCGGCAATCAAGAGTCGCATGGTACTGACTTAACCAGTCCATACCAAGTACGACATCATAATCCGGCATAGAAAATATCAGAAACTGCGCTCGCATTTCTCGGCCACAAACGACTACAGAACATGATCTACAGACGTCACTAACCGGAATAATTCCACCTCCCGTAAGAATCCTCTTCATCTTCGGAAGGGGTGCGGTAGCTACTCTATGGGTGGCTACAAAGCTAGCTGCTATAAATGAATGCGATGCTCCAGAATCAAATAATGCAATTGCTGGTAATGAAGCTACTAAAATAGTACCTGCGATGACCTCGCCTGCTGTAGCCTCCTCCTCAACAGCTAAAGTGAATGCCTGTCCTCGCCCCTGTGCTTGGCCTCGCAGCTGCTGAGCCTGCTGGAATAAAGCTGCCTGTGGTGCCAGGGGTGGTCTCTGCTGATTCCCTCCCGGGGCTGGTGGCCTGACGCCTCCAACTCCTGCCTGCTGTGCTCCTACTGCTGGGTAAGCTGGTCGTGGTGCAGGAAAAGCTAATCTCGGCGCTCCCTCTCTGCGCTCGGTGCAGTCTCTGGTCTGATGCTGGTTGGACCCGCAAGCTAGGCAGAGTCCCAACTTGCGTCGGCATTCTCTCTCAATGTGACCTATCTTGCCGCAGTGGTGACAAGTAGGGAGAGATATGGCCCTGTGTGCTGTCCTCTCTGGCATGCTCCTCTGGGTCCGTTTTGCTGAATCTCCATGTGCTGTCCTGGTTGGTGCTGAGTTGATAGGCCTCTTCAGGTTCGACTCTCTTCTAGTGACGCGCTCCATGCGTCGTGCTGCTGCGAGAACGTCGGTATAAGATGTAGGTGCGACTGAGCCAATCAATCTCTGAAGCTCGAACTTCAGTCCATCAAAGAACTTCTCAGCTTTTTCTTCCTCCGTCGAAATCAATGTTGGGGCAAAGCGACTGAGGCGTATAAACTCTGCGTTGTATTCCTCCACTGTCATGCTGCCTTGGATAAGGCGGTGGAACTTGTCTCTGAGCTCTGACCGTGCTACTGCGGGAATGTACATCTCTTTGACGAGTCTGGAGAACTCTTCCCAGGTGACTCGGTCCTACCCGAGCCTCATCTCCTCTGCTAACCACCAGTGATGTGCATTCTCCGTTAACTGCATCCTGACTGCAGTCATCCACTTCTCTCTAGGAAGTTCAGCGACTTCCAACTGATGCTGAATGTTTGTGAGCCATTCATGAACTTCTGTTGGTCCCTCTTTACCAGAAAATGTACGAGGCTTGAGCTGACGGAAGTCGGTGATTGATCCCGTCGTTGTTCTCCTCGCTGGTGGATTTGCCTGCTCCAATGCGGATACCAGGCTGGTTCTCAGATTCTCGGCCTCCTGACGTTGGGCTTCTTGCTGAATCTGCTGTTGTGCTTCCATCATAGCATACATCATCTGGAACATTTGTTGCCCGTCCATGGCTTGTCCTAGCGGGAATACTGGCATCTGGGGAGTGAACTGTGGTGGTGGTGGAATGTCATCTCTCCGGAACCTTGGATTAGGCTGTCCGGTTTGATCACTCTGGGATGCTTGTCCTCCACTCCCAGGAGTCACTCCGTCTCCATAAGTAACCACAGCGTCGTGTGGTGTCTCCAAAGGAATATCATCTCTGTTCCCGGAATCCATTGCTCTGAAATCAAAAGATAAACTATGAGAACGCTCAGAGGAATCAATACAGGATGCAGTTCAAGTAACAAATTTCGAGTTCGATATAGAGTTCAACAAATGGTTAAATAATGGATGAGATCCTATAGTTTATACTATCCTTAGGGCAGGCTGGTCCGGTCCCTAAGTTGAAACCGAACAATTTAGTCGTAGACCTGCATGGGCCACCACAAAAACCATGTCACGCCCCAGTCCCAAAATACCGTGGGACTAGACACGTGGCAATGGCCAGCAGTACGCACCGATGGACCAGCTCAATATAATGGATCCATCAGGGCATACTTAAGCTGTAAAACAAGTCTACGACAATCATGGCACAACTAATCTCATCCACACAAGATATAAAAATATGATCCACAGAATAATAAGGAATGTAAATCATCAGCAAGTCTCACAAAGTACTTCGGGAAACAACCCGATAAATATCTAATACAATGGTTCCACAAACCAGAAAATAAAAGACTGAAATAATAATAAAAACTGAGCATGAACATGGATGCTCAAGAGAAATCTTCAGCTAAGACCTCGTCCTCGGATGAAGGTACAACTCCTGGATCAGCTCCTGCTCCGGTCCCGTAAACCTCGGGATAAACCTCGTCTGCAAAATCTGGGGACAAAATCCGGATCCAGGTCCTCAGGGGACATAGCAAGGTACAAGAAAGCTCATGCCAATAACTAAATAAATAAGCAGTGCAGCAAATAAATAACTAAATGAAATAATGGGGTAAATATGTAACCATCTAAGTGAAATGCAAGTGAGAGCAGCACGAATACTCAGGCTGAGACCACTACAAGCTCTGTGTCTGGGAGCCGGTAGCAGCAATAACTATGTGTTTACTATGTTTTATATATATATAATCAGCCTGTAGCCTGTGTGTCTCTCCCCACCCAATGTAACCACGCATATCATGTCCATAACGTCTCATGTCCATGTCAAGCGCGATCATAGCTAAATGCAACAAGTCATAATGTATCTAAGAGTATAATGTCCATGTCCTGTATCCTATACAGAATCACCACGAATATCTCGGGAAAATCCTGTCTCATGAATAGTGTCAAGTGTCCTGGGTCATATGGTACTTGATAAGACAAGTACGAAAATAAGGTATCATGAATGTCCATCTCTAGATGACCGTACCCAACACTGCGTACAGTGTCGGCATCCGACTGATAATCGGACGCTAAGTACGTCACACGGTCCTAGGTTGAGCATGCACAGTAATATATATAAAGCAAGGAAAATAAATAACTAAGCTGCAGAGTTTGGCAAGGTACACTTGCCTGATGTTTGAATATCAACTGTCGTCCTGGTATCGGTGGATCCGGTAGGTACTACTCCGAAAGCTGTAATAAATATCACCAACAGTCTCAGAAGATGTCAAACTGCTAGGAACGCCTGTCCTTACGTCCAATTTGGACACAGGGGCAAAAAGGTCATTTTCGGCCCAAAGTGGGGTCCACGTGTGGCCCACTTTGCACCGAAAAGCGTGCCAAGGGTAACAGTCTCTAAATGGGACAAACTATGGGTCAAACAATTCTAAATGTTAATACGATCCCAACGGTATGTCCAAATTTGGATTCCGATGAGCCGAACATAATTTGGTCCAAAAAGTCAACTGTGGGGCCCGCCAATTGGCGATCTGGTCAACCGTCTCAGAAATGCGTGAAAATTGGGTCATAGGACCAGCGTGTTACCACGAGTCCAGTGGCGCAAGTTTCGTCGCAATCTGACAAGCGTGCACAAAATACTCGCGAGTTCCACAAAAGTGGCGACACGGAATGTGTTCGCGGATACGGCCTGATTCCGGCGCGCACACGCGTCCAAATCAGTCCCCACGAATTTTCACGTGTCCCGTTATGCTGCGTGCACCATTCGGTACACTTGGCACACGGCGGGGCGGTCCCGTTAGGCGGGGCGCGCTCCGATCTCCAACTTTTAGAAAACCGGAAAAAATGGGTACACTCTGTTTTGTGACGACTACAATTTTGTCCACAGCAACTAATAGTACAAAGTTATTATACAGAAAATAAACTAGGTCATGCAATCTACAGGTATCAAAAAGAATCACCGAATTCGGATCTCTGTGGTGGGAGATACGAACTCGGCAATATGGGTGGACATACTGGAATTCTGCGATTGCAGAATTCTGTCTGCTCGCGCTGACTTGGGCGCTGTTTTTCGCCTAGGGGCACACGTTATCTGAGGTTGACTATAAAACAAGTATTGGAGAGGGTTGAGGGAAGATCATACCTATGAAAACGGAACAGCGTTTGGTCGAGCGAGTCAACGGAAAATCACGCCGGAGCGAAGGTGCTTCGAGTGGGAAACTGCAGTTCGCGATGTCGGCGTCGACGGGATGGTTGGATGGCTTGGGGAGGCTTCTCTGGCTGCGGTGACGGCTCTAGATGGGAAGGGAAGTCTGGAGTTTTAGGTTAGGGTTTTGGAGAGCTAATCATATATATATATATATGATATATATACATTAGAAGAGAGGGGGTTGATTAATGGTCCGCGGGTTTTGAAGGGTCGGCGGGTTTTGACTATAGGCGGGCTCCTCTTGCTGTTGCTTTGGCGCTGAAATGGTTCAACGCCTATGGGCTTCTCAGCAACATGCTGAGAAGTGAGTAATTCCAATGAATCATTACGAATACTATTAGTATATTACTATTAAGTATTATTATTATTATATTCTATTAACTTTTTCTTTCTTTCTTTTTCTTACTTTCTTTAATTAAAATATATATACATATATATTTGTTTATATATATATATATATTTTCACACATAAGAAAATTTATATAATGGGGTATTGTACATCGTTAGGCTAGCAACTGCTCAAGGGGTCTCCTACATGGAATAAATTTCGAAAAATTCCTGATGGTCCCACAAGTCCTCTAAGTGTCCGAACACCTAACATAAAAATTATTAAAAATCTATTTCTCCTATTTGGACCTGATTACCACAATTTAATTAATAATTAATAAATAAAGGGTATATACGATTTCTAGGAAGGGGGTTTTACAGTAGTGCCATGTTCCCCCTATTCGGGGAGCGCGGCTAAGAAATACTTGGTATCGTTCGATCAGGACAGATTGAATCAAGATTCTTTTCTCGTTATGGATTTGTTTCTTCGGAATTAAGTCCCACATTCAGCGGGCCGTGCCTTGAGGAAGGACTCGACGGCAGAATCGTGAGGGGCCTTTCCGTTGTATTTTGTTTTCTCGCCCGTTTTCGATGTCGTTTGGTTGCCTTCTTGTTGGTTTTTTGACTTGCGTTTTCTTGAACTGTTTCGATAAATTTTATTATCTTCGTTCCTTGAACTTCGTATTTTGTATCAAAATAAGGGAGACCGAGGTAGGAGATATTGATCATATGTTGGTGCGTGCAGGTGATCGTGTAGGCGACGCGCGAGCGGAGTTTTGAAGATCTCCTTTCTCTTCCCCGATTCTAGTTCTTGTGAGTGGCCTTACTTTCGATTAGCTCCCTTCTTCCAAGTCTTCATTCTTAACAATCTGACTCGTTTGTGCGTTCCGATCAAATGATACCATAAGAATAATAAATGAGTCAAGATAATAAGAAGTAACTTGAAACGCTGATACTTTTCATACAAATTTTCGTACGATCACATTGTATGTGTGCTTGTCCGTTATGCATCTATCTATTTATGCTTCAGTTATAGCTAGAACTTATTATTTGTAACTGTGCAAATGAGTAGTGCAAAATATTTGAAATGTGATCACTTGAGTAGGTAGACTATGCCAATCGCACTGTGCTAAAGTAGTTATGTTCATTCTGATTGCTTAAAATGCCTCATTTAGTAACTTAGTATTGAGATGTCGTTTGGTCGGACACCTTGTGCACAAGGTTTGGTTACTGCGAACGGGCTCCGGGGCACTGTGGTCGATTCGTTCCGAGCGGAACTCGGATAGCTACGCTAGCAAGATTAGTGTAACGACCCGTTCATCCCGTTCCCCCTGCTCGGGGAGCGCGGCCAAGAAATACTTACGACCGTCCGAACGGGACAGATTGAATCAAGATCCTTTCCTCGTTATGGATTGGTTTCTTCGGAATCAGGTCCCATAGTCAATGGATCGTGCCTCAAGGAAGGACTCGGCGGCAGAGTAAAGAGAGGCCTTTCCGTTGTGTTGGTTTTCCTTGCCCGTTTTCGATTGCCGCTCGGTTGCGTACTTGTTGGTTTTAGGACTTGCGTTTTCATGAACGGTTTCAATGGATTTCATTGTTTTCGTTCTTAGGATTTCGCATTTCGTATCGAGCCTTGGAGACCGAAGCAGGAGGTATTGATCATCCGTTGGTGCGTGCAGGTGATCGTGTAGACGACGCGCGAGCGGAGTCTTAGGGATCTCTGCTCCTTCTTCCTATACAACCGACTGTGTGAGTGGCTCTATTTCGATAAGCACCTTCTTTCCAAGGGCTCCGTTCATAATAAGATTGACTCAGTAAAGCATTCAATCAAACGACACCACTTGAGTAATAAGTTGGATAACAAGATAAGATAAGAAGTAGGCTTGGAACACCCATCGCTTGTCATATAAAACCTTGCATAAATTCATTGATGCATGCATGGTAGTTGGATGTTTAATGGGTTGGTATTATTGATAGTTCAAAGTACTTTTCAATAAGCTCAAAGTGTTCTTCTATAAACTGCTGCATGTTATTTCATATAACTGTTGGTTGATTGTGATAGTACAGTAAAGCAGTTTCGTAAATGAATGTTCTTTAACATTGGCTAGTAAGTAAATCTATGAGGTAGAGTCATAGATATGGTCATGGGAATTCTTGTGCACAGGGGATCCAGGTTCCTGCGGACGGTTACCGGGGCACCGGGCCGTTCCGACCCGGGCGGAATCTACTTTCTTAGTACTGGGAGCGGGGAATTGTAGCGGGGCTAGCTACCCGCGCTGCAAGCGTCGCCGCCAGCCCAGACTAAACCCATGATGGCTCCTAAACAACAAAGAAAGATGTTGTGTATATTTAAACTGTGCAGACTAACTATGTCTTCATGACAGGGAAGGCTATGGTAAGTTGTACAGGTGGTTCAGACGGGACAGGTAAAGTCACCGAACGGTGGCACGTGAAGTTATGTTATTTTGTTCTTGCATATCTGCTAAATGAAATCTGATCTAGGCAAGAATAGAAACCCACCAAAGAGCATAAATGTTGCATGTTCATTTAAACTCATCTGAGAGCTTGGTAAAGTTGAGCAGCTAGCCTTCACCAGTACTTTTTTTGAAGTACTGACCCTCGTTGTAGCAGGTTCCCCGGCGCAAGGCAATGCGGCGTGGAGCTGAAGCTCTCTCTCTCCGGACCCTTTGGGATTCTTGGCGGGTCGGGGCCAAGATCTTGGAGGCTCAAGCTGGAAGCCTTCCTCCCTCTCTCCGTGGCGGAAATGACGCTAAAGCGATGGTGCTTCCCCGCACAACAAGAAGTTTTGGGTTTTGAAACTACGTAAAGGGACATAATGTATGGATCGGCTATCTCATTTTGCGTCAAAGTTTGTAAGCCCGTGGGGCATTTTATACTTTTGAGTCAAGCAATGTAACCGGATGTTCATTATTAATAAAAGAGAAACTTCTCTATGCCTCAACCTTGTGTTATCTTATTTGTCTACTCTGTTGCATTGATCTAAAGAATATCCTTATGCCTAAGGCCTGGTGCACGCGCGCCCTACGCGTGCACGGCATCACGCCCGGGGGACGATTATCGGTTAGGCGAAATCGGGGCGTGACATATTGGTATCAGAGCTATGCTTCAGATCCTTTGATCTCTCAAAAGAAAGTTTCTAAAGAGGACTTTGTTCCTTCCGAGTAGACCCTTGTATTCGCTTGGCCAAAATGAGATGCGTTCCATACAATAAGTCTGAATATTTTTGAAAAGTGCGTGGGAATTATACGATCGCTTGGACGGGATTATGATGTGAGGACTTTTGTCCCAACTCATAGAGGATGTTGTGAGAAGAGACTCGTGTTATAATCGGCAAGTTTTATGTCTATATGAAAACGCCGAACGAGTAGAGAGCGAGATAAGAATATCGTTCAGACAGTGGCCTATACACATGGCCTTTTGGCCAAATTGTGTTAAGTATCGTGCACCAAGACTCTTGGTGCTAGTGAGTTGCAGCGAGATTTGGGTATCGTTGGGACGAGAATAAAGTTGACTTGGAGGGAAATCGATAGAGACGCTATCGGATTACCGCTAAGGCGAGTAATGGAAATCGTGTAGGAATTTCCGAAAATAAGTTGGACGGTTATTCATAACGATAAGTTATGATTTGAAGCATAGTCTGTAAAGAGGACTATGAATACAGGTGTGTACGAGTCTAAGATCGCTAAGGCGATAAATAGGGACTGTGTTGGAGTCATAGCAACGGTTTGGGCCAGAGGATCGATTCCCGCTCTGAGGAACGAATTGAGCATACGAGTTAAGGATGCGAACGCGAATCAGGAGTTATTAGGACGATTCAATTCCTGAGTAGTGTATGCGATAAGTACCCTGTTCGATTATGCAACTTGTGGATATAATGAGTTGTAAAGATTCAGGGAGTATAACTCGAACCCTGAGTGGTGTATTTGTTGGCTTAGTAATGCTTGAACGAAGTCGTGGATTCGGAGAGTTAAGCGAGTCTAGCGACAAGCGACGAGATTGGGTAAAGCCTTAGTATAAATAAACAGTGCCTAGCAAGTAAACGAACTCGGAGAAAGCAGGCAATGCTTAGTTTGAACGAGTTACAATGAGTTGAATAAGGGATAAGGCTTACAACAAGTAGATTCCGGGAAATTGGAATCGATATCATGATCGAAAAGACTTAAAGGATCGTACGAGCGAGTTTGAGTTGAAACAAGCAAATTACAAACTTGAGTCAAGATTGAATAATCCGAGATGCGATCGTAGTAAGTGCAATTAGAAATAAGGGAGTGCACGAATGATAGCGTGCATGGAAAATTTGGATTTGAGTAGGATATCGCTCGATGAAATTCGGTTTGAGTACGAATGCGATGATTCCAAATTTTGGGATTTTAGACTATAACAATGGTTGGAAGATAGCTCGGATTGATGCAAGTTGAAGGAATTATAATTTGATGGATCGAGTTAAGCAGTAACAGATTTGGCTTGGAGTTCGGAAGAACGATCTTGAAATCAAGTTCAGGAAGATAACATTCGAAATCTGTCCAAGCGAGAACGATTATCCTGCGGGAGTATCGGCGTGGTGATTTCACGTACGGTAGGGATAAGCAAACTCAAGAGAACAGGCTCGGTGATTATTCCAAAACGAACTCGATGAATGGAACGTATCAATGGGATAGACTTGGGTTTGGAAATTGATCTTAGTTGTTTGAGGAATGCTAAGAGTAGACTAAGGAAATGAGTCTAAGGATTCTTCTTGAGGAGTTAGTCTAGAAACGTAAAGCAAGAGATGTTGGACATTTTCATGAACGGATATGTAGATCGTGCTGGACGACTTAGAGTTCATGATATACATCGATGGTTTATAATGGAATTGTGGCTTGATGATACAGGCGTAGAAAATGATGGATTGGTGAATTCTATCAAACGAGATAAAAGAGATAGAGTATGCGAATCGATGAGTTGAACCTGCAACGTGGGCGTATCGTGGGTTCAGTTGAACGAACGTGTTGGTGTGATAGGATGATCTGTGCTCGATGTTTAGAAATCTGAGTGAAACGAGCTTGGGTAGAATACCCGTGTAAAAGGAACAATGGTTTGACCTTAGGGTGTTTGGGGCGAGCGTTGTGCAACACGGTTGCGCGATGAGTCGCAAATTTGAGTTGTACCTATGACTGTGTGTGCTGGCCTAGAGACTAGGCAGACGACCCTATGCCTTGAGTTAAACTGGAGTGGCTGACTTCAGAGTATCGTTCGGGAAGAATGATAGAACTCGGGCAACAAGACCCAGAGTTAGAATTTGGAATTGGGAATGTACACGAGCAACGTTCGCGTTAAAACAAACGTAAGGCGAGATAGGACTCGGGTGATAATTGATTTGGTTGGATAGGTTACGCGACGGTAAAGGATAAGACGATAGCTGGATCGAACAAGAGTTCGGTCAGGACGATCTGCGTTTCGAAAGATTTTCACGAGTAGCTTGTCAGACTTAGCTGTCACTGAGCTTGGTTGAAATACACATATTTGGGGGACGCCTTGAATATGGGTACGATCCAGACTTAGCGATATGCATAACTCGGATGCAGCTGCAAAGGAAAATGTTCAGATTCGCATGGATGAGTATGGCAACTGAAATGATTTAGCCTCAACCTAAATTTTCATAGAGGAAAGATTGTATCATTCCTCGTGCTACCGGGATAGTTCTGCGCTAAGGCGCAGTACGAGACTGAGTTTGGGGATGCAATAGTTGAACGAGTGGATCATTCGGATAAAATGATTAAGCACTCGGGCGAACAGAACGAGTAAACACGAATAAAAAGTTAAGTTCGATTGAGCCAAAGGTGCGAAGGACTTGAGCGTACCCCAGGTAGGCAATTTAGCTCTGCGCTGAGGCGCAATCTAGACTGAGTCGGAAAACGTTGGTGATTGGGTACGAATTTATTTTAGTGAGATTGGACTGTGACTCAGATAGATTTGATGCAAAAGCGAGATTGGAAAATTATCAAGATTCGAGCTTTTGGGTTAGGCGTAACGATGGGTTTCGATAGGCAACGCCAAGTAATAGGCTCAATTGTGTTGGATCCCTATGGTGATAACATAACTAGTTGGGCAAGTCCACCCAATTATGAATCGTTAGTGCCCGTTGAGTATAGAATACCATGTGCTTGGGTAATACAGCCCTGCGCTAGGTGCAGTAGATTTTTAGACGGAATTGCAACGATCGAGTTGAGTATAACTCGATAGCATTGAACGGTAGAGTCGTTCAATGAGAACTGGACAACATTGGCGTAACGCATAGTGAGAAAATAGAGGATTGTATTGTTGAGACAGTCCTGGAAGGATAAGACGAGATGCATTAGGTAGTTTAGAAGTTATGCGATAGCACGAGTTGCGCTCAGGAAGTCTCGAGGACGGAACTTGTTCTGAGTGGTATATGACGTAACAGCCCGCTCCGCTCAACCCGGAGGGCCGATTCAAACGGCACAAGTGTAGCTATTCAATCGCCTTGCTCAGCGAGACGGCTCGTTCGATGCAAAGGCTTTCATGTTGGGATCCTCAATGGAGTCAGGCTTAGGCTATCAGAAGCGCGTCCGGAGTCTAGCTCGACCGATGCGATACATCGCTAAGGTGAGTGACCCCGATGAACCTGTCTCTACTTAGCTGCACAATAAGAAAATGAACGTTACGTGCTAGTTTGCAGGCGATAACCTTTGCATGCTAATAAAAGAGATGAACGCACATAGCGAAAGGGGGGGATAACCCCACCTTATATCGTATAGAACATGGAAGTCTTACTCGCTAGTTGCGTAGTCAACTTGGGTTAGTTGAATCCGCAAGCGGACTTGTCGTACGTGGCGGAGCCTGTCCAAAATTTTGGATAATAGAAAGAAGCAGTTGCGGGACCGAACGTCTCGCTAGTGCGCGTACTGTGGCAAAACCACTTGGTCGAAGAGTCGACCTGGGAACTTGAATCTGATATGAGGGGAAAAATTTCCCTCATTATTCCTTAGTGGTAGGCTCTATTCTTAAGTTTCGGGACGAAACTTCCTATTAGATGGTTATGATGTAACGACCCGTTCATCCCGTTCCCCCTGCTCGGGGAGCGCGGCCAAGAAATACTTACGACCGTCCGAACGGGACAGATTGAATCAAGATCCTTTCCTCGTTATGGATTGGTTTCTTCGGAATCAGGTCCCATAGTCAATGGATCGTGCCTCAAGGAAGGACTCGGCGGCAGAGTAAAGAGAGGCCTTTCCGTTGTGTTGGTTTTCCTTGCCCGTTTTCGATTGCCGCTCGGTTGCGTACTTGTTGGTTTTAGGACTTGCGTTTTCATGAACGGTTTCAATGGATTTCATTGTTTTCGTTCTTAGGATTTCGCATTTCGTATCGAGCCTTGGAGACCGAAGCAGGAGGTATTGATCATCCGTTGGTGCGTGCAGGTGATCGTGTAGACGACGCGCGAGCGAAGTCTTAGGGATCTCTGCTCCTTCTTCCTATACAACCGACTGTGTGAGTGGCTCTATTTCGATAAGCACCTTCTTTCCAAGGGCTCCGTTCATAATAAGATTGACTCAGTAAAGCATTCAATCAAACGACACCACTTGAGTAATAAGTTGGATAACAAGATAAGATAAGAAGTAGGCTTGGAACACCCATCGCTTGTCATATAAAACCTTGCATAAATTCATTGATGCATGCATGGTAGTTGGATGTTTAATGGGTTGGTATTATTGATAGTTCAAAGTACTTTTCAATAAGCTCAAAGTGTTCTTCTATAAACTGCTGCATGTTATTTCATATAACTGTTGGTTGATTGTGATAGTACAGTAAAGCAGTTTCGTAAATGAATGTTCTTTAACATTGGCTAGTAAGTAAATCTATGAGGTAGAGTCATAGATATGGTCATGGGAATTCTTGTGCACAGGGGATCCAGGTTCCTGCGGACGGTTACCGGGGCACCGGGCCGTTCCGACCCGGGCGGAATCTACTTTCTTAGTACTGGGAGCGGGGAATTGTAGCGGGGCTAGCTACCCGCGCTGCAAGCGTCGCCGCCAGCCCAGACTAAACCCATGATGGCTCCTAAACAACAAAGAAAGATGTTGTGTATATTTAAACTGTGCAGACTAACTATGTCTTCATGACAGGGAAGGCTATGGTAAGTTGTACAGGTGGTTCAGACGGGACAGGTAAAGTCACCGAACGGTGGCACGTGAAGTTATGTTATTTTGTTCTTGCATATCTGCTAAATGAAATCTGATCTAGGCAAGAATAGAAACCCACCAAAGAGCATAAATGTTGCATGTTCATTTAAACTCATCTGAGAGCTTGGTAAAGTTGAGCAGCTAGCCTTCACCAGTACTTTTTTTGAAGTACTGACCCTCGTTGTAGCAGGTTCCCCGGCGCAAGGCAATGCGGCGTGGAGCTGAAGCTCTCTCTCTCCGGACCCTTTGGGATTCTTGGCGGGTCGGGGCCAAGATCTTGGAGGCTCAAGCTGGAAGCCTTCCTCCCTCTCTCCGTGGCGGAAATGACGCTAAAGCGATGGTGCTTCCCCGCACAACAAGAAGTTTTGGGTTTTGAAACTACGTAAAGGGACATAATGTATGGATCGGCTATCTCATTTTGCGTCAAAGTTTGTAAGCCCGTGGGGCATTTTATACTTTTGAGTCAAGCAATGTAACCGGATGTTCATTATTAATAAAAGAGAAACTTCTCTATGCCTCAACCTTGTGTTATCTTATTTGTCTACTCTGTTGCATTGATCTAAAGAATATCCTTATGCCTAAGGCCTGGTGCACGCGCGCCCTACGCGTGCACGGCATCACGCCCGGGGGACGATTATCGGTTAGGCGAAATCGGGGCGTGACAATTAGCACGAGTAACGCGGTGTCTTGTAGCGGGGCTTGCTACACGCGCTGCAAGGATCACCGTCTTACTGTAGCTATTGTCCATGGTGGCAATGTGTGCCATGACCCAACATATTACTGCATTATTTGTTTAAGCTAATGATGTCTTCTTGACAGGGAAGAACATGGTAAGTCTTGTGCAGGTGGGTACAACGCCGCAGGTAAAAAGTCACCGAACGGTGGCACAGTTATTCAGTCATTTATATATACATTTCATGCTATAACTCAAACTAAGGCAAGATAAAAAGTCCACATTAATAATTTGTTTGCCTCACCTGAATATTGTGTCAATTTGGTTAGTTGGATTAGCTCGCCCTCACCGGTACTTTTTAAAGTACCGACCCTCGTTGCAGCAGGTTCCCCGAGCCAAGGCGACGCGGCGAGGAGCTGAAGCTTCTCTCCCCCAACCAGTCCAGTACTCGACGCACTCCGTTCGTGCCTTTTGGAACTTGTATAAAATATCCGGAGCTCGTATACACCGCTTATGCAGCTCCGAGGAAAGGCGATAGTTTCGTCCGAAGGTGTCTATTATATTTTGAAGTTCTAGTAAATGATGTAATGTATGGAACAACTATCTGATTTTGCGTCCATCTTGTAAGCCCGCGCGACACCCCTTACTTTTAAGTTAAGAGTCTGTATCCAAGATATACATTATCAATAAAAGAGAACTTTTCTTCGTGTCAACATTAAATATTTAGCTTCCGCACTCTGCTGATGTGTTTCTAAATATATATCATTATGTTAGGCCTTGTGCGGGCGCGCCTTACGCTCGCACGGCATCACGTCCGGGGGACGGTTAGCGATTCTTCGGAATCGGGGCGTAACACTAAACAGACAATCTAAGTACAATTTTTTGATTCTGGGATGTGGCGATTGACAGGGCGCTATGGCGGCTCCTTTACTCCATTGACGATCTGACGCATGGTGAAGAAGCTCTCTTCTGCTCTCTCTCTCTCTCTCTCTCTCTCTCTCATCTCCTCTGTTGTTCTCTATATGTCCCTCTATGTGTGTGTCTTTTGGATATGTCACCCTGGTATATATAGTCATCATTGGGCGCACATATCTTAGGCCGCATGGATGCTAGAGGGTGCCACGTGTACCTTTCTAACAGGGTGCAGCTGTAACAGTGAGCAGGCCAAGCTGCCATGCGGGCGCTTGTTGGAATTCTTCGTTGCTGAAGATCTGGGCGGTTCTCATCCTTTGCGGGCGTGACTTGGTCAATTCTGACACGTGGCCCGCGCTTGGTTGGAGAGAGCTACTTCAGTTGTAACGGCAAGACTTGGTCTTCATGGAGTCTGAGACGCATGTGGCCAGAGACGCATGAGGCGCATGGAGTCTGGAATGCACGAGGCCAGAGACGCATGGAACGCATGGGACTAGAGACACATGGAACGCATGGAGTGTGGGACGCATAGGATCCTTGTTGTGTTGTACACGTGGCGCTGCACACTCGTCGAGAGTGAAGTTATGTGCTGACGTGGGACTTTTGTCGTTTAGTATGTTCACATCTTTTGAGACAATCAGAAATTTTTTTTTGTCAGGATTCTGTGTCAGAGACGATCATGTTGATGGGACGCCACGTCAGGTCCATCTGCGGCCAAGACTGCTTCGGCTGATTGGGGCGCATGGGTGTTGCCTTATTGGACCGCAGGATAATTCTGCGACCTGATCTCTTCTGAGCTTTGTGGGCACATGGTTGTTGGACGTATGGACACGTAATTTTTATGTTTCTACAGGAAGCTGCCACATGACCCGCGGTCTGGTTGGCGGTCCAAAACCGCGGGCCAAATAGTGCTGCCGAAATATTAAAACCTTAATCTAACTAGAATTTCTCACCTAGCAAATGGTTGTCCAACACTTCCGACGATGACGATCTCAACCTGATGGAAGAACCCTCATTCTCTTTTGAAGTGCAAGACCTATATATGAAGACACATATATCTTACAAAATTTAGTAGATTCTTTCATGAAGCTCTCTAAAAAGCAATACCAATTATAACTCCTTTAGCCCACAATATAAAAGGCTAAGAAATTAACCATAATTTAGAAACTATGAATATCTAAATTAGACCTCGATAGATATTGACCATTTATTCATGATCAAACTTACTTAAAATTCATCCAAAATATGTCGGATACACTCAGAACCAGCATATCGATCTGTTCGCTCGATCGATATATTATCAATAAACATGTGAGCACCAATTTTGTGCACACTCTAAACTGGAAAAACTGATATACCGACTGACCCAGGACCACTATATCGACTCTGCTGTGCAAGCTAAAAACAGTCCGATCATGCCAATTGTTCCGCATTTTTTTTTCACATACTCCATGATGTTCTAGACTGTCCCACTTCTTAGAATTGATTGTGGATTTTAATGCGAAGGAATAGAATAAATCAACTACATAAACTCAAATAAAAACTCATGAGTTGAACTTACAACAAGAATATGACAAGTGGACAAATTTTTAGTTTAATTCTTTGTATTTTTACTTTTAGATCTTTTAAAAAAATCAAAAAAATAAGATAGATATAATCTAACAATTGTAAATTACATAAGTTCAAAAAAATCAAGAACTCATGAGTTCCTCTTAAAATTTTGTAGAAAAAAAAAAAATCTAATCATCGATCTTTTTTGGGTTAGGTGCCTCGTACCCCCAACTAAATTTGCATGTGGCCATCTGATGCGTAGCCTTTCAAAAGACAATAAAGACTGATGCGACCAGCCTGGAGTCAACGTCAGCCGGGATATTATCAAATATATTCTAACTTAAATTTACAATAAACTTTTTAGAAAATTTACTCTAGTAAAATTAAATTATATTAAATTTATACAAACGAAATAAGTTTATCTAAATTAAAAATAAAGACACAGCCCGTCAACTCAGTTGGCGGAGAACAGACCACAGCTGACACGTGGCCAACAAAAAGCAAACGTGAGCCTCAACCTGGACCCACTGTCCAAAATCAGTCAACTAAGTTGGCGGATTTTGGACAGTGGGGCCTGCGGGTTGGGGTGATTTGGTTTGGTTGGTTTGGTTTGATTTGGTTTGTTTAAAGATTTTTTTTTAATTAGTTATGTTTTGATTTTTTTATTTAATTTTTTTCTATTTAGTTTAGTTTTGGATTTTAATTTTTTTATTTATTTTTTTTGATTTAGTTTAGTTTTGGAATTTGGTTTAAGAAAATTTACTTTAACGAAATAAAATTGAAATAAATTAATTGTAAAGAAAAATTTAGAAAAAAAAAAAAGAAACAATTTAATTTTTTTAGAAAATTGTAAAGATTTTTTTCTTTTTGCAATGTTTGATAAGAAAAAAAAAACTAAATAAAGAAAAAAAATATTTTTTTTGTCTTCTAAACGGTGTTTCGTCAACATTCCCAGAATCAAACTAAACTTGGGTCAGAGAACTAGCGTAATGCTGCGAATCCGATGGCGCAAGTTTCGTTGCGAAACGACAAGCACAAGAAATTATGATAAGTGTCGGAACATGTCGATACTGTATTTTTTGACGGATACGCGTTGATTCCGGTGTGCACACACATCCAAATCAAGTTTCGCAAAATCTCACACGTCCGCGTTGACGATACGCGCCTTTCGGTGTAATCCTCACGCGACAAAGTCTCCTAGTTTGGCGGGACGCACCCCGTATCGAAATTTTTTGGAGTTTTGAAAACAGTTTTTTCTTGATTTTGGAAGTTGATTTTACAGAAATTTGGGGCAAATAAAATAAACTAAAAGATGATTTTTAAACTTGGTTATGTTTTCTAAAAGTCTATTAAAATGGATTTGTAGAACATAAAACGAGTTGGTAGAAAACTAGACGTGAACAAGGGTAGTTGAACTGAAATCAGACAGTTTTGAAAAATAAATTTTCGTCCAACGTTCAATTCGATTTTCTCTTAAAATAATCTGTTTAAAATTAAAATACTTGAAGGGGATTAAAGAGGGTAGGGTTGTGAACGTACCAGCGAAAAAAGATTAAAATTTGGTCTAGTGACAGAGGAGAAACATCACTGCAAAGTCGTGGTCGGAGGATGTCACGCGCGCAAAATCAAACCAAAACAAAATCCAAAAAAAAAAAAAAATTAAAATTTCAAAATTCAAAATCCGAAACAAAACTAAATAAAGAAATCAAAATCGAAAAAACTAAATAAAAAAAAACCAAAACATAATTAATTAAAAAAACTCATTAAACAATTCAAATCAAACCAAACAAACCAAACCAACCAAACCAAACCACCCCAACCCGCGGACCCCACTTGCACAATCAACCAACTAAGTTAGCCGATTTTGTGCAAGTGGGGCGCGCGTGTTAGGCTGGGGTGGTTGTTTAATGAGTTTCTTTTAACTAGTTATGTTTTTTTTTTTAGTTTAGTTTTGGATTTTGATTTTTTATTTAGTTTTGTTTTGGATTTTGATTTTTTTTATTTAGTTTAGTTTTGAATTTTGGTTAGATTTTTATTTGGGTTTGAAATTTGGATTTTGGTTTGGTTTGATTTTGCGAGCGTGACATCCTCCGACCCCGACTTTGTGGTGACTTTTCTTCTACGTCGTTCGACCAAATTCTAATCTTTATCCGCTGGTACGTTCACAACCCTACCCTCTTTAATCCCCTTCAAGTATTTTAATTTTAAACGAGAGAATCAAATCGAATCGAAAGTTGGACGAAACACAATTTTCAAAACTATCATATTTCAGTCTAACTACCCTTGTTCACGTACAGTTTTCTACCAACTCGATTAATGTTTTAAAAATTCACTTGAATAGACTTTTAGAAAACATAACCAAGTTTAAAAATCATCTTTTAGTTTATTTTTATTTTCCCCCAATTTCTGTAAAATCAACTTCCAAAATCAAGAAAAATATGTTTTCAAAACTCCAAAAAATTTCGATACGTGATACGTGTCGCCAAACGAGGCGACTTCGTCGCGTGAGGATTACACCGAAAGGTGTGTAACGTCAACGCGGACGTATGAAATTTTGCGGAACTTGATTTGGATGTGCGTGCACACCGGAATCAACGTGTATCCGTCCAAAAATACCGTATCGGCCTGTTCCGATACTTGTCATAACTTCGTGTGTGCTTGTCATTTCGCAACGAAACTTGTCCCATTGGATTCACAGTCATATTAGAAGTCATATAATGCTATTTAACATTTCACGAAAAATAGTTTGAAAGAATACTTTGGAAAAATAAATAACATTACTTTTTAGAAAAAAAAACATATAAGGAATCCTATAAATTCTTGTGTGTGTGTGTGTGTGTGTGTGGGGGGGGGGGGGGGGGGGGGGGGGGGGTGGTACCACTTGGTCCACCCTTCACTTCGCCTTTGCCTACCATCAGATGCTTTTTGTTAATTTGCATTCTCTTTTAGCTCTTCTGGGGTCGGTTAAAAGCGAGTATTATTCTAGGAGTTTTATTAGCAAAAGTGAAATTCTTAGTAGCAAACACTTTTTGGCAAAGTTCTTCTTATAAGAAATTTAGTATATAATTTTACACTTTCTTGTTTATCAATAACGCTAAATTATCCTAATGTGCTTTTGGCACTCCAATTTATAAATTGTTCTTTTGAATTTTTTTGTCAAATTTAAAACACATCAGACCACTTCAAAAGAATATATGGCACAACGAGTGTTTAAATTATACTTTTGTATTACAAGATATAATTTTGAAATTGTTTTGACCTACTTTAAAATTGTCGACATGTATTTTAAATCATCAATTTATGAAATTGGGGTGACAAAATAAAACATTGAAAAATTAAACGGGCAAAAACTTGTGAGCTATAGCCTATAGTTGGAATTCCATTAGCTATGAATAATATAAACATCAACTGCCACCACCTAATCCTGTAAACTTTGATTTCCTAAATCTTACACTTATATTACACGTGTATGAAACAATGCCCAGCACCAGCAGCCCAAATCTTATATGCGCAAAGAGCAAGGTTTAATTCGATTCTACAATTAAGTAAGACGGTGATGGAATAATTGTTCTTCAAGCAAATGAAGGATCCATATATCAGAATGTCTCACAATAACTCCCATCAAAAGCTCCTCCACTATATAAACCATCACTAAGCACTCGCTGATACAGTGATTAAGCACTGAACGCGGGACTTAAGTAGCAACTAACTATGCTATGTTGCCCAGACAACAATCTTCGCATAACGTGTGACCCATTTACTCCACATGTCCCACCCACCGCTACACCACCCACACCGTCGTCGTCGTCGCCATCAACACCTTCCTCGTCACTTCCTGACTCCCTCCTCTACTATAACAAACTAATTAACCAAACAAGGAAAGAAGTCTTGGCGACCCATCAATGGCAATGTCTACTCGTCTGCTGTTCCTTTTACTCTTCTCGCTCGTCCTCTTCCCAAAATACCTCTCCCTCCGTCTGGGCCTCCGCCTCCAAACCCCGAACAACCCCCTCTCCGAACTCTACCGGTCCTCCCTCCTCCGCGCCCACCACATCAAAAACCCCCACTCCAAGCAAAATTCCAGCCCCCCCATCGGACTCTCCCTGTCCCCCCACTCCTACGGGGGCTACTCCCTGCCCGTAGCCTTCGGCACCCCGCCCCAGCCCTTCCCCCTCCTCCTCGACACCGGCAGCCAGCTCACCTGGATCCCCTGCACCACCTCCTACTTCTGCCGCAGTTGCGCCCCACAAATCCCCGCATTCATCCCGAAGCTCTCCAACTCCTCCAAGCTCGTCGGCTGCCGCAACCCGAAATGCTCCTGGATCCACCCGGCCCGCAACTGCTCCCAGACCCGACAGCAGCCCGAGGCCTGCTCCCCCTACTTCATCACCTACGGGTCCGGGTCCACCGCGGGCCTCCTCCTATCCGAAACCCTCGGCCTATCGGACCAGACGTTCCCCAATTTCGGAGTCGGGTGCTCCCTCGTCTCCGACCGCCAGCCCGCGGCCGGGATCGCCGGGTTCGGGCGCGGATCCGTCTCGATCCCGTCCCAGCTCAACCTGACCCGCTTCTCCTACTGCCTAATCTCCCGCCGGTTCGACGAAAACCCTGACGTCACTGGAACCCTAATTCTCAACGAAGAAAACCCTAATCCTAGCCCTAAAAGTTCCCTCGGTCACACCCCGTTCCTGAAGAATCCGTCGATCAACGACGTGTTCTCCGTCTACTACTACGTCGGGCTGAGAAAAATAACGGTGGGAGGAAAGAAGGTCAAGATCCCTCACCGGGCTCTGGTCGCTGGACCCGACGGCGGCGGCGGCGTGATCGTCGACTCCGGCACCACCTTCACCTACGTGCACCCGTCGGCGTTCGAACCGCTGCTGGCGGCGTTCGTGGAGTCCGTCGGCGGCGAGTTCAACCGCTCGTCGGCTACGGAGGAGGGGACCGGGCTGCGGCCGTGCTTCGATCTCGGGGAGGGGAAGGGGGCGGTGAGGATGCCGGAGCTGGCGCTGCACTTCAAGGGAGGGGCGGCGATGAGGCTGCCGGTGGAGAACTACTTCGCGTTCGTCGGGAAAGGGTCGTCGGTGATTTGTCTGACGGTTGCGTCCGACGGTGGAGATGACAGCTTGGGAGATGGAGGGCCGTCGATTATTCTTGGGAGCTTCCAGCAGCAGAATTATTACGTGGAGTACGATTTGGAGAGGGAGAGGTTCGGCTTCCGGCAGCAGTCTTGTGTCGTGTCGGACAAGTAGCGTTTCGGGTTCCGGTATTTCCGTGGGATTGTCATTGTTTTTGTATATTTAATCATTTTATGGGGCGAATAATGAAATGTTTAATGAATGAAAGTCGGAAAAAAAAACTTCTTTTCTTATACTACGTTATCTATATGTTAATTTTCTATTACGATTGGATCAGTTTTATACTAACTTGGTGGGGAAGAATTTAGAAAGATTACAATATTGTGTACAAGTATAAAAAGTGGATTGATTTAGTTCCAACTTTTAGAGAAAAAGATTAGATGCATATGGTGTAAAGTAATATAGACAGAGAAAGTATATATTGTTATTTTAGTAAGAATGTTTATTTTTTAATAGATTTATTTTAGTATAAGAATGTTATGGAGAGGAAATCAAACTGGTGTAAATAAGTTTATGTAAATATTTGAGTAAAAAACTTCTGTTCGTATATATTAAGACTAAAAAACATGCAAATACAATATAAAGCACATTATAAACAATAAATTATATTCTGCCTATAAACCGTTTAATATATGATAACAAATTTTTTATTGTATATTATAAAAGTCATGTGCAATGCAATAAACTATATACAACCATTTATCCTCTTATTACAAAGAATGTCATTATTCACCCTCTACTATAATATCAATGAAAGCATCTAAAAATATATATATATATACACTATAATATCAATGAAGTTATTTACCCTATAATCATTGCAATTATTTGCACTCACAACACTTGTTACAAAGGATAAATTATTCCATGATCGTTCCAATATTGTTAATACCATCACTAAAAACGTATCTTGACCAACAATTTTGGATGCGGTCCGCATGCAGCGGAGAAGGGGTGGGGGGGGGGGGGGGGGGGGGGGGGGGTGACGAGGGTGGTGATAGCCGGTGGGTGGAAGGGGAGGGGAGAGAGGAGGGATAATTTTGCTATTTTTAAAATTTAGGATATCAAGTTAATAACTATCAAAGTTTATAATATCAAGTTGAACAATTTGCATAACTGGGAGTATCAAGTTATAGTTTAGCCTAAAAATTTAAACGAATACTAAATTGATATTTTATTTGGGCAAAAAACCTAATAAGAGTTTGAATTAAATAGGTGTGAAAGATTACTAAAAACATCATAGTTTCTTCATATATTTAATTGGTTCACTTTTTCATTGGAATGAAAGAAGTACTAAAAAATTCACAAAATCAAACAATTCTAATATATAATAATAAATTTTTTTATTATTACTTTGTATGCATACAAATTTTTATCAATAAGGAATTAGTTTTTGCATATTGCAAATCAAATTTTGTAGTAAAAATACCATTTCACAATCAATTTTTTCATCTCTTTTTATGTGAAAGAATTAGATCTATTTTTAAGGAAAATATTGAGATATGACTTGAATTATAACCCATTTATAAGCTCCTAGTTATTGATTCAATTAACCAGCAATTTAGGAGCGTTGACACCATCGACTTCCTACAATATTCTCAAATATGTTGACAAGGGTCAATGAGGGCAACGTCCCTTATGGGATTCAGAACAAAGTTTCCTAATCTAATCAATTTTTCTAGTTTGTTGTAACTAAGTTTTTGTGCGTCTGTATTCTTTTAATGATATTTAGCAATTTTATATATAAAGTGTATATAAACTCCATTTGTTCTAGGATTAGACTGTTAGAAAATATACATCTATCCACTCTTGTAGATTTTGTTTATTTCTCTAGTGAAGATCGATCTACTGTTGTTCGTGGAAGTAGTCAAATTCAGACAACCAAAGAGGAGTTAGATCTTTTTTCCCCCTTTATTTTTGTTTATTTTATTATATTGACTTATTAAGTCTACAAACACTGATTTGTTATGAGCAATCGAGTATACCAATATGAGGAGCAAAGGTTCAAGAGTAGATCCGTAGATGATTCTACTCTGCGTGCTTTTGCCGATGTCATGCATGATTTAGTATGACTTCATTATACTTTAAAAAATACATATACATAGATATGATAAATATATTAATTTACAAGTTTCATATTTCAGAGTGGTGTATACCGATAATATTTGCAACAACCTGATATAAACCTTTCCCCACAAAGTCGGCTTCTTATGGAGGAACTTGTGACTCGTGTTGATCATCTGGGTATTGGACGGGAACCTGAAATACCTCCAGTACAATCACGTCTTCCACCAGACTATCCGACCGGCTTAGTACGACAGAGACACTCTCGTTGTCGTCAGAGGGATGCTGCAGAGGACCCTTTTCACCATTATGCTGGGTATTGAACAATTCTTAAGTAGACTTTCATTATCAGACTCACTATTACAAGATTTTTAAGTTTGTATTGAACAATTCTATTTTACTCTCTCTGTTGACTAGTTGTCACGACCCGCACCCGAAAATTCGGGCACGAGTGCGTGGGTACGTCCAGCCTACGCCGCAGTGTCGGCGGTAGTACGCTGTCTAGGGTATAATCACAGGTAATAAATCTAGCTCATTCACAATAATTAAATAGACAAGGAAAGTAGCAGGAAAAGAATGCTAAGATTTTATAACCAGAATATGATAATCAGATCCAGAGTTTATTACAGAACCATAGATTATATCGGGGACAAACCCGATTACTAAGATGAAAGGAAATAAACAACTAATGCTAACTACTCTGCAGGAGTAGTCTCCTGGGGGGGAACCGGCTCTGCAACTGTATCACCTGCTGGCTCATAGGGTCCATAGTAGGTAGGGGCAAGGTTCTCATCATCGCCTAAACAACGGATCCAGTCAGGAAAGGAGCAAAGTACACAATGCACAACAAGATTTAAGCTAAATATTTGTGACAGGTAGAAAAATAACTGACTAAGCATCATGTTGAGAATATGCGTAAGTAAATAGTAAAATTAACTGAGAAATAAAGCTATAAAACAAGACTAGAAGTAAAGTATGATTAATTGCTATAAACCAGAAATACGAGTAAAACAGGAAAAATGTGACAGGAAATGTAACTGTAACAAGACAACAAGAACTGCAACAAGACAGGAACTATGTGTGTGAACTTGTGTATTTAGAATACATAGTTGGCATGTAGGGGTTTATAAGGCTAATAAGGCCGTCATAGACGACTAGTGACTAGGAACAATCAAGTATAAGGCTGATGGTACAGTCGCGTACCAACAGCTAGTAACAGGACCTGGGGGAAGGGTAAACTACATGCCTCCTAGTATTCTCCCACCCGACACGGAAAGCAAGACATGAAATACATTATTCAAGACATGAAATCCAGTGTTCTAACTCTACATATAATCATCAATGGTACAAATAAAGCAGGGAATTTATTTATCACAATATAAAGGTTAAACTTGAAGTGCAGGTACTTGCCTGATGTTTGGATCTGATTAGTTAGGTTCTTGGGGGGAAAAGTCCAGAGATGAGTCCAAAAGCTGAAATAGACATTACCATCACGCTCAGAAGATGTCAAATAGCTAGAAATGCCTGTCCTTGGGTCCAATTTGGAGACAAGGGCAAAAACGGTAATTTCGGGTCAAAACGGAGTCCGCCGTTGGGCCCGCTTTGCACCGAAAAACGTGTCCGGGTCAAAGGTCTCCAAATTCACCAAACTTAGTGTCAACAGGTCAGGAACGCTGATACGAACCCAACGGAACTTCCAGATTTGGATTCCGATGAGCCGAACACAAAATCGTCCGTCGAGCGGGGCCTGTGGGGCCCACGACACGCGATTTCGTCAACGTTCTCAGAATCGAACCAAACTTGACCCACAGGACCAGCGTATCGCTACGAGTCCGATGGCGTAAGTTTCGTCTCGATCTGACGAGTGTACACGAAGTTAGGGCGAATTGCCGAAAAGGCGGATACGGGGCGATGTCCGCGGATACGCGTTGATTCCGGTGTGCACGCACACCCGAATCAGCTTCCACGAAAACTCACACGTCCGTATCGACGATGCGTACGTATCTGTAAAGACCGCACGCGACCAAGTCGTCCCGTTTGGCGGGGCGGACTTAGTTCCGGGGTAAAACAGGGTCTAGTTTTTCCTGTTTTTGGATCGCGGTGTGCGATCACCACAGGACGCGATGTCCCGAACAGTTTGTCCGGACACCGAGAGGGTCATACAGGCTTCCCAACGCAATTTACGGAATTGAAAACGGAGCTACGAGGCGAAAGTTACACGCACCTGAAGGGGACCCGAAAATCAGGGTCGAGACGTGTCCGTGTCGTGTCCGACACGGAATCCGAAATTAGGGTTAGGGTTAGGGCTTCTGGCCGGCTACGGCGGCGGGGCGTTGGCCGGCGGCGCGCTGGGAGGCCGAGGGCGGCTCGCCGGGGACGGGCGGAGACGCTGGTGGGCGGGGCGGCGCCGGAGTCCGGCGGGGGGCGCTGCCCGCTGCTGCTGATGCTGCTGAAGTGACTGGGGACGGCGGAGCGGAGCGCCGGAGGGGAGGAGGTGGCCGGGGAAGAAGGGGAAAGCCGTCAGCGGGGCACGGCGGCGCTGCTAGGGCGGAGGGCGAGGTGGCTGGAGCGGAGGCGGTGAGGGTTTAGGGTTATATAGGGAGAGGAGGTGGCGGTGCGGCCCGAGGGAGGCGGTGGGGTGGTCGACGTGGCGGGGTGCGCGAAGGGGAGGCCGGAGGATGCGGCGGGCGGCCCGGGCGGAGCGGCGCCGGACTCGGGCTCAGGGTCGTGGGGTTGGCGGGTTGGGGTTTGCGGGCGGGTCGGGTTGGCTGACCCGACCCGACCCGATAGGCGGGGGACTGGGCTGGGCTGGGCTTCGGCCCACTGGGCCGGGCCGGCCCAGAAACAAAAAAATAAATAAATAAGTAAGTAATATAATAAATAATAATAATAATAATAATAGTAAATTAAATAATTATTAAAAATTAGTTTTTAGGCATTTAAAAATAGGTCTGAGGCCCAGAAAAATCCAGAAAAATTACCCTAAGTCCAATTTTTCATTTTACACCCAAAACTATTATTTTCATAATATTTTAATATTATTTATTATCAATTAAAAATTTTGTAATAATTCAAAACCCTGATTTTAATTACAGAAAATTCCCAGAAAATTCTAGAAAATTGTGAAAAATCCCAATTTTAATATTTTTGAAAAATCAGGGGCTTACAATCTACCCAACTTATAAAAATTTCGTCCTCGAAATTTAAATTATGGCAGGGTTCTCTCTGTCCAAACTCACTTGGTCACAGTATAACGGGTTTATCTTAGGTGAACATTTCGGTCGCTACCCAACTTATAATTTTACCCACCTATCCTCTAAGGCTGTACAACTAGTAAGGCTAGGTCTCAACTTAACAGATCATGGTATTGAATCTTAAGTCTGCAACACAAAACACAGCACCTAGGGTCTTGTCTTAGTCATAAAGGGTTATCATCAACTCGACCGGTCTGAGGGTACATTTAGCACTACAAATCAACTTTATACAAAACACAGGATTTTGTCTTTTCGAAATAAGGGAAGACGAGGATCAATAATAAAGAGTATTAAGGGCGAGGTAGTAGAACAGAGGTATAGGGTTCAAGGCGTTTAAAGAATTCTAATGGGGATTGTCAGGCGGTTATGGATTGAGATTCTATTCTGGTAATCATTTATTCGCATGCTCGTATTAGTACGGTTATGTAACTGATACGATATGCTCGGACACTTTTAGGGGCAAGTATACTAGTCACTATATCTCTCAATCCACGTAAGGTAGTCGTGCGAAGTGCGAATCAAAATGCACTAAGGTTGATCAGACCGTAGTACACTGATTCTGAGTAGACACTTGTATTAGTGTGGTTGATCAGGCCTCAGTAATACATGTGTCCTGAACAAGCCCGATAAAGGTAAGCTTGCAAAACTAAGCTATAAAATAGCAGCATATGTCAAGTTCAGCAAAATTTAAGTGCGCTAGATAATGATGAAAAGGAGGTACAAATTATTTAAATCCATAAAACAACACATAGTAAGCATAATAGCAACCTCTAAAATCTTCTATAGTTATCAAATTTAAAAGCATACCAGGTATTTAGCAAGTTCAAAATGACTAAGTTGGGGCTGAGGTCACGAACCAATAGGCACGAAAATAATACTAGAAAAAAGTATCTACGAATCACTTACGCGCATTAGCTGCTCCCAAAGTTTGCGCGTTCTCCACGGTCATCACGTAAGCTTGTCCGCGTCCTGGAGCAGTGGGGCAGTCCCTCACTCGATGTTCTGTTGATCCACAATATAGACAGGCACCTAGTCTCATCCTACAAACTTGCCAGGTGTGCCCTTGTTTTCGACAAAAGCCACAAGTGGGAACTCGTTGGGTCTGCCCTTGAGCTTGATGTTGGGGTGCTGGAGCTCGAGGGAGAGGACGCTGGACTTGCTGCGGGGATCTCTGCTGCTGTTGTTGTTGAAAAGGGCGTTTGTTGGGTCCCACATTTCCGGTATCTCTTTCTCGCTTTAGCTTATGCCCCATGTCTCTCTCAACGCCTTGTGCCACGTTCAAGATTTCCTCATAGGTGCGAGCTCGGCTGGTGGTGACAGCAAGGCGAATATCCGGAGACAGCCCCTTCTTGAATCTACGGGCTCTGTCCTCCGGGGTACGAACCATGTACTCCGCAAAGTGGCTTAACCTGCTAAATTCAGCAGTATACTCATCAACAGTCAGGTTACCTTGTTCCAGCTTCTCGAATTGGCTTTCGAGAGCTTCCCGGGCCACTTCGGGGTAAAATTTCTCCTTGAATAGCCTCTTAAAATCTTCCCAGGTGAGGTCAGGAGCAGATAGTTGGGGTTCATCTCGGAACCAGGTCCGAGCTATGTCGAACAGTTGTAGGCTTGCGGACTCCACTTTGAGATCATCAGGAACCCGAGCAGTCTTCAGGAGTCTCTCTACGTTCTCTATCCATTCATCGGCATAGAGAATGCCTTCAGTTCCGTAGAATTCCAGGGGTCTTAGGTTCTTGAAATCTTTGGCACTTCCTGGCCTCTTTTGTGGCGACTCCTGGGACTTAATAGCTTCTGAGAGGCTGGTCCGCAGAAGTGCAGTCTGTTCTTTCTGGGATTCCACTAGTCCCTGGAACACTCCAAGTAGTTGTGCCCCATCTAAAGTAACTGCCGGAGCCGATGGAGGCGGCGGGAGTGCAAGGGTCTCGGGCACATTCTGCTCAGCTGGTTCTGATGTGCCTCCTAGTGTGTTCCTTGTCTGGACCATTCTGAAAGTTGAAGAGATAGGGAGATCAGAATAGATTACTTGGAAATCAAGGGCGATAGAAAAATTGATCAGAAGTGATATCCAGAATTGAAATAAGGACCCTATACTGTGAATGAGCTTTTCCTATAATCCTCAATCTTATTACAGGCCTGTTCGGTCCCTAAGTTAAAACCGAACAATTTAGTCGTGTGACCTGCATGGACCACCATAAAAATGTGTCACGACCCGCACCCGAAAATTCGGGCACGAGTGCGTGGGTACGTCCAGCCTACGCCGCAGTGTCGGCGGTAGTACGCTGTCTAGGGTATAATCACAGGTAATAAATCTAGCTCATTCACAATAATTAAATAGACAAAAAAAGTAGCAGGAAAAGAATGCTAAGATTTTATAACCAGAATATGATAATCAGATCCAGAGTTTATTACAGAACCATAGATTATATCGGGGACAAACCCGATTACTAAGATGAAAGGAAATAAACAACTAATGCTAACTACTCTGCAGGAGTAGTCTCCTGGGGGGGAACCGGCTCTGCAACTGTATCACCTGCTGGCTCATAGGGTCCATAGTAGGTAGGGGCAAGGTTCTCATCATCGCCTAAACAACGGATCCAGTCAGGAAAGGAGCAAAGTACACAATGCACAGCAAGATTTAAGCTAAATATTTGTGACAGGTAGAAAAATAACTGACTAAGCATCATGTTGAGAATATGCGTAAGTAAATAGTGAAATTAACTGAGAAATAAAGCTATAAAACAAGACTAGAAGTAAAGTATGATTAATTGCTATAAACCAGAAATACGAGTAAAACAGGAAAAATGTGACAGGAAATGTAACTGTAACAAGACAACAAGAACTGCAACAAGACAGGAACTATGTGTGTGAACTTGTGTATTTAGAATACATAGTTGGCATGTAGGGGTTTATAAGGCTAATAAGGCCGTCATAGACGACTAGTGACTAGGAACAATCAAGTATAAGGCTGATGGTACAGTCGCGTACCAACAGCTAGTAATAGGACCTGGGGGAAGGGTAAACTACATGCCTCCTAGTATTCTCCCACCCGACACGGAAAGCAAGACATGAAATACATTATTCAAGACATGAAATCCAGTGTTCTAACTCTACATATAATCATCAATGGTACAAATAAAGCAGGGAATTTATTTATCACAATATAAAGGTTAAACTTGAAGTGCAGGTACTTGCCTGTTGTTTGGATCTGATTAGTTAGGTTCTTGGGGGGAAAAGTCCAGAGATGAGTCCAAAAGCTGAAATAGACATTACCATCACGCTCAGAAGATGTCAAATAGCTAGAAACGTCTGTCCTTGGGTCCAATTTGAAGACAAGGGCAAAAACGATAATTTCGGGTCAAAACGGGATCCGCCGTTGGGCCCGCTTTGCACCGAAAAACGTGTCCGGGTCAAAGGTCTCCAAATTCACCAAACTTAGTGTCAACAGGTCAGGAACGCTGATACGAACCCAACGGAACTTCCAGATTTGGATTCCGATGAGCCGAACACAAAATCGCCCGTCGAGCGGGGCCTGTGGGGCCCACGACACGCGATTTCGTCAACGTTCTCAGAATCGAACCAAACTTGACCCACAGGACCAGCGTATCGCTACGAGTCCGATGGCGCAAGTTTCGTCTCGATCTGACGAGTGTACACGAAGTTAGGGCGAATTGCCGAAAAGGCGGATACGGGGCGATGTCCGCGGATACGCGTTGATTCCGGTGTGCACGCACACCCGAATCAGCTTCCACGAAAACTCACACGTCCGTATCGACGATGCGTACGTATTTGTGAAGACCGCACGCGACCAAGTCGTCCCGTTTGGCGGGACGGACTCAGTTCCGGGGTAAAACAGGGTCTAGTTTTTCCTGTTTTTGGATCGCGGTGTGCGATCACCACAGGACGCGATGTCCCGACCAGTTTGTCCGGACACCGAGAGGGTCATACAGGCTTCCCAACGCAATTTACGGAATTGAAAACGGAGCTACGAGGCGAAAGTTACACGCACCTGAAGGGGACCCGAAAATCAGGGTCGAGACGTGTCCGTGTCGTGTCCGACACGGAATCCGAAATTAGGGTTAGGGTTAGGGCTTCTGGCCGGCTACGGCGGCGGGGCGTTGGCCGGCGGCGCGCTGGGAGGCCGAGGGCGGCTCGCCGGGGACGGGCGGAGACGCTGGTGGGCGGGGCGGCGCCGGAGTCCGGCGGGGGGCGCTGCCCGCTGCTGCTGATGCTGCTGAAGTGACTGGGGACGGCGGAGCGGAGCGCCGGAGGGGAGGAGGTGGCCGGGGAAGAAGGGGAAAGCCGTCAGCGGGGCACGGCGGCGCTGCTAGGGCGGAGGGCGAGGTGGCTGGAGCGGAGGCGGTGAGGGTTTAGGGTTATATAGGGAGAGGAGGTGGCGGTGCGGCCCGAGGGAGGCGGTGGGGTGGTCGACGTGGCGGGGTGCGCGAAGGGGAGGCCGGAGGATGCGGCGGGCGGCCCGGGCGGAGCGGCGCCGGACTCGGGCTCAGGGTCGTGGGGTTGGCGGGTTGGGGTTTGCGGGCGGGTCGGGTTGGCTGACCCGACCCGACCCGATAGGCGGGGGACTGGGCTGGGCTGGGCTTCGGCCCACTGGGCCGGGCCGGCCCAGAAACAAAAAAATAAATAAATAAGTAAGTAATATAATAAATAATAATAATAATAATAATAGTAAATTAAATAATTATTAAAAATTAGTTTTTAGGCATTTAAAAATAGGTCTGAGGCCCAGAAAAATCCAGAAAAATTACCCTAAGTCCAATTTTTCATTTTACACCCAAAACTATTATTTTCATAATATTTTAATATTATTTATTATCAATTAAAATTTTTGTAATAATTCAAAACCCTGATTTTAATTACAGAAAATTCCCAGAAAATTCTAGAAAATTGTGAAAAATCCCAATTTTAATATTTTTGAAAAATCAGGGGCTTACACTAGTACATCTTCTTCGGTTGTGTCCCATAGCACCATAATTACTGCAACGTAGATCTCTCGTCGATGAATCCCGGGGTTTGATGCGGTTCTTCTTTGGTCTTCCGGCTTTGCGTCTTACATCTGGTATCTCAATTTGTCTTTTAACCAAAGGATCTTGGATCTTGTAGGGAACTGAAATTGGCTCCATTTTTGGTGCGTATACACTTCTCAAGGTCTCCGTGGAAAATACTGCAGGATAAAAATTATCAATACTAATATTGCAATATCTACAAACAAAACATGCATGTATACATGGTATATAAGTATAGTATCATCTAAAACATGTACAAGATCTGTCAGTTATATTAACAATATAGGTTCTACTTGTTGCACGGTCTATTATTTCAAACTTATAACTATCAATAGCTAATATTTCTAGGTGATTCTTCTCTTTGATAATACAAGCCATGGTCTTTAACATCTTCGGACAATAATCTGTGTCTATATTTTTTGCATTCTTTCTACTATTGTCATGAAGTGTAATAATCTTGGCTCTAATACCATCGAGAAGTATTGTTATTGGCTTATCTCGTAATTTCTTAATCCAGCTATTGAAACATTCAGCAAGATTAGAAGTGTTAATATCTAATCTAGGACAAGTAGCATACGCTGTTATCCAATGTTCAAATCGACGACTTTCATCGTTTACACCAATAAGCCAATCGTACAAATTTATGTTCTCGGCTTTAATTATATCAAACATACTCTCTGCATCCGTTTCATTATATGATCTAGCAAGCGAGTCTAACAAGTGTTGAAATACTGGTTCTTTGGTAACTTTTTTCATGTTTTGTTTAAAATGCTGAATACGAAAAAAATGAGAAGATGCAGGAAAAATAACACGAACAACATTTATTAATCCTTTTTGCTTGTCAGATATAAATGAAATTGTACTCCAATCATTAAAATAACTTTCAAAAGATATTTTAAGAGAATTTAAAAACCATGACCAAGAATCACTATTCTCACCTTCAGCAACAACATAAGCTATAGGATATAATTGATAGTTAGGATCGTAAGCACAAGCAATAAATAAGATACCTTGATATTTAGACGAAAGAAATGTAGCATCAGTACTAATAACTGGTAAACAGCCCCTTAAAAATCTATCAATACATGACTTAAAACAAATAAAAATTCGTTGGAAGCTATTATTTTCGACAGTTTTAATAAAATATGCACTACCTGGATTTGTCTCCATAAACAATACTCCTCAAGACTAGCGTATGCCTCATCATAACTACCATCAATTTCAGCTAATGCTGTCTCTCGGGCTCTCCAGGCTTTGGAATAACTAACTTGTATACGGTGCTCCCTATATATATCTTTAACAATTTGTGATGGACTGTATGACTGTTTATCTCTAATAATGTAAATTATCATGGTGTTAATCCATGCAGCGGTAGCTAGTCGATGACGTCATGTACTAAGTCTCCCTAAACAAGAATGACGATTTTCTAATGTACTAACTTTAACTATATCGCCATTTCCAATAGATTTGACATATACTCTCCAATTACAATTCGGTTGATCACAACTATATATAATTCCACGAGCATTATTCATAACACTAGCTGAACAACTAAAATTATATTTAATTGCTAAATTACTTATAAAGCTTCTAAAGTGAGAACAACTAGGAAATGATTGTCCCTTAAATACTTCATCAGTGATAGCTTTTACAACATTATCATCTACCGTATAATCTACATTTTCAACTAAATCATCACTATTTCCATCGTCGTTGTCACTATCATCATCATGGTTAGATTCATCTGATGAATGACCTTCTTGGATAAATGAAATAATTTGTTGAGAAGAACTAGCACCCGAACTAACATGCTGATATTCAGAAAAATATTTATTATTTCTACTATCTAATGTTGCTGCTACTTTAATAACATATATTTTTATATACCGTGATTGTGAATTAATCTCAAGAATATAATTTCATGCATCTTCACTATCTATCAAAAAACAATTAGAACCAAAAATAGACTTCAGAATAAAATCATAATGAATAGAACAACGTTCAATAATATGATTACGTATATTTTCAAAACTAATATTAGGATAAGTTGAAAAAATTATACTTTCTCCTCTTTCGTAATTTAACCCATTTAGTTTACCGCCGTGCGAGCATACAATTCTTACGCTACGATCCATGACGGTTGAGAACTTTTGTTACAAGAAACTCAGATGAACTTTAGCTGCAGGCAAAACTTTGACTCAAGCTTTGCTAGAGGCAGAGAGAGTGTTGGAGACTTTGCTAGAGGGAAGAGAGGAAATAGAGTGAGTGTTGGATGATTTGGTTGAGATAGGAAATATATAGAGTGAGAGTGTTGAATGTAATAGCCGTTGTGCAACGGCTATAATGCTTCCCAAGTATCTGAACGGATCATTACTCGCCAACTGAGTTGGCAGGCAGAGTGCAACGGTCACAGCCTCCCCCATAAACCCTCACTCGCCAACTCAGTTGGCGGGCACAGCCTCCAACTCAACATCCCTCGCCAACTGAGTTGACGGCCTGCATGTATCTCGCCAACTGAGTTGGCGGGCCCCAACAACTCGCCAACTCAGTTGGCGAGTTCTCCCCCTCCCTATAATTTTTCCAAACTCCTTCCTTTTTTTACAATTATATATAAATATATTACTTTATTTAAAAAAATCGTTTTAAAATTGACGGAAGATAAGAAAAAAATTATTTAATTCTTTTTTTAACCGAAATTATTTTAAAATAAAGTTTGTTTTAGGTTGTTTTTTTTTGGCTTCCTTATGTATTTTAAAATTAACGATATATAAGATATGAATTTTTTTATTCTGTAAGCATTTTAAAATTGACAATATTGATGATATACAAACGCGGCTTGTACGTCTCACTTCTGAGCCGTTTTCAAGCCTCATAATATAGTAGAACTAGTAAATGCACGAGCTTTTCACGTAAAATATTTTTTCTAATATTGTTGAAAATAGTTTTTGTAAATTAAGATTTGACCGAGCTGAACACGATACCGATCAGCCCACGAACGATCTTTGAATCGAGCTTGGACCGAGCTGAACACGAGTTGAATGTTAATCGTTTGAATCATTTTATAGCCCTAGGGTCAAGACAAACTTTCAAAATGAGTTTTCGTATATAATGTAAAAAAAGAATGAAACAAAAGTAAAAAAAAAAATGTCTCTACCAAAATTTGAATTAGGAAATCTTTTGTATGCAAGTCAGACATAATAACCACTACACAACAATTTATTTGTGATAAGAAATGCTCATTAATTGTACATAATAGATAAAAAATTATTTATATATTTAAAGAATTTTTTTTTTGGACCCTCATGGCCCATGGGTCCTGGACAGCCAGCGCCAGCTCTGAATTCTACTATTCGTTTCAAAAAAAATTGGATGATGCTATCTTTCATTAACATTACAGCTGACATGATAAATTTTAACTCCAAAAATTACTCCCAGAAGATATTCATGTTAATGTTAATATTAATATTAAAAACTTCATTGTTAGCTGTCTGTCAGATGACACATAATTGTAGTTGCAAATAGAAGGGTTTTTTAATTATAATATCAACAACTATATGAACAAAATCTCAGTTACTCCCTTTTAATTATAATATGGTATAAATAGAAAGGTTCGTCTTACAAATAGAAGGGTTTTTCTTTTGCTGAGACAGTACAAATAAAAATAAAATCAATTTAAATATAAATAGATTAATAATCTTGCGAAATTTTTTGTTCAGAGCAACGAAAATAATAAAAATTTCACCCAGAGCATACAAGTTTGAATTTTTTTAAAAATAACATCATAACACCCATCGGAATGACGTTTTACGGTTTTCAAAAAAATTTCGTCCAATGCCGTTAAAAAAAAAAAAAACACCGTTAAAAAAAATAATAATAAAATAAAAAATACTCTTTGAAAGGACATTTTTTCTAGAAAAAACTTCATTCCAAAGTGCGTTTTCCATTATTATTATTATTTTTACGATTACTCTCTCTCTCTCTCTCTCTCTCCTCTTCTATATTAATAATTTTTTTTACCACTCTCTCTCTCTCTCTCTCTCCTCTCTCTCACTCAATCACTCATCTCTCTCTCACTCACTCGCTCACTCTCTCTCTCTCTCTCTCTCTCTCCTCTCTCTCTCTCTGCTCACTCTCTCACTCACTCACTCACTCACTCACTCACTCTCACTCTCAGTCACCCGCTAACTCTCTCTCTTCTCTCTCTCTCTCTCACTCACTCACTCACTCACTCACTCTTCTCTCATTCACTCTCTCACTCACTCTCTTCTCTTTCTCTCTCACTCTCTCTCATCTTCTGTTCCCGCTCGTCCCTCTCTCTCCTCTCCTATTCTCCTCTCCTCTCCTCTCTCCTCTCATCTCCTCTCCTCTTCACCATCCCTAACCTATCAACACCAAAGAAAACACACCAAAAAAATAAAATTTTACATAAAACCCCAAACTCTTTCCAACTGTAAAAAAGTCAGGAAAAAGAACGGACTAAAACGAGAATTTCAAGGCAGATAAAGAGAGGAGGGACCAGCATCGTCACCCCAGTACAGACCCGGATCCACCGATCCTGCGAGGTCGAACATCGACGACGTCGGATCCACCGCCGCCGCGCTCCAGTCTAGACCCGCTAACCCTCCAGTAGCGGCCGGGTCCATCGCTCCTCCACCAGGCAGCAGCTGGCCCGGGTCCGAGAACGCCATCAGCCCCATAAGCCCGAACCCGGCTGCCGGTGGCGGGTCCGGATTCGGGACCGACGGTTGTGGTGCTGTCTGTTCCGCGTTGAGTGAGGAGGAGTCCGAGCTGGATCCGGATCCGGAGGAGTTCTTAATGCTGCTGCTGTTTATCTGGTTTTTATCGGGTTTGTGAGAGTGAGTGAGAGAGTGAGCAGAGAGAGAAGAGAGAAGAGAGAGAGTGTGAGTGAGAGATAGGAGAGAGAGAGTTAACGGTTTTAAAAAAAAATAAAACGGATGAGTGAGAGTGAGTGAGTGAGCAGAGAGAGAATAGAGAAGAGAGAGAGTGTGAGTGAGAGATAGGAGAGAGAGAGAGAGAGTTTAAAAAAAAAAAGAAAACGTCATTTGGAAGGACGTTTTTCCAAAGGACGTTTTTCTATTTTATTTTATTATTATTATTTTTAACGGAGTTTTTTTTTTTAACGGCGACGGACGAAATTTTTTTGGAAACCGTAAAACGTCCTTTCGATGGACGTTATGATGCTATTTTTGAAAATTTTCCAATTTGTATGCTGTGAGTGGAATTTTTATTATTTTCGTTGCTCTGAACGAAATTTTTCGACAATCTTGTATCAAAACTAGGACTAGTATGTATCCATAGATCTACCTTTGGGATTTGAAAGTTCGGTTAGGCCCATGTTCTCAGGGCCGGTCCGATCGTAATCACCTGAAAAAGGGGTGGTGGTGGTTTGAATAACGAGCTAAGAAGCACACATGTATAGTTGGGAACACTTAACTAATCCTTCATTTGAGTTCCTGATAATTAAATATCCTAGTAAAATAATATGGTTATAATTTATAATCTTCAAAAAACTGCATATGTATAATTTCAAAAGAAAAAGAAAAGGATAACTTAAAGATCGGACAACTTGAGATGGAAAAAAACCTAATCATATCTCTAATTAGTATAGATAAACTTAACTACTAAATATTTAAATAAAACTAGGATCTTATATATAAAAAAGAGAGGATAATAATATCTGGAGTCCGTTGCGTTTTTGCTGCAAAAAAATCCGGAATTCCGTAGGTCATTTGAATAATTTGCAAACTAGGTTTTTTCTTTATATATAATATATGAATATCGCCACTCTTCTTCTTCTTCTTCTTCTTCTTCTTCTTCTTCTTACGTTCCTTTCCCTTATAAATTAACAATGTGCTTCTTAATTACGTGTTTCTCCTGCTTGGGTGCCATGATCGGCTTCTTAGTCCTGTTTTCCGTAGCCTACGTCAAGCTGGTCAGTTTCTCGGGCATGGACGTTTCCGTGTCGAGCGCCTCCCTGACACGCCTCGACCTCGACACGGACACCGGCGCCCTCCGCTTCAACCTCACCGCGACCATCTCTCTGCGCAACCCGAACAAGAGGGTCCCCGTGATCCGGTGCGACCGGCTCGTGTGGGACGCGTACTACGGCGACACCGGGCTCGGCCGTTCCGTCGAGACGTCCCCGCCGCTGCTGGCCCACGGGGACACGGCGGCGGTGGTGAGAGCGGACTTCTTGGGGAGGCGAGCTTACAGCTATGACGACGACGTCGTCGCCCGGTTCAAGAAGGATAATTCGACCGGGTCGTTCCCTGTGGATCTCCGGTTGAATTCTACGGCTACCTATATGCATTCGTTACGGGATTACAAGATTCCGGCTAAGTATAAGTGTGAGTTGGTTTTGAGAATCGGAGTGGCTAACGGGACTACTACTGACTGTCAATTGTTATTTGATCCTCCTAGAAAGTGGTGTGGTACTTGAAGATGTTTTTTTTTTTTTTTTTTTTTTTTTTTGAAACCATGGCTCGAACCTACATTTTTCAATAATCAAAACTACTTTTCAACCCCTGGGTCATTCCTGTGTAAATTTCCGCTGAGCTATTTGTATTTATCCCCGTTACTAGTACTTAATTTTGTTTTCCTCCATATGCATTTCTCAAACGTTATTTGTATTTACCCTCTCCTTAATTATCTAAGGATCTGCTTGGTAACTGTGTTTCCACTGGTTTTGAGGTGTTTTTAAACTGACCGTTTATGAAAATCTCTTCTTGGTACTTTTGTATATTGACCGGCTCAAAAAATTTCCAAAACCGTTGTAATGTATTTTTGGGTGGCTTTATAAATACCCAAAATTGGTGGATTTGAAATTATTTATTGTTTTATTTCATTTATTTTTGTAAAAAAAATTCAGAACGTTCGTTAGCAAGCATGGATTGGATTAACAGCTACTTAAAATCACTTAAAACCGTGCCCCTCATATTCGGTACTCTAAAAACATCTCATAACCAATACTTCCGCAATTGCCAAGCAGACCCTAACACTAAATGAGTAGTCCTAGATATAGTAAGTAATGTTATTTGTACCTCCAAAATTTTCCTTCAATTATTCCTCCTTACGTGAACTACAATAAAAATATCTCTTTATGACGGCTAAAAAATGTTATAAATGACATAATAACGTTATAAATGGCATTTTATAAATTATATACGAAATGGATCTAAAGGAGGAGGAGGTGAGAGGTGATCTGAAGGAGAAGGAGGAGGAGGAGGAGGAGGAAGAGGAGAAGGGGTGGGGGAGGAAAAACGAGATAGGAATTAGGAAGTGAAAAGGAGAGCAAGGAATAGAGCGATCTAGAATTTTATAACACTTATGTATAATCCGTTATAATGACTTGTTTGCAAGCGTCATAAAGAAATATTTTTTTTGTAATGGTGGCAGCTGATGTAACATATTAAATGATATTATATGACATCTAACTTGATAGATGACATGACAAATTTAAATCCAAAAATTAATTATCTAAATTTTTTTAATGTTAATTTAATCATTAATTTTAATTTTTTAAATATGCTATATCATCTGTTATATTAACATCTATTTACGTAAGAAAAAATATTTTAGAGGTGCAAATAACATTATTCTTAAAGTGAAAACAGAAGAAACAGAGTTCTGGAATAGAATGGTATAAATACGCTGGTTTTACGTGGGAACGCTAATAAATACATTTATAGATTGTTTGAGAACACTTTTATCGAATTTTCGTAAATTGTAATTAACGTAACATAGATCCAAATAAAAAATCCAATTACAATGAAATAACTATCAAGCATTAAGATCGAGGCTTCGTTAGCTGTAAATGCAACTGCAACAAGATATGTCGCAACTTTTATACAAATTCTAGCTTTGATTGGTTGTAAATAAGTCATTAATGCAACAAAAATTATAATACTTTTAGAATAAATGTAGAAGAAGGAAGAAAAAAATAGAGAAGAAGGTCTCTTATTCGTGTAATCACATAGTGGGAGACAAAGACCTTATTTATACAATCCAATGAAGATGTAATTCTAATATCTAATCAATGTGGGATTAAAATACAAAGTGGAAATCTAACCCTTTAGTAATCCATGTTATAACACCCCCCTTTGGATGACCACCATCTCTAAGCCTATTGTCTCGTTAAAATTTTGTCAGAAAAACTAATTAGGACAAAACATGTGCGAAAGAAAATAGTACAATCTTTAGGATAACTTAGATAGATGTTGGACACGCTTAATGTTGCATCATTAAAACCTTATCAGGAAAAATTCAATAAAAAAAAAAATTATTACTAAGAAAAAAGAGTACAACGCGTTATAATCCATACAAAATGTATCTCCCCCTGAAAATAATCACTTCCCCTGATGTATATGTATAAAACATAAAGATCTCTTTGCTTTCAGGTATCTGAGCATACTCTTGGACTTGTGTATTTTCTAAGACAATAACCTTTTCTGGATTTTCAGAGAGTATGTATCTGTCATTCATAACCTCTTCTTGAGCGTTATGTGTAACCTTCTTAAGAGCGTTACTTTGACATTTTTTCTTCTTCTAGGGACTAAGTCCTTTGAACCTATAGGTCTACCACGCTTCTGGCGTACAATAGATTCATTAGCCACTCTGCTATTTTTTTTCTATGGGAATATCAATTCGAGTTGGCGCATTTGCAGCGGGCACATGTGATTTAATCAGTTTAGCTGCATCAGTAAATGCATCTGACATTTGATTTACAATCTCCTATAGATGCAATATCCTTCGTACATCAGTTTTACATTGATTAGTACGAGAATCTAGATGAGACAGAATGAGATTATCCTACGATAATTTATGCCGTTTATTTATGGCGAATGGTTCTGTAAGAACATTCTTTTCTTTCTTATCTCCCCCTACGAAAATTTAGTCTCATCAAAATGACAGTTTGTGAATTTAGCAGTAAAAATATCACCAGTTAAAGGTTCAAAATATCTAATGATTGAGGACGAATCAAAACCAATATAAATTTCTAAACGACGCCGAGGTCCCATTTTAGAGCGCTGAAGAGGAGAAATATGAAAATAAACAATACAACCAAATTTACGCAAATGAGAGATGATAGGTTGATGGCCTGTCACAAGTTGTGATGGTAAAAAATCATGATATACAGTTGGCCTAACAATGATCAATTTAGCAGTATGTTATATGACATTTTTCAAGCTGAAACGGGTAAGTTTGATGCATGAGTAAATGCCTTGTTATGTGCTGAAAACGCTTAATCAATGACCCCGCTAAACCATTTTGGGTATGAACATGAGGGACAAAATGTTCAACTTCTATTACTACGGAAGCACAATAATCATCAAAAGTACGAAAAGTGAACTCAGCTGCATTATCAAGTCGAATCGTTCTAACATGTTGGTCAAAAAAATGAGTCTTAAGCTTAACCAACTGAGAAAGTAGCTTGGAGAAGGCAAAATTTGTAGATGAGAGTAAGAAAATATTTGACCATCGAGTAGAAGCATCTATTAGAACCATAAAATACCTGAAATGTCCGCTAGCATGATCAATTGGTCCACAAATATCACCTTGTATTCTCTGAAGGAATGATGGTGATTCAAAAGCTATTTTGAGAAGTGAAGGTATTGTAATGAGTTTACCCTGTGAACAAGCTATACACAAATGTTCAGTAGTAAAGAAAAGACTTTGGTATGATAAATTATGTCCATTGGTATTGTTGATGACCTTTCTCTAACCAATGTGAGACTAAAATACAAAGTGATAATCCAACCTTTTAGTAACCCACGTTATAACAAATACATAATTTTATTTTCAGTTTTTGATGTAGTTATTTTGACTGCAATTCCGATAACAACAATAAATGATGCATGCATTTTACAATTAAGAGCAACCAAACAGTCCTTGAAAACTATAGAGCTTCTCATTGCTGGCCATGGCTCCTACCAAATAGTCAATTAGGTTTCTCATAATCAGGGTCGGACCTAAACTCATGGGTCCGAGATGCACTTCTAAAATGGACTCCCTATACATAATTTTGAGAAATTAAAAAAAAAAAAATCATATATATAAAATCGCACAATGTTGAATAGAAACAAAATATTTTATTATTATAATAATATATTACTTGAAGTGACATTATTCTTGCATTTTTTGAATATATATATATATATATATATATATATATATATATATATATATATATGAACCATAGACTCATATTCCTACACATGTGGACCAATAGGAATAGAGTGTACTAGTGCACATGGAATATAAAAATCAATTTCTATTTGTCCACATGTGCATGGTTCATATAAAAATATAAACTTATGGCTCATATCTCGTTTATATATATATATATATATATATATATATAGAGAGAGAGAGAGAATAAGGGAGGTGAGGTGGCACCTCACTCTCAAAACAAGGGTGGCGGTGCTGTGGCACAATCACAACCACACAAACGAGGGGAAGGGGTTAAGTGCAATTTGCCAATTATGAAATGTGTGGTTAGAATTGTGCCACGTCACCGCCACCCTTGTTTTGGGAGTGAGGTGCCATCTCACCTCCCTTATTCTCTCTCTCTCTCTCTCTCTCTATATATATATATATATATATTAGGTCCAATCCATTAACTCTGGATCCGCCATGGACATAAATTTAGGATTAAATAAGAAAATAAAGTCAGATTAGGGTATTAGAATAAGAAAATTAGGAGTTTACAAGTAAGTAGATGAGAAGATAAAATTAAAGCTTGCAATTAAGGTAGGGTTAGGGTTGAAAAATTAAACTTTTGAATATTGGAAAGATGATAATGATCAGAGTTAAAGGAAAACTTAAAAGACTGGGTAACACGAGACTGAAAAATAAAATCATATCGCTACATAGTTAAACTTAAATACTAAATATTTAATAATGTTAGGATCTTATATAATGGATTATCTTTACTATTTATAAACAAGTTTAAAAACGGCTCAAAATGAGTCATATAAGAATTGTGTACAGCCTCACATAATTAAAAGTTAAAATAAATAAATAAATTCTAACTAATTATTTAACTATCTAATATTATCTAATTATAGTCAAACATCTTAACTGATCTCTACTAATATAAAGTGGCTTTGAAACGGCTTAAAATAGAACCGTTTAAGTCTTTTATAAATACTTCATTAATTTTTTTTTTAAAATTAACTAATTGTTTAATTATCCAATATGATTTAATTATAACTAAATATTTTTAACTCAAGTGGTTAACGTGAGAGTCATTTTTCTTTGTTACTTGAATTCAATTTCTAGGGACGAGATATTTATAATTAATAATTTTATTTTAACAATTTTTTTTATGTGCGTGCAATGCACATTCAAGTTACTAGTACTGTTGTTAAGATGGAAGACATCCTTCTTGGCTGTGTGAGTTTGATTCCTCGCGGTAGGTAACGATATATTCAATAATTTTTTTTACGTGCAAATGCACACCTTACTAATTATCTATACTTTTGTAATGCGGCTTGAAAACAGCTCAAAAATGATACGTCAAACCAATTTGTAAATCCTCGACCATTTAATTAAAAAAATACTAAAAATTATAATTTTGAACTCTTTTTTTTTATTCTATATAACCGAATACCCTATATTTTATTCACATATATCTATAACAAACTATAATTAAAATATAACTAAGTTTTTAACAAATGTTAAGTAAAATATAGATATGTGTATAACAAATCTTAATTCAAGTATATTTAAATTATTTTTCAATAATATCATGAAAAAAAACGTGCCAGGGTCACTCGAGTTTGAGAATGCTAAGTTTACAATCCTCATAAAATAATTTGCCTATGTGGCGGTTGTTAATTTGATCTCTTTCATCCCCTCCCCCAAGATCTAATTAACAACGGTCACCTAAGGGAATGATTGTACGAGATTGTAATCATTGTCCAAATTTCTACTCTTACAATGAGGCATGAAAATGGCTCATCTAAACCGTCTGTAAATATTTAACTATTTATTTTTAAAAATAACTAATTATATTATATTATTTATTTGTTTTTCGTTACATAAAGCGGCTTCTAGACGGCTCAAAAGTGAGCCGTCTAAGCAATTAGTAAATACTCAACCAATTAAATTTAAAAAAATTTACTTACGCTAGATAAATAAAATCTTAAACCAACTTCCATCTTATCCGTCCAAACAATTAATAAATACTCAATCAATTTAATTAACAAAAAAACTGACGGAAGATTAAAAAATATCTAAAATCATCATTATTTTCATTATCATCCGTAACCCACTTTTTTCTTCCACCAAACCTAAATACTAAATTTAAAATCATTCAAATACTAAATTTAAAAACTAATTTTAAAATATAAAAATATAAAAATTGTTTAACAAATTTTAATTTTAATATATTTTAATATTTTAATTAAGTATATGGTATTATCTGACTCACATATCAAAAACTATAAAAGTATATCTATAACAAATTCTGAATAAAATATATTTAAATTATATTTAAATATTTTAAAATAATTTAAATTTTTATATAATTTTAAGTCGAAGTGTTTAAGAGAGAGAGAGAGAGAGAGAGAGAGAGAGTGAGTGAGTGATATTATATAAAGAAACCGGAATTTTGACAATTCCGGATTTTTTGCAGCAACGAAATATCTGGTTTCTTCTTTAATATAACATAACACAACACATCTTCATCATTTTAATCCTCTTCCCATTTTTTCTTCTTCTTCTCCCATTAGAAACAATGTTGCGCCGATACTCTGGTCCAATTACGTGCTGCACGTCCCCGATCGTCTTAGTGTTGCTCTTATTCGCCTGCTTCAAGCTGACCAGTTTTTCGAACATCAGAGTCTCCGTCGAGAGCGCCTCCCTAACCCGCTCGACCTCAACACGACCACCGGCGTCCTCTGCTTCAACCTCACCGCCAGCGTCGGTCTGCGCAACCCGAACGGCAACGTCGCGGTGATACGGTTCAACCGGCCCGGGTGGGATGCCTACTACAGCGATTTCAAGCTCGGCGGTGTTCGCCATTAAATTCGAAAGTTTTAAAAAAGCTTGATTTAATTAACAAACGAAAGAAACTAAAAAAATGTTCTGGACAGACAATTTAAGTACAATATTTTTGATTCTGGAACGCGGCGATAGATAAGGAGTGCTATGACGTCTCCTTTACTCCGTGGACGATCCGATGCAGGGTGAAGAAGCTTACGTTCTCTTTTCGCTCGTCTCGGTATGCTCTCTACGTATTCGCCGGAGATGGTATGCTCTTTCTCTGAAGCAGAAGAAAAAAAGTCCGCCTTTAGAACGTTCAAGTTGCTCCTATTCATAGCCATCGTGCTGATGGGCTATGAGTGCCGCATATGCCTCTATTTGGTGGCCGCATAAGGCTCATTCAACATAATACGGTTGCAACTGTAGCTGCATGCCATGGGACGTGGTATTGGTTGAAATATGCTGTTGAAGATATCTCGGGGTTGTTTTCAACCCGTTGTGGGCGTGACTTGGTCAGCTGGAGACGTAGTCAGCACCAACTGTGCTAAGATCTCTTCTGTTGTAACGGAAAGATCTTGTGAGGTGGAGGCCGCATAGCAACTTGACCACATATTATCGCGGTCGCATACGAGCTCTCGTTTGGCCTTTGATCGTCTGGATGCTCTTGCCGCATGTTGGCGAGGCCGTATGTAGACTCTCGTCTGGCATTGGTTGATGGACATGCCGAATGCAAACTCTCGTCTGGCCTTGGTCGATGGACACTTTGGCCGCATGTTGGCGATGCCGCATGCAAACTCTCGTCTTGCCTTGGTCGATGGACATTTTGGCCGCATGCAAACTCTCATCTTGCCTTGGTCGATGGACACTTTGGCCGCATGGAATTGTGGCCACATAGGGTGTAGCCGCATACGAGGGAACACGTGGCATGACACGTTTGTCGAAGCAATTAATGCACTGATATGACATTTTATCTTTTTTCGAGCCATCGTCTTCATGAGCCTCGAAGTATCTCAGAGTAATGAGTGATGTGTCAGAGCTTTTGACAGACATCAAAATCTGTGTCAGGGGTATTTTATGCGGCCTCCATGCTATGTGGTCGTTCAGGCCGTATACAATATACTATGCGGCTTCTCTGTGACTTGGTTGATCAGGCCGCATGTGACTTTCTGTGGCTTTGGTAGCGCAGACCCGCATGTGACTTCTCTAAGGCTTTGGTTGTTCTTTTGAGGGGGCATGGCCTTTATGCGGCCTACATTATTTGTTTCATGCTTCTACAAGATCCCCTTCAAAGTTTTCAAAAAGATAAGCTTGTAATACTTTGAAAGAAGCATGGCCGAGAAATATTTGCCCTATATGCATGACATGCCGCAGTCTCATGGCCGCATATCGGTTTCTGATAGGCTGTTCGCTCATTAATGAGGAGATTTGGCTATATCTTCGAGCGGATCTCTTGAGATTCTGTACCGTCAGAAGATAAAGCGTCACAACCAATGAGGGGTCGTCATCGTTACGTGGATCGAGGCGAATCAGGATTCGAACAGCCGTCGCATATCCGAGCCTTATATAAAGGGGTGAAGGAGAAAGAGGGATTCTTTACAATTCCTTAAGTCTTCCAACTTTTCACTTCTTCCTCCTTGCTGCCATGGCTCCCAAAGCATCCTCCTCTGCCGCTGCTGCCATGAAGGCCCCCAAAGGCAAGGCCACAACCAAGGGGAAGGACCGTGCTGTCGAGGCTGCCCCCTCCCTGTTTTTCGACAATATTCATCCGTCAATTAAGGGTAAGTTCGTCGGAGAAGACGAAGTGGAAGACTTGAACACAAAGACACATATGAACAGTTGGACGCATGGATTCGTCTATGCGCGAACTTCTCACTGCCGCATGGGTAGTCCAGCCGCATGGATAACTCGGCTGCATGAATATCCCTGCCGCATAGGTGACCGAGCCGCATGACCTATCATGCCGCATGGCTTACTTGGCCGCACGGGTGACTCGAGACGCATAGGAGATCTATGCTACATGCCGCGTGTCTTACTCGGTCGCATAGAGGTTCTATGCCGCATATATATATATATATATATATATATATATATATATATATATATATATATATATATATATATTTTGATGATTCTGACAATGTCCCTTTGACTTGCAGTGATGTTGCCCACCATACCCTCCGGTGAATTGGTCCTTGGGCAAAACCTGCTGCCCTTGAACAAGAACGTTGGAGATCTCGCTGGAGCCATCAAGAAGCAGCTTGAAAAATATCTCCCGTCTGAACGCCAATAGATGATCGCCAAGCAGACGTCTGATTTTCTGTTGAGTCAGATGAACACGGGGGAGATCCCTGCTAAGGATGAGAAGTATTTCTTTAAGAAGCCTTACTTCCTGTTCGGGGACGCGCTGGAGTCTTCTCAGGTGGGGCCGATCAGGGAGAACTGGTCTTTTACCTTCCATGGAACGGAGATGACATTTCCTTCCTTCGACCGTCATTTGGCTTTGTCGGACCTGAAGGTGATGAGGGGTCCGCGGTATATGGAATGGGACTTGACCCCCGAGCCGAGGGGCTCCTCTGGGTAATGTCCGATGCGGGGTCGGACAGAGCAAGGGAGAATTTTATTGCGCAAATGAGTCACCCTCCTACTCCTTGCTTGGACTGAAGCCCGGCCTCATCCACAGTGAACTGAGACCAAACCTAAGTATATATGCATCGAAAAACTTTCTCCATCATTTTGCCAAGAAGGGCTCATATCCCACGGGACAGTTGCGGGTTCTCAGCTGGGCACACTATAGTGTCTTATGGTGTCGCTTGACTCTGTGGATCCTGAGGAAGTATGAGCGGAAGCTTAAGGCCGCCGACTTGTTATTTACTGTGAGGGGCACGTGTTACGGACTGGAGATGAACCGACCTCTATTTGTCGTCCTGGTAGAATTATATAACTGTCTGACGGGGACCTTTTCACGTCCGACGGTGAGATAGAACTGGCTTTGCACGAGATGCATGCTGTCTCGAAACTTTCTTGGGGTGAGGAGCCCTACGAAGAATATACCCGAGTAACGAAAAACTCGGAGAGTTGGAGGCGGAGAACCCGAAAATCCTGGCTGTGTACCAGGAATTGTTGTGCTATCATGGCATTTGTCAGCGGCTGTCGAAAAAGAAAAATTTCTCTGAGGGGTCTTCTCCCCATATCACCGCTTGGACTAGTTATCTTTTTTCGGATTTGAAAGACTCTAGCAGAGTTCACGTTCGGACGTCGCGAACTAAACCGGAAGTGGCCGACCTAATTCAGGCGCATCGGGAACTGGCTACTACCGAGGCAGTGAAAGTCGAGGGTTCCACGGATGAAGAAGACGAACCCGCAGACAAGCTGGATAATCTTGAAGAAGAACTTAGCTACTTTTACATGGATATGCACAAGTTATCCCCAAACCTGTGCTGGCGAGATATATGATGCTCTGGTTGCGCAAATGCGTCGTCCCGGACAGAAACTGGACCATAGATAGGATCAGTCGCCCTCTCATCCTTCCTGCCGTGAAGTTGGCTTTCGGCCATAAGCTAGCCCTTCTATCGGCTATGGCATACTGCATCCATCGGGGGCTCCATAATTTCGCTCAAAAGTTCGAGAAACATCCAGGCAAGGGGCATTTCAATCGGATCGAGCTCCCTTAACATTACTTGATGGGTTGGCTCCTCCTGCATCATGGTTCCTTGATGAGCCATGCGACTGATGAGGACATGGTGGCGGCTGACACCATGATCCATAAATATCGGGGGATGAAATGGGAATCCGACACAGTCCCTGCCGGTAGGAGGGAGCTCTCTTTTATGAATGGTTGGAGTTTCTTTACGCCCGAGCCGGAGTTCACGGACGAAGAGAGAGACGTTGTCCATCAAGATACCGGGGGAGCGCCTCGGAACCTGTCTGAGAGACTTTGTCCCTCTCACTTGGTGTACCAGAACCGAGGCGAGTGTAGAAGAATAAAAATTATGTAGGCTGCATAAGAGCTCAAGCACCCCCAATATAAAAGCAAACCGCATAGGAGCTGTACGGGACCTATGCGACTAGAATAGTCAACCGCATAGGTGGCCCTCAAACGGCCTGATCATCCTCAGAATACGGGGGCCGCATAAAAGAAAGACTGATCAAAACAAAAAAAAGTTCATTTTACAAAAATTGAGGGATACAACATGTATCCATTAAGGCCCATACAAAATAAAAAATAAAGAGAGGAAGACGCGATCAGTCAAAAGAGCCACATGCCTCACGAAGCACATCCGCAACATCCAGAAGCAAACGTATGCCCGCATAATGAAACTGGCGGTGCACTTCTTCCCTCCATTTCAACGTCTCCCTCTCCTCTGGAGATACGGGCAGCAAGGCGAAGTTCAGAGTGGACGATAGAGGCCGAACAAGAGCCACCAAAGTCAACCCCAACGAGGATAGAAATATTTCAGCCGCATGCAACTCATTATCATCCAGTGCCGTCCGTCTAGGCGAAAATGCCATGACAACCGACTGAGAACCGAAATCTCATCCCTCACGAGACCCTCCAATTTTGGACCCTCCAATACCCGAGCACTGAGACATAGCATGGAGGAGACGACGAGGAAGCAAGGCGAGTGGCCAGGGTTCCCAACTAAAATCTCTCTTGGACGAGAAGTTTCACAAACTGGAACACGACGGACCACGACAATGGTATTTATAAAAGAAAGCAACGGTTCGCGTGACGGCAATAATTGCAATGGTGAACCTAGAAATGACGAATCCGACGGTTTGGCTTTCGAAAAGTCTGCATGCAACCAACGGTTAAGTTCCCAAGAAGTCTGCAAAAAGGCGATTAAGCTTACCAAAATTGTTGAGCCAACAGCCATGAACCCCCAAAAGGAGGCTCAAATCAGGCCACAGAGTCACCTTGCGACCCAAACAAAGGCGACATCCATGCGTCACCAATCAGCCAAAGCACCTTAGCCGTAGAAAGACCTAACGTGGCGTCCCGTCAGCAGGATCATCTCTGACACAGAATCCTGACGAAAAAGATTTTTTGATTTTCTCAAAAGACGTGAACACACTAAACGACAAAATTCTCACGACAGCGTAGAATATCACTCTCGGCGCGGTGCAACACCACGTGGACAACACAACAATGGCATCATGCGTCCCATGCGTTCCAAGCTCCATGCGGTCTCATGCGTCTCTGGTCCCATGCGTCCCTGGCTCCACGCGTCCCAGACTCCATGTGTCTCATGCGTCTTTGGTCCCATGGGTCCCAGACCCCATGTTGTCCCGTGTGTCTCTGACCCCATGCGTCCCAGACTCAATGCGGTCCATGCGTCTCTGGCTCCACGCGTCCCAGGCTCTATGCGTCTCATGCGTCTCTGGCTACATGGGTTTCAAACCCCATGCGTTTCTGGTCCCATGCGTCTCTGGTCCCGTGCGACATCGTTGAACCCGCACGACCTTAGTGCATCACCGTTCTACTGCGTGGAACCCACGTGAAAATAAGAAAGTACAAAGTGCGCCATCAAAGTGCCACTTTGCGCACGTCCTCGTCTGAGTCGCTTTGTGAACTAGGTCTAAAGAAAAATTCTGATCAAAAAATGAGGGACAAAAACGCAAATATTTTTTGGAGGTCATGAACCTTGTCCTCTAGTAAAACATCATACCATATCAGCCACATAGACTATTACTTACAATGTGCACAAGTCAATAAAAGAAGAATCTAATTTTGAAATATACACTTAGGGTTGCCACATGGATATTGGATCATTTCTAGAAAATAATTTCAATAACTTCCAACAAATTAGTAATTAATAGAGTAATTAATTAGAGCTATTTTTTTTGTTAATATTACATAAGCCATTGCTCTTAAATGTACAAAGAGAATCCAAACAGTCTGAGATTTCTGATAAAAACTTTGATATTGTTAGCTTTTTTCTGGAAAGAAAAGAAAAGAAAAGAAGAGATCCGTTGCAAAAATTGCTGGTTGACTTGTATCAATCATTGAGCGGGCAAAACAAAATCCCAATAAACTCAAAATCCAAAAATTTGGCTTACATAAAATATTTTTAAATAAATTAACTAAAATGAAAATATTTTAGAAAAAAATTAAAGTTACGAAAGTTTTTTTTTTCTTTAACATTTTTGGCAACTCGGTTGGCAGGAATTTGACTTTGTCCAAAATTTTGCCAACTCAGTTGGCAAAAATATGACTATGATTTTTTTTTTCTGTTGGTTTTTGTTTTATGTTTGTTTTTGTTTATTTTTTTTTGGGTTTTTCTTGTGTTATTTTTTTGGGATAATTGGATTTTGTTTTGTGTGTTGGTTTTGAGGGGTTTTATTATTCTATTTATGAAAACCTTCGATTGTTTATGAAAATTTCAAATTATTTTATTTTATTTATTTTTGTAAAAAAAAAAACTTTCATAACAGTTTGTTACCAAGCATGTATTTGATTGGTTTAAAAGTCGCTACTTAAAACCATTCAAAATCGAACCCCTTATAACCGTTCATAACCGGTACTCTAAAAATACCTCATAACCGCTACTCCCACAATTGCCAAGCAGACCCTTAATGTTTCTACCGTAATCGAAAGTTAAATCGATCTTATTACGATTAGTAAATTATTTTATAAATAAACAAATTTATCGTTAAAAAAATAAAAAATAAATTCACGTCCCATTTTTAATCATCTTCACACTGATATATTATATGATAACGTGTGAGGGTCCGGAGACATCAATTTTTAGTCGTTAATATCGAATTACCGAAAAAAAATCCGAAAATAAAACTATCCAAAGTAGAATTTGGAGATTGAAACATCATTTTTTTGCGATTTTAAAATTTTTCGAAGTCCGTCAAACGGTTAAAGTGTTTATCCCATAGTACTTTTCGTTACGGTCATTTTGGCACAAGCTAGACCTCATTTCGATCTCTCAGTCAAAAATTATGATACTTTAAAGTTTTAAATTTTATACTTTCGCATATAACATGTGCGTTTTGTTTCGGATGAATTTTTTTTCTACACGAATTGTGTTACTCTCTTTGAAAACATACAAATCGACCTATTGTTTGACGAAAAATAATTTTTGAACAAATAGTTATAGCCGTTCGAAGTCTGCTCGACGACAGACGTAATTTTCTTATGGTAGAAAAATTTTAAATTTTTGGATGTTCAACGATAGCATATTTTGTTTTGGATGTTAAATTTCGTTTTTTTCTAATTTATTTAAAAATTTATTGTTACAACAAATATTTTTTTTAAAAGAACTAAAGCTAAATAAAACTAAACCAAACAACTTTTTTTCAAAAATAAAATAAAAATAAAAACAAAACCAACACTCACCCAAACATTAAAACCAAACCATCCCTCACCCACCCACCCGTCCGAACCAACCCTCACCCACCCAACCGCGGGTCAAAATGCTTAATTTTTGTTAACTGGGTTGGCGAAAATTTGACACTGGATTTTTGCCATCCTAGATGGCGATAACTATCGTCAGTTCAAAATTTTCAAAAATAGTATCGTTATAGTTAATTTGTTTAAAAATATTTTTTATACAATAAATTTTTACTCAAAATCCCAATAACTATTGGCATGCATACAACACTATGAATATGAGAAACTTTTTTTTATTTATGCATTTCACTAATCAGACTTTTTTTCAGATTAATTTGGACTCCTCACACTAATGACTCTACCAAAAAACTAATTTGAGTCTCAGCCATGGCTTGGGTTTACAAGGGGGCCCAGGGATAAATTTAATAAGATTTCGGATTTGAACAACCCTATCTGATAGAACAATTTCAGATACTACAAAAGGTCCAGAACATACCCATAAGAAGGATGGCAATCAAAATCAGTCCTGTCGAACATGAATGATCCTTGTTGTTACTGAAAAAATGGATAAGAGTTCTGGTTGGAATGTGGTCCACAATGACGTATTATTCCTTCCGTTTACAAAACTCAGAAAATATGTAATATAACATGCACAAAATCTCGAATATTATGTCAGATATCTCATATAAAAAAAATAAAAAATAAAAATCAAAATCAGCTCTAACAACCCAACCCCTGGCCGGCGTTGAGTTTTATTTGTTCTCTTTAGACATGAGCATGCATTTGCCAAAAAAAAAAAAAAAAAAAAAAAAAATTAGGAGCTGATTCTTGTATATTGTCACTATAAACAACATCTTGTAGCTTTGTCAACTTCTTCGTCATCTTCATTTATTTATTTGATTTCTTTTAGTTTTTTTATGGGATTTTTTGACTTTAGTCCCACTTAATAAGTGGTATTTAGACTTACATTCCACTTTTAAATTTTATTAGACTTTAGTCCCATTTTTATCACGAAAAGTATTTATTTTGTCACAAAAAACCGTCGTCAAATATTTTTCGTGACTTTTTTTGACAAAAGTGAGACTAAAGTCTAATAAAATTAAAAAATGGAATATAAGTCTAAATAATACTTATTAAGTGGGACTAAAGTCAAAAAATCTCTTTTTTTATTCTGGTATGACCATGCACTTTACTTTGAAGCTACTCATTAACTCTTGAGGCTCTCTAAGTTGAAACAATAATTAATGTAGCCTCTAATATGGGATTGCCGCTATAATTACTTTCATGGTCAATCATGCTTTTGTTTACTTTCGTGGTCAAGCACATGACAAGTAGTTCCTATGGCAACAACTTAATTATTCACGGTTTGTTAAGTAATTAAGAGAGAGTGTGTTAAATTGTGGTATTATTTTAAACTGTGATATATCTTTTAATTATGACATAGTGTGTGTAGACTACGCGAATAGTTTTAGTGTAACCCAAATTACCAGCTTTTTTCTAGAGCATGTACCCAAGTTGACTAATGACCAATTTGTCCTTTTTTTTAGTAAGGTTCAGCCCGCTCTTAAGATTTTAGAGGTCATTTAAAAAAAAAAATTCTCTAAAGCTCAAAATAAATTTGAAAATTAATTGCATGAAAACATAAAATTTATATATAAATAAATAAAAATTGAAATAGTATACGGTTCAATAAGATGCACAATTAATTAAAATAAAATTATAAATAAATTGGAAGAAACAGATAATGAATTGATGAATAAAATGTAAGTGTACTATGAGACCATGGGTCAATATATATATATATATATATATATATATATATATATATTAGGAAAAAAAATCAAATAATCACATGCTATTTTTCTAGGACCAGCCATGAGTATGTTTGAATTTTATTACTATTTTTGCAATAAAAAAAAAATTCAAATTAAAATTAGCTAATTACCAAATTTTATTTGAAAAAATACAATATATATGGACAAATATATATTGAACTTTAAAAAACTTAACCCTGTGCCTGGGGTCATGTGTGATCGCACATGCTACTTGTTGGTATTTTTCACTTTGTTTTGGGAGTTTTGGTCCCACATCGGAAAACCACCAATGTGCATATCTTAATATATAGTTTTGTTTAGTATTGGTATATGCATATTGGGTGGTGGCCTATGTGGGTTGACTTTCCTAGAGTGATTAAGTGTGAACCCATTTATGACAATCTTAATTTTGTCACCACATTTGGGAAGTTTCTCTTAGGAGCTAAGCCCCAAAGCGGCTCGGACTCGGACACAAGGGCGCAAAGTAACACTTTGTTGGCGCACTTAGCATGTCAACATCGTCGCATGATGCTCATACACTCTTTTTATGCGCGAGTTGTATGCACGGTTGCTTGCTCGGGCGCATGCTTCGTGGCACTATGCGGCCGAGGCGCTATGAGGCAAGGAGCTATGCGTGCAGGTACTATGCGGCCAGGAGCTATGCCGCCTGGAGCTATGAGGCCGTGCGCTATGCGGCCAACGAGCTTGTATGAACGAGTCGCATGTGGAGAGGACATGGTCAACTGTTGGCGGCGCATGCGGCGCATGGTTATCCGTGCCATCCGAATTATGCGACGTATGAGGTGCGAGGGTGTCTGTGCACAGGCGCTTGGCGGTATTTGACGTTAATGTCATGGGTAGTGTGACCAGCGGCGACGCATGCGGCTATGGCTATGCACGTGGCATGGTGTCGGATAACGCATATGCGGCCTTGAGCTTTCTCAGGCCGCATAGGTACCGTTCTCCTCTAAATAAAGAGGAGCTTCTATTTCTTAAAAAAAATCGAGAGCACCGAAACGTTATGCGGCAACAGTGAGCACCCTTCGATAAAGTGTTTTCGAGTAATCCGAAGGTGATGAAGAGCGTTCCTGAGATTCTCGTGTGGACTTGCTGGATCATGGGGGCAGTTCGTTGTATAGCGCGAATCTTGTCTTGAGCTTCGGTGGTTTTGATCACCCCAGCAAGGAGTTTCATTCTTTGTTTTTCTTTTCTTGTTCTCGTTCCTTCTCATTGTAGCGTCTGCGAATGTAAAGAGAAGACAATTTTTTTATTCTTGTTATATTTAAATTTTCTTTTGGTCGTCAGTTTGTAACATGTTCGTGGTTTAGTGTTGCTGTGGAGTTGTGTGTCAGTGTAGAGGTGCTCTCGAGTGATTCACAGTGCACCAACTTTTGTAGAAGACGCACTCTTAAGTGAGTAACTTTGTGGACCTCCTCTACTTTGATTTGGCTTCGGGACTTACAATCTCAAGGAAAGACCCGAGTTAGAATGGACAACCGCTCAAATATTCTCGATACTAGATTTCACAAGCTTGAGAAGTTTGATGGCGAACACTACAACATTTGGAAGAGGAAGATCTCCTTGAAACTTCGTCTTGTCAAAGTTGCTTATGTGTTGGTTGATTCTGAACCTACATTCCCGAAGATGAAGGAGAGCTTGTTGTTGGTGTGGCGCAGGACGCGCACTCCAAGTGGAAGGAAGACAATGACCTCTGCAGGTTGTTGATTCTCAATGCTTTGGACGACTCGATGGAAGAGTACTACAACAAGAAGGAGAAGGCAAGAGATGTCTGGGAATCTCTTGAGAAGCACTACAAAACTGACGAGAAAATATCCAAAATCTACCTCGTCGAGAATTTCTTCACTTTGCAATTTGAGGACGGGAAGGTGATGGTACCATAAGTTAAGAAACTTCTGAAGATGCAGCAGAAATTGAGGAAGAGGGCATGAAGCAGGAATGCAAATTTATGGTGGGGGCTATTGTCACCAAACTTCCTCCAAACTGGATCAAGTTCAAGACTGACATGTACCATAAGAAGATAGAGATCCAGCTCGAAGATCTTCTTCGTTGGATTCATAATGAAGATGAAGCCAGAGGGCAACTTAAGTTGGACTCCTTGTCCAAGTAGTTGGCTAAGGACAACATGGTACATGTTAGTGACTCTAAAGGGAAGCAATTTTTTTTCTACAAATAGAAGAAGAAGGACTTCAACCAGCTGAAGGTGAAGTCGGCTCAGTTCAAGCCAAAGTCGAAGCCTGATGTGACGTGCTACAATTATGGCAAGAAGGGTCACTATAAGAGCGACTACAGGTCGAAGCCTAAACTAAAAGAGAAAGGTGAGCTTAACCTAGTTGCTATGATTGCACAGATTAAGTCACATGCCATGGACACTGACTGGTAGATAGACAATGATGCATCTTGTCACGTGGGCTCTAAGAAGGAGCTATTCGCCAAGTATGAGCCTACCTCTGAGAAGGTCTTGATGGCGGATAAGTCTCAAGTTGCAGTACTGGAGATCGGGACGGTAGTGCTGAAGCTGACTTCTGGAAAGTCACTTATACTGGAGAATGTGAAGCACGTACCAATGATCGCCAAGAATCTGGTTTCTGGGAGTCTACTGTGCAAGACAGGCCAAACGATGGATATCAATGCCGGTCAGATGGTGATGTCCTACAAGGGAACATACTTCAAAAAAGCTTTTTTGTACCGAAGGGATGTTTAAACTGCAGTTTGTAACTCCTTCTGTTTATATCAATGCAGTCTCTACTTCTGGTTATTCTCTTGAGTTGTGGCATAATAGACTAGGACATGTGCATTGTAAACGCATTAACAAGATGTCTAGTCTAGGCCTTATCTCCAAATATGGGGGTAAGGAGGTGGATAAATGTGAAGTCTCTGCGCAGACAAAAATCGTCAGGAAGCCGTTCAGAAGGGTGAACCGAAGCACAGATCTTCTGAAGTTGGTACACTCGGATATCTGTGAGTTCAAGCAATTATCCACAAAGGCTGAAATAAAGTATTTTATCACTTTTATTGAAAATTTCTTGACATACGCGTTAGTATATCTTCTCAAGTTGAAAGACGAAGCGTTCGAGAAGTTCAAAGACTTCAAGGCTAAAACATAACGTCAAAGACTCAGAAGTAATCTAGGCGGAGAATATCGTTCCTTAGAATTCATATCGTTCTGCAAAGAACATGGAATTGTCAACGAAACAACTGCTCCGTATTCTCCCCACTCTAATGGTGTAGCAGAAAGGAAGAACATGACGCTGACAGAGATGATAAACTCTATGTTGCTGACAACAGGACTTCCAAAGTGCTTGTGGGGAGAAGCAACGCTTACGGCTATGTTTATTCTGAATAGAGTACCGTTCGCGACATCTGACATTACTTCTCATGAACTCTGGTTCAAGGTCAGACCCAACTTGAATGTCATTCGAGTGTGGGGATGTCTGACGTATGTGAAGGTTCCAGACCTCAAGATTCAGAAGCTGAAAACGAGAACTACGAAGACCATATTTCTGGGCTATGCTGATAAGAGTGATGCTCGAAGGTTTCTTTATATCGAATCTAATCATATCATAGAATCTTGCGACACGAAATTCTTTGAAGATAAGTTTGCTAGGCACAAGAATATTGTTCTCGCGGATGTCCCAAAGAATACTGCTAGAACAGACAAGGCAAGTACCTCTCAGAGAGAAGTAGTCCAAGAAGAAGTTATCATTGATGAGACAATATTTGAACCAGAACCCGCTGAGCCGAGAGCAAAGCGAATGAGGAGGCCGAAGGACTTCGGAGAAGACTTTGTTACCTATAATGTGGAAGCTGGTCCGCTTACCTCTGATGAGGCAATGAAGACCAGAGATGCTATTTTCTGGAAGGAGGATGTCAATGACGAGTTTGACTCGATAACTTCTAATAATACATGAAAGTTAGTCCATTTTCCTGAAGGATCTAAACCTAATCGGATGCAAGTGGATCTTTAAGAAGAAAATAAAATCAGGCGAAACTGTTGACAAGTTCAAGGCCAGGCTAGTTGCCAAAGGGTTTTCTCAGATGCAGGTGATTGATTACTTTGACACCTATGCTCCCATTGTACGAATGACTACTATCAGGATGCTGATTGCTCTAGGTGTTATTCACAGAATGGTGATTCATCAGATGGACGTCAAGACAATATTTTTGAATGGTGAACTGACTGAGGAGATTTGCATGCAACAGCCAGAAGGGTTTGTCGTCAAAGGTCTTGAAGATAAAGTATGCAAACTGGTAAAATCTCTGTATTGTCTAAAGAAAGCTCCCAAATTGTGGCACGAGAAGTTTGGCAAAGTTATCAGATTAAATGGCTACAAGGTCAGCAAAACTGATAAGTGTGTGTACACGAAGTTCGCTGGTGATTAGAGGTGTCATCGTTTGTCTCTATGTGGACGGCATGGTAATCCTAGGCATGGATGAAGAATGTGTCACTATAACAAAGATGTTCCTCTTGTCTAAATTCAGTATGAAGGACATGGAAGATGCAGATGTCATCCTTGGGATTAAGATAATCAGGACGGAAGCTGGGCTTGCTCTTTCACGAGCTCACTACGTGGAGAAGATGCTCACACGCTATGGATATCAGGATCTTCTAGGGATCGATACTCCATATAGGTGTGACAAGAAACGGAAGCCTAACCCAGAAAAAGCGCCGGATAGTTGGAGTATTTTAGCGTCATCGGGAGCTTGATGTATGCTACAAATATCACTAGGCCTGACATTGCTTTTGTTGTGGGGATGCTGAGTAGATTCATGAGTAACCCAGGTGTTGAACACTGAAAAATTATGAAGAGAGTGATGAGATACCTCAAGAAGACTCAAAAGTTTACACTTTACTACAACGGAGATCCAGCAGTGGTAGAAGGCTTCAGTGATGCTAGTTGGTGCTTAGAAGAAGAGAGTGAGAGATCCACAGGTGGATATATTTTCTCAAAGGATGGAGCTGCTATATCGTGAAAGTCGAAGAAGCAGACTATGCTCCCACACTCATCAATGGAGTATGAGTTCTATGCACTTGCAGCTGCAGCAGATGAAGCAGAGTGGCTTCGGAAGATCATGTACGATCTTTTAATGGTTGGTGCATAGATTTCGGCTGTACCGATATACTGCGGCAACTAGGCAGCTGCAGCAGTGGCATCTAATCATCTTTTTAATGAAAAGAAGAGAATTATGAGGCTTCGGCACAGACCACTGAACAATCTCATCAAGATTGCTATCATTGTAGTGGTGGATGTTCGGAGTCAGGAGAACCTGGCGGATCCGTTGACTAAAGGCCTCAAGTGCCAGATAGTTGAAGACACAACAGGTAAAATGGGCTTGAAGGACCTCTATTATTGTGTTTTTGTAATCCTACCATTAAGTTTTATGCTATCAGTTCAAAGAGAAATCTACTAGGCATCTAGTTTTGGTTCAAGGGAGGATCATTGATTGGAAAAATATCAGGTATAGTGGGTAGTCTTTCGGGACATGATGGGATACGTACCCAGAACCACCGTGGTTTACTACTTGTTCTTTATATTTATATATATAGAAAAAATCATGTGTAAGGGTGGCTTCGACGCCTTAATGAGTTTTCGGGCAGAGTGAATGTTCGACGTGCGCTGCAGGAAGCACGTGTAGTTCAACACTACAAGAAACTTGTATCCCATGCTACAGTAGTATAACACTGATAAGGTAAAATATGTAAAGCCTCGGCTGTGAGCCATGTCACAGCGGCAGTAGCACTGCAAATAGGCAGGTAGCATAATGCTGAAAAGATAGAGAGTTGTAGCACAACACTACTAAGAGGCTGGTGACCTCATGCTACAGTGAGTGACACCACATGAGGTAGTTAACCTCGACTGCGAGCCATGTCACAGTGGCATATCACTGCACGCAAGTGCAAAGCTTCATGCTAGGATGTAGTACAGCACTACGAAGAGCCTGGTGATCTCATCCTACAGAGGGTGTCACCACAAGAGGTAGTTAACCTCAGTTGCGAGTCATGTCACAGCGGCGTCGTACCGCACAGAAACATAATGCTTCATGCTGGAAAATATTAAACTCTCTTAAAATGAAATCACCTAAGTGTATGGACATAGATATAGGCCATCTTTTGAGGGTAAACTTGTAAACACCGAAGATACATACACCGAAACCAGGTCAGCACAGGGCCTTTAATGTGCGATCGGAGGCACAACTGATGTCATTGTGCGAGTGGGAAGAACAACAACCATGGTTCAGAATTCAAGGCGTAGTCCATTCTTGTACCGTACTGTTGTTTGGCCTATGCGAAAAGATTCAAGTCGTGGGTGACATTTATCCTAATGCATGATGGACAGTCACTGTGAGGAACGTTCGGCCATATATTTGGATAGATGTAGGGGATTGTTGGTGTTTTCCACTTTGATTTGAGAGTTTTAGTCCCACATCAGAAAACCACCAATGTGCATATCTGAATATATAGATTTGCTTAGTATTGGTATATGCACAGGGGATGGTGGCCCATGTAGGTTGACTTTCCTAGATAGATTAAGTGTGAACCCCTTTATGACAATCTTAATTTTGTCACCATCTTTGGGAAGTTTCTCTTAGGAGCTAAGCCCTGAAGGAGCTTAGCGACTCGGACTCAGGCTCAAGGGCGTAAAGTGGCACTTTGTTGGCGTACTTTGCACTTTGTACGTCAGCATCGTCGCATGGCGCTTATACGCTCTTTTTATGAGCAAGTTGCATGCACACATCATTACCAGAAAAAGTCAAATTAGCGACATCTAAAAATGTCGCTAAAAAAATGAAAAGACGTCGCTAATTTGGTTTAGCGATGTAATTAGCGACGTTATAAAGTTGTCGAAAAAAACCAAGTCGAAAAAAAAACGTCGCTAAACGTCGCTATACCGACGTTTTTAGCGACTTTAATGTGTCACAAAATTTAGTGACGTTTAGCGACGCCGAGTCACTAAATAGCGACGTTTATTAAAGTCACTAAACGTCGCTGATTAGCGACTTATATAGCGACGTTACACCGACGTCTTTAATGACCTGGCTATTCTGCCATGTCAGCAATTGGCGACGTATAGCGACGTTTTTAGCGACTTCATTAGCGACGTATTTAGTGACTTGTTACAGCATCGCTAATTAGCGACTTATTTAGCGACGTAACATAACGTCGCTAAACGTCGCTAAACATCGCTAAAAACGTCGCTAATTTAAAAAAAAAATTAGTGTCCAGAAGGAATTGAACTTGGGGCTACTTAGATTAATCTACTAGTTGAACCGATTTGGTCCGATCCAGTGTCTTGTCCAGATCAATCTTCGGTTAGCATTTTAAAACTCTGGTTTGAAGATTATATGCAATTATTTGTTTTCTCTCCACTTGCTATTTATTATATCATGCCTATTATAACATGTATGAGATTAAGTTCTTCCAGACATTTTAATGCTCTCAAGGCCATGGTTTCTCTCTCCCAAAATGCATATAATTAATATGTATTTTCCAATGTTTCGTTATAATGTTCAACATCAGTCAGGTCGATATATTAATATTTTGGGAACTATATATATTAGACATTGTATTGTGCCTTATGGGGACATATCAAGTAAGTATTCAATGCTGGAATTAAGTATTCAATGCTGGAATTATAGATGTAGCCAAAGTTTAACAATATATAAGATGAACAGTACAAATAGGAGATAAGTATCCAATACCAAGGACTATTGTTGAAGTATCAATAATTCATAATATAGAAATCGAACTCGAGTGACCATTGTGTTTACCGAAGAGAGGTATAAGTTCCTGACTAGGTGGCGGAAGATCAATGGATCAAGCCATGGAGGCGTATTATTCCTTCCATTTATTAATGGTGGGAGTTGAGGGGGACAGTGGGCCCACAAGACGTGCAACGAAGTATGCGCAAAGTCCCGTGCGAAATGTCGGGCCACATAAAAAAAATTATTATAGTATAGGACAAATGTGGATATGCAAGATAACTATATAATCCAATTAAATAAACTAAAAAATTAAAGACCACAAGAAGTATCAATAATTTATAATATACAATCGCATCCTAAATAATAATAAAAATAACTATACTACTACGGATCTGCAGGAGGCTGACCACCGGCGCGCTTGAAGGATAAGAACTCCTCATACTCGTCCCGTGGAATCGACACCGATGTCGATGGAGAAGGCAGTGACATCGGTGGAGGCCATGCCCGCTCCAAGTTGTGAGTCACTGGTTGTAAGAATCCAGGGTAGATAACAGCCTCGTACTGCTATGACCCATTGAATCCTGCATCCTCATCAGCTGCTCGCCCATCGATAGCTGTGACGCCTGCAGCTCCATGATGTTGCGGTCATTGGAGGCTCTAATATCATTTGTCAAATCCTATAGCTCCGTCATGCTGCGGTCGAGCATATCCAATCGTGCGATGAGCATCGGATCGTCCGCCTGCGGCTGGGACCGGGGCTGCTCCTCCATACTTCGCAGCAACTCGTCACGGAGAGACGCAATCTGATAGTCAACGGCCTCCTGGACGGCCTCCTGGACTCTGGCCGACGACTGCGAGGGCTGCGACTGCGAGGGGTGTGTGGAATGCGCAGCTGTCGGGGAGGCCCTAGATGACTACGTCGCAACCAGGGCGCCATAGGAGCCCGTACCGTAGTACGTACCCCTCTGGAGACCACCGGCTGCGGTCACCCACAGGTCGTCCGCCTACGGAGATGGAGCAGGCTACAACGAAGTACCAGCCTCTCCAGGTGTAGGTGTACTAGCAGTCGCCCGCTCACGCAGCCTAAGATACTCGGCCTAGAAAAGGTTTGGAAACTCGATAATTGCCTAAGTTATATTAAAATTAACACAAAGTAAAGTAATACTTACATAGGTCTGTGAGGCCCTCTCATCAATAAGATTTTCGTCCTTGCGATGGGTGGCCAAGAAGACGGTCACCATGTTTGCATCCTCCCCCCTCTGTACCTGTTAAAAATATATTATTTATTACTAAACTTAAATATTTTTTTCAAGTACCATTTTATGGTACTTATATTAAAATAATATATTTTAAAAGAAAAATATACCAAACGACGAAAATGTTCCGTCATCAGAATCGAGCCACCACACCACTTGGCAACATTCTGCCTAGCCGCCTTGGCCTTCTTAGACCTTTCCTTGTAGCTCGGATCGTCGAATCTAGCCCTCATCACAGTCCACTACTCATGCGTGATCCAACCTTGGATCGGTTTTCCAGCACGATCACGAGCCTTCTGGTCATCCAGAGCATCTCGGATAATCTTGGCGGCAATGGTAGGAAAGAGCCGCTCGATCAACTCGGCCCGGTGCGGAGAATAAAAATACGTTTGCTACAATAAATAATTCATTAAGTTAGCATCACAAATAAGTTATATAATATGCATAAATTAGAGAATTTATTTAATATACTTTTACCTGGAAGTGCGCAAACCAGAACGCCTTCCTCTCCTCCGGAGCCTCAGAGTAGTTGATCCAAGGGCCACCGTAGTTGTTCCTCAGAAATTGGCCCAGGCATCTCTGAACCGACGATGAACAATATCTATACAGAGATAATATTTTAGATTACTGAAAAAGTCAATATACGATGAATAAAGAGAAACACAAATATATACTAAACCATCTAATTGACTTACTTTGTACCGTCGGCCCAAATCTCTGTCCTCGTCTCCTCCGGAGGTGCGCATGGAGGATCTTGCTGATGCTGGGACAACGTGGGCACGACCTCCTCGACATGCTCATCTGTCCCCATGTTTCCGTCAGCAGGAGGAACGCTGGACGAGGGTGTACTATAACGCAAGGAACTACTCGTCCCAACAGTCGGAGATGTGAGTGATCGATATACTGGAGTACTGGGCGACGATGATCCGGAACCAACAGTAGGCAGTACCGGAGTGACACTCTGTCTACCTCGGGACCTGCCGAATCCTCCGCGTCGTCCTTTCATATCTGATAACAACATATGATGAATATAGAGAAACACAAATATATACTACATTCTACAGTCGAAATGTGATGCATATCTCAAAGCATTCTACAGTCAAAATATAATACATATATTCGTTAATGGGTACATCTACTTCATCAATTTTCCAACCTTGATCTATATTCTACAGTCAAAATATAGTTACATTCTACATGCAATATTTTTTATATTCAATCATCTTTAGAAAATTCATCTTGTTCGCCTTCGTCGTCCTGCTCTTCCTCTTCCTCGTCTTCACTTTCATCTACTTCGTCGTCCTCTTCGGATAATTCTACATCTTCTACATTATTACTCGTGTAATGAGTTACTTCTGTTGAGTCCACATCTACAATATTTGTTACAAGAGGTAGATCGTCCTCCTGATAAGCTATTTTGTCAATGTCAAAGGTATTTCTAGCTTTAGTCTTGCATACTGCCAACCAATCCGACCTCGCTGTCCCCCGTCTAGGATAAGTTGTGAAGTACACGAGCTGAGCCTGACTTGATAGGACAAATGGTTCGTAGCCTTGATATCTACGCTTGTAGTTTATATCCACAAGGCCATGCTTGTCAATTTTCCAACCTTGATCTTGAATCGGATCGAACCATTTACACCTGAATAGCACGATATTAGCAGGTTCTGTGCCATAATTATATGTCAACTCCACAATCTCTCGTAAGATGCCAAAAAAATCATTGCCCGGATTGACGTCTTTGTAGTTTGAAGATTTAATACACAAACCACTATTTTTCGTGGAATCAAGATCCAGAAAGCTGTCTCTGATAGGAGCATTTGTTGACTTGAACCTGAACCCATTCACACAGAAACTTGGCCATATTTTTACGGCAGTAATTGGTCCCTTGGCTAGAGTTCTAATAGATTCAGTTTCGGGTGATATTAGACGATCGACCTAAATACCAAAGTAGCGATAATAAGTTATTTGTTTTGCCAGTGCAGAAATAAAAAGTAATTACCAAGCATCTTACATATGCGCTCAACCAAAAAGGAAAATGGCATCTCATATCTTGTTCTACTTCTTCGTCTGTTATGTAGGGTCTAACCGACCTCAACTCATCATTATATGTGCTGAAAAACAATGAAGCAACTGCTGATTAGTAGCATAATAGTATCTTATACTATTACATTAAGATGATGTAAACGTGGACGTATTAATTACTTACCCCTCTAGCTTCTCCACTTTATCCTCGTCGCAATTGAGTAATATATACAATTGAGCAGCCCTTAGCTCATTGTCATTCAAATATCTCTTCTTCATTTTTCCCGAAGGCTTTCCGGACGCATTGAATACTTTGAGTATTGCATCATTAGATTCCTGATATGCGTCATCGTTTCTGGGAGCTTTCGTCCTATTAGTAGCAACATGCGGTTTGAAATACGTCGAGCAAAAGTTTGTAATCTCCTCGAGAACATAAGCTTCATAAATAGAGCCTTCAACCCGTGCCTTATTTTTTACCTTTCTCTTTAGGTGATTCAGATGCCGCTCGAAGGGGTACATCCACCTATAACCGACAGGACCACCAACACGTGCCTCATAGGAAAGATGAATTGGCAAATGCTCCATAGAGTCGAAGAATCCAGGAGGAAATACCTTCTCGAGCTTACATAGTGTTACCGCAATGTCCCTCTCTTGCTTTTCTAGACGATCGACGAGCAACTTAGTACAATAAAGATCTCTGAAGAATATGCTCAGCTCTGTCAATGGGTCCCAAACGACCTGCGGTAAGAATTCCCGAAATGCAATCGGAATTAACCTCTCCATGAATACTTGACAATCGTGGCTCTTCATACACACCAGTTTGTTCTCCTTGAGGTCGACGCATCTTCTCAAGTTCGACACGTACCCGTCTGAAAACTTTAGACCCTGAATCCACCTACAAAGTCTACCTTTATCCTCTTTATCCAGTAAGAAAACTGACTTAGGTTGCTTTAACTTTCCATTCCCCTCCTCTATCAAATGCAATGTAGGACGTTTACATATTTCTTCTAAGTCCAACCTGGCCTTCGGATTATCTTTCGTCTTCCCCTTTACCTCCATTACAGTATTAATTATGTTATCAAACACATTCTTCTCGATATGCATGACATCAAGGTTATGTCCGATCAGATTGGTGCTCCAATATGGCAGATTCCAGAATATACTCCTCTTCGTCCAGTTATTGGTGCGACCAAATCCGTCACACTTGTACCCCTTAGCAGGCTCTTCGATAGTCTTGGTAAATCTTTTACCTCTTCCCATATCGTGCATCCGGGCTACCTTGGCGGTGGATTGGCCTTCTCCACAACTCCCGCACGAAAAGTATTCCGGTTCCTCCGGTACGGATGATCCTTCGGCAAAAATTGTCGATGACAATCGAAGAAGCACGGTTTGCCTCCGTGTTTTAAACGGAAAGCCTGAGAACGGTCCATGCAATACGGACATGAGAGACGACCATGGGTGCTCCATCCCGATAACATTCCATAGGCCAAAAATTCGTTGATGGTCCACATAAGTGCTGCCCTCATCTGAAAATTCTGCTTTCTAGAAACATCGTACGTGTTGGCACCTACTTCCCACAGCTGATTCAACTCATCTATCAAAGGCTGTAAATACACATCGATGTTCCTCTTCGGATTGTTCGGACCCGGGATAATAACGGTTAGGAACATATACGGAGTCTTCATGCACATCCAAGGCGGTAGATTGTACGGAGTGACGATCACAGGCCAACACGAATACTGGGAGCCCGAAAGTCCGAATAGGGTAAAATCGTCAGAGGAGAGCCCCAATCTGACATTACGCGCTTCCTCGACAAAATGTGGATACTCTCGATCAAAGTGCTTCCATGCTTCTCCATCGGATGGATGATCCAATACTCCTTTGATCTGTTTTCGCCTATGCCAACTCATATTTTCTGCAGTCTCCTTAACCAAAAACAACCGCTGCAACCGCGGCGTCAAAGACAAGTAGTGCATCGAATCGGTAGGCTTTCTTGCACCGACAGACTTACCTCTAACAGTGGCCTTGTAGCGATCAGCACCACAGAATCTGTACGCATCTTCATCCTTGTCGTCTTTGTAGTACAACATGCACCCGTTGCGACATGCATCGATTTTCTCGTATCCCATCCAAAGCGATCTCACCATCCTCTTAGATCGATAGAAGTCTTTAGACAATTTTGCACCCTCGGGCAAGATCTCTATAATCAAATCGAGCAGTCGATTATAGCATTCTTGCGACATGTTAAAATCGGACTTGATGCTCAATAATCTTGTAACCACCTCCAACGGTGAATGATCCTCACAACCAGGATATAGTGGAGTCCTTGCATTCTCCAGCAACTCCATAAACTTTGCAGCATCGGCATTCGGTGCCTCCTCAGCTGCATCATAATTGTCCGGATTGAAACTAGGTCCCGCCGTATCATAATTGTCCAGATTGAAACTATGCCCCGTCGCATCATAAACCATGTTCACCAACCCGTCGTCGTAAGCATCGTGGTCTTGGACATCCATATACGGCTTCACATAGGGCTCCGACTCCGATGCTAGAGATACAAGTTCTCCGTGCTGGTCCACTGATAGTAATTCGGCGTGAAGCCCTTCGAGTATAAATGATATGTAACTTTCACTTCTGGATGATATTTTCTATTGCGACATCTCACACACGGACACTTAATTTTGGTACCGTCCATGTGCTGAGGAAAAGCCTTGGCGAACTGCAGGAACTGCTGTACACCCTCAATGAATTCATCCCGCACACCGCACACCGCACATGTCATCAGGATGACGGTTGTACATCCACGAACGATGACGCAGATAGTAATTCATATCCATTTCTAGATACTTCTGCAAAAATGACAGTATGTATCATATAAATTATTACATACAGTGGTTTATCACCTAACTTCATAACTTAACCGTACTATAAAAATCATAACTAATATAATACATACTTTCATTTATCAAAGTCTAAAATAAGCAATATTCAAAATAACTGAAAAGAGGCCAAGTCTCTCAGTTTTTTAATATTTTATACTATTGGTAAAAGCTTGGGTTCTTTACTGTATACAATGCTTACTAGGACATATAGTTACTTAGCTAACTATTAACAAAATCAAGTATATCAGTAAGTAACTATTTAACTACACTAACTATGTACTAATTTAATACTAAACTGATACCCTTAACTTCTACCCAATAACTCATGCTAACCCATCTTAAGTTACTTAGCTAACTATGTACTAATTTTATTCTGGGTACAATGACTGCTCCTTTTCGAGGCTGACTCCACGTTGCTGCTCATCACAAGCTCCTCAACCCGATCCCCCCTCGACCACTAGTACACTGATACACAGTGTGGTCGAGGCACACTGTGCACACCATAGTGAAACCGATTCCCCCCTGATACACTGGCATACTGATGCACAGTTTTACGACCCGAGCTTTCCCTCCCTCACACAAAAATATAAAGTCACTGAACTTACTCACTCACTCACTCACTGATACACTAAACTCACTGATACACTAAACTAAACTCACTGATACACTAAGCTCACTGATACACTAAGCTCAACATAGCCCTACCTTCATGTAAAACAACACTACCCACATTCAACACCACCAAATATCTCATGATTGAAAACTTAGCTAAATACTTAGAAAAACCTTAACCCTCACTCCTCTTTTACTGAACTACCCATACAAAGAAACCCAAGCTCTCCACTGACTGATACACTGAGGTATCAGTGCCAGCACAGTGCACATACAGTGAAGACACAGTAAAGAACCCGACTCCCTGTGTAAATCAGTCCCATGTCAGTGTCTGTGTGAGTGTGTGTGTGTGTGTGTATCTGCGTCTGTGTGTGTGTGTCGTGTGTGTCTGTCAGTGTCTGTCTACGTCTGTCTGCGTGTGTCGTGTCTGTCTGCGTGTGTCGTATCTGTGTGTGTGTGTCGTGTCTGTCCAGTCATCCGTTGTGTCAGTGTCACATGAGAGAGAGAGAAAGAGAGAGATTTCCTAGAGCTCGAGGAGGAGGAGGGGGGTGCCGGAGTAGCCGCAGCCGTGGAGAGCCGGTCGCCGGAGAGGGGGGGGCGGGAGAAATCGAAAACTTTCGAAATTTTCGACAGATGGGGAAAAAGAATCTGAGCCCTAATTAACCAAAAATTAGCGACGTTTAGCGACGTCTAATAAAAACGTCGCTAAATTAAAATTTAGCGACGTCAAAGACGTCGCTAAACACGTTGCTAAATATTTTTGACATATACGTCGCTAATTACGACGCTAAACGTCGCTAAATCAGATATATTAGCGACGTTTAGCGACCTTAATTGAACTTATAGCGACTCATCTTTTAAAATCTTAATAAAAGTCGCTGAACGTCGCTAAATGTCGCCATTTAGGGACGTTTAGTGACGTTTTTAATGGAGTCGCTGATTTAGCGACGTTTATACCAGGAGTCGCTAAAATACGTCGCTAATCCCGCTTTTTCTAGTAGTGCATAGAGTTGCCCCTACCTGCCAGCGCGCAGATGGAGGTTGCTTGCTCGGGCGCATGCTTCGTGGCATTATACGACCGAGGCGCTATGCGGCAAGGTGCTATGCGTCTAGGTGCTATACGGCCAGATGCTATGCATCTTGGAGCTATGCGGCTTGGTGCTATGCGGCCAAATCCTATGCGGCCAGGAGCTATGCGGCCAGGCGTGTGAGCACCCTAATTTTTTTACATAGGATTATTTTGGTAATTGTTAATTTTTATTTTATTTTAATATTTATTCGATAATTTAATCTAACTTTGGAAACCAACCCCCATGGTTTTAAGATCTTGAGTGCAACACTAGCCTTTTCCTTTCAACCAACCTAGCATTCTCGACTTAGACGAGTCAAATTAGGCTCCTGCCATGACTGTCCCTCACAAATTCGCAATCCCATGCCTTGTTTTGGTCGCACAACTTTCGCGACACAATTACGAAAAAACGATGATTAATTAACCATTTAGTCGTGACGTACGATTTTAACACGCCACACCAACCCATTGATCCCAACTAAATCCATGTTATGAGCCTAACTGGCCTCCTATTACGCACATGACCCTCGAGTTGCGTTATTCGAACCCCCTGCATGCTCCCATTTAATATTATATAGAAAGTATAATTTATGGATTTATTTAATTAATTTAATATTCATTAATATTTATTAAATATATTATTTAATTAATATAAATTGGTTGTAGATTATTTATTGGAGGAAATATAAATTTTCTAGAATTTTTTCAAGTGGCTAACTTTTTTGAGAATTTTATGTGTTTAATTATTTAATAAATAAAAGAAATAAAATAAAAAAAATAAAACCTAAACTCCTAAACCCAACCCTAAACCTAAACCTATTCCCTAAGGCAACTTAAACTAACAACTCCCCTAACCCAACCCGTACACAACAACCACCCTCCCCCCCCATATATATATATATATATATATATATATATATATATATATATATATATAACCAAAACCAAAACCCTAACCCATCCCACGCCTTCACCACGACCCCTCCGCGGGAGCGCCGCCGCTGCCGACCGCCTCCAACCCTCGCCGCGCTGTCGCGCCGCCCACAGCAGCGCCGCTGCACCGCCGTCCGCCCCCCCTCCCCCCCCCCCCCGCGCACACACACAACATAGTTGCGGCCCCTCCTTCGCGCGCAGCCTCCGCCCTCCTCGTTCGTCCGATTCTCATCTCGTCTTCACTGGTACGTTCACAACCTAAACCTCTAGGATTTTCTTCAAGTGGAATGAATTTAGGCACCCCGGTTTGATCGAAAAATCGACCGAAAGTTGGCTGAAAAAATGTTTGAAACAGTTCAGAATTTTGATCCAAACCCCCATGTTCATGTCCAATTTTCTACCATCTCGTTAATTATTTTTAAAATATAATTTAAGAAACTTCTTCACAATATAACCAAGATTATTACTGCTCTTTAGTTTTTATTAGTTTGTTATTATGGGTATATTATTCGGGTTCCAAAACGACAAAAAACTTATTTTTAAAACACCCAAAATCTCGCGATTCGGGGTGCATTCTTCCAAACGAGACGACTTCGTCGTGTGCGAGTTGTATCGAAAGGCGCATAACGTAAACGCGGATGTGTAGGCTTTCGCAGAACTTGATTTGGATGTGCGTGCATACCGGAATCAACGCGTATCCGTCGAAAAGTACCGTATCGACCTTTTCTGACACTCGCCATAACTTCGTGTGTACGGATCATTTCGCAACGAAACTTACGCCATCGGATTCGCAATGTTACGCTGGTCCTGTGACCAAGTTTGGTTCGATTCTGAGAACGTTGACGAAACGTCATTTTGTGGTCCCTACGGTTCTATATGACGGACGATTTCGTGATCGGCTCATCAAAATCCAGTTCTGGATATTCCGTTGGGTTCGTATTGTTGTTTTGAACTCGTAGACACTAAGTTTGATGAATTTGGAGAACTTTGTCTTCGACATATTTTTCGGTGCGAAGTGGGCCACATGTGGACCCAACTTTGGACAAAAACTGTCAATTTTGCCTCTGTGTCCAAATTGGACTTATAGGTAGTCAATCTTAGCCATTTCAAGTATTCTGAGAACATTGAGATGTTTGTTTCAGCATCCGGAGGTGTACGTGCAGATTCTACTTTCCCAGGAGTAGTTGACGGAGTTCAGAATCCAGGCAAGTGTACCTTGCCAAACCTGCAGAGATTCTGTTATATTATTTGCTTGTGTTCTTCCTATATATATATAATTCTGTGATGTATCATATTCAACCTAGGATCGTGAGACTTTTCTTAGCGTCCAAACAAGATTCGGGTGTCGACGTCGTACGCGAAGTCTTGCAACGTTACTTAGAGAGTTGATTCCGCGATCCTGTATTTTTACGTGCTTGCTTTACCAAGTACGCCATATCGTAGGACACTTGACACTATTTTATGTGACATAATCTTTTCTGAGATATTCATGGTAATTTTGTATAGGCTTACATGATTCGTGACATGAGACTTGCATATTACATAGATATTATTATGACTCGTTGTACTAGCTAGAGGTCATGATCTTGCGTATTATGGTCATGATACGTCGTTGACATGAGATATGAGGTTACACAGGCTATAGACTGATTATTTATATATATATATATATATATATATATATATATATACTACTGGAGGTGCCTTAGACTCTATCACAGATCTTTGGCACATATACTGGAGTCGTGATACTACTTGATGCTATGGGCTCCCCGACACAGAGCCTGTAGTGGTCTCAACCTGAGTACTAGTGATGCTCTCATTTGCATTTTACTTGGCTGGTTACATAGTTTGCCCTGAGGATCTGTTTATATTTACTTGCTGCATTTTATTTGGCTTGAGTGTTTATTGTACCTTGCTATGTCCCCTGAGGACCTGGATTCAGATTATGTCCCCAGATGTATACGAGGATAGCTATCCCGAGGTTTACGGGACAGGTTCTACTATTGGAGACGTATAGGTTGCAGAGGACGAGATTATTCCGGAGGACTTCTCTTGAGCACACAGTATTCTTACCATTCATTATTTATGCTTAGTGTTCTTGGATATTTGATCTTGTAGTGACTTCTGGATATTGTACTTGGATTTATTTTCCTTTCCATTTTGATAACGGGTTGTTCCCCGTGAGATTATTTATATTGCTTTGATTGGACAGATCATTTATATTATTGTGACTGGACTTGTCTCTTTGTGATTTCGTTACTATTTTTGGATGAGATTAAATATATAAACTGTGACAGGTATTCGTAAACCATTTTTATGTATTACAGCTTAAGTGTACTCTAACGGGTCCATTAAATTGGGTTTGCCCATTGGAGTTGTGCTGTTGGCCTTTGCCACGTGGCTAGTCCCTCAATATTTTGGGACTGCGGCGTGACAAGGCGCTATGCGACCAGCGAGATTGTATGAGCGAGTCGCATTTGGAGGGGACATGGTCAGCTGTTGGCGACGCATAGGGGGCATGGTTATCCGTGCTATCCGAATTATATGACGTATGCGGCACAAGGGTGTCTGTGCACAGGTGTTTGGCGGGGTTTGACAGCGCTGTCCTATGTAGTGTGACCGGTGGTGACGCATGAGGCTCCGACGACGCATGCGGCTACGACTACGTATGCGGCAAGGTGTCAGATAACGTATATGCGTCCTTGAGCTTTCTCAGGCCACAAAGGTCCTATTCTCCTCTCTATATATATGAGCTTCTCTTTCTTTCAAAAAAAGAAAAAACCCAGAGCAGCGGAGGGTTATACGGCAGCAGGGAGCACCCTTCCATAAAGTGTTTTCGAGTGATCTGAAGGTGATCAAGAGCGTTCCGGAAGTTCTCGTGTGGACTTGCTGGATCCTGGGGGCAGTTCGTTGTATAGCGCGAATCTTGCCTTGAGCTTCGGTGGTTTTGATCACCCCAGCAAGGAGTTTCATTCTTTGTTTTTCTTTTCTTTTTCTCATTCCTTCTTGTTGTAGCGTCTGCGAACTTAAAGAGAAGAACGATTTTCTGATTCTTTTTTATTTATATTTTCTTTGGGTTGTCAGTTGTCACGCCTCGGTCCCGTAAGGGCCGACCGTCCTCTCTTGGTCCATACGAAACTGATCGTCCTCGCTTGGGCGCTGTCTTGCAAGCCTAAGTTGCGCTTGCACTAGGCATAGTACCTGCACAAGACACAAGTTCGACAAAAATATACATATATAGGCACAGAATAAAATACAGAGAACAAAAGTTGAACACATTGATAGGAACACAAAATACTTTTTTTTTGAATACTTGAAGATTGGATTACAAAGTACTTGCTTGGCTGAGTTACAAAATGTGCCATAGAAGGCTTACAACTCTTTTTACAAACCCAAAACTAGCCACGATATCCATACATTATATCGTTTTAGTAGGACCAAAATTAAAACGACTAGCCGAAGAGAAGTTTGCACACATGAGAGGAAAGCTAAGAAAGCAGCACGAACACGGTCCCGCTGGATGCATGCGCTAGTAATGATTCAAAATGTTCGCCAAGCTCTCACTACCAGAACCTGAAGATTTGCCCACAAACGTGGGTCAGTACTACAACATGTACTGGTAAGCGACAGTGGTCAAACTCACCTAGAAATCCACACTAAGTAAGCATGTGAAGATATCATTATTAGATGATCTTTCAAGTTGTCTAGTTTCTTTTTAACAATTCATGCAAGAAACATGCATATACAAATTCTTATCCACGGCCGAGCGGTTATCCCTGCAACAGACACACAAGTTAGCAATAATTTGCATATATGTATAAAACTCATGTGTCTATCTGTATTGGCAACAAGTGTTAGGTATGGAAGAAGGTAAACCTAGCATGCGACCTAACTATATGATGGTCCATGAAAAAATCCATGAATAGCAGCAGCTGGGACTACAAGCCCAAGCTAATTATTAGACATGACACCCCCCTAATCGCGAGGACTACAGGTCTCAGGGTGTTTCGATTATCTCCCCCAGGACGAATAATTCTCAGTATCCCAGGAACCGTTTGAGAGATCGGTACCTTGTGCACAAGTTGTCCAAGACCGATGCGATGAATGCGTTCTATCAGAATAATAACATTTTTATAGCAACAGATGAACAAAATGCATCAATAGGGACTATCTCTTTTTCAATAGAGCCTTAGCACTTCAATCTGTCATATCAATCATTTCAAACGATAACGAGTCAAGCATCAGTTCTCTCAAATGAGTTCAAGGCAAATTCTATGTTCAAACAGTATAGTTCTTTTAACAAGAAACAAGAAAATAACAGTTCTATAAATCTAGCATGCAAATTCTATCTTTTTAACATATCTTGTTAATGAGTTAACATTTACCATAGGGACATGCAATTCAAGTGAACTAGAGATCATTTGTTAAAGCGTATGGACTGAAGGATTCATCGAATGGCCTAAGCCACTCACCAATTGAATTGAACGAGATGATGTTGAAGCCTTATGCAACGGTCACTTCTTGGTTATGCGTCCAGAAATTATAACAATTACTTGGTTAGCATCCTTCGATCTCTTTTTCTTATGATTCGAAAAGAACACGCAAGCGAGAAAAGTAAATCATGATAATCCAGTCATCGAAAGCAAGACAAAACACAAAGCAACACAAAACCAAAAAGCAAAACAACCAACGAAAACTCTTGGACTTATTTCAATAGAAGTCGTTCCATCAATTTGAAGGGTTCATTGCATTTCGTCCATGATGATTTGGTGGTAAGATTTTTCCGAGATTCGATTCTCAACCGAGTCAAAGAAACAAGTGTTCCATAAGTAACCGTTTGGAGCGGGACATTACATTAGTTTGTAACATGTTCATGGTTTAGTGCTGCTGTGGAGTTGTGTGTCACTGTAGAGGCGCTCGAGTGACTCATAGTTCCCCAACTTTCGTAGAAGACGAACTCTTGAGTGAGTCTCTATAGACCTCCTCTATTTTGATTTGGCATCGGGACTTACTCTACTCTCAGTCATAAGAGCATCTCTAATCCTATTGTCTTGTTTTGTGTTATGATTCTTATGTGGCATGAGGCACAAGACAATATCTTTCCTATGTGGCAAGATTATCGACAATGAGATAGAAAATTGTTCTCCAATACAAATGTATTGAGAAGACAATAAAATCTACTTTTTTTTCAACTTGCAAGACAACTTTTCCATTTCTTCCTTTCTTTTATAAATATTTTTATTCATAATTGATGATGCGGAAGTAAAATATTGTGAAGTCTACAGTCTAGATCTAGACAACAAACTTCATATTGTTCTGGTCATGTCATTGACATGTCAACTTCACAACCAGCTTCACATTTACATTGGAGAATAATTTTTGAAATACGAAGCTGTGATTACTGCGTGATAATTATTTTTTCCAAACTCACAACAGGATTGGAGATACTCTGAGGGTCCTGATAATGTTCTGAGACTAGAAGTCAATATATTAGTGAAATTAATATAAGCAACATCTCATTCCATCGTAGTAAAGTGTGGCTTTAAGCTACTAACACTCCATTTATTAAATATAACAAATAATGCATTAATATTAAGTACCAACACCTAGTCACTCTTTAACCTTTCTTTCCAAAGAGAAATATTTTTGGTAGTGCAAGGTGGGCGAAAGAGACGGCTAACGGAGAAAAAATATCCGAGTCCACCCACTGTATATAACCCTAAGCCAAAACTGTCATCATTTATTATCAAATTGTTTTAGGCATAGACTTTGTAGTGGGAGCTGTTGGTAGGTAGTGGTGTCCCTCACCTCTCGTACATACTTAATTTTCAATCCACAACTTTACATATATATAAATAAGACTTAGACTATTTATTTTTGAACTGTATTATAATAGTAGAGGTGGGTGTAGATTTAATTACCGGCCTAAAGAAAAGAGAAATTAATGAGTGAGTCTCCTTCACTCCTTAATGGGACGGTGATGAGAACCTGGTCAGTAAATAAATTGTAAGAACAAGTAAAGGGGAACGAAGATGCACGAGTCTGGATGACCGAATATATAATTTCTCCCAACAAACAATAATCTGAACGCAGATATATGATTAACGACGGACTTAAGTACGTACGTACATGAATAACAGTAATTAGTGGTTGTTTGTTTGTTTGTTAATTAAACATCTACGCTGCAGGTGAGCGCCCCGTGCTGCTGCAGGGTGTAGCCGCCGTAATTGGAAGAAGAAGAAGCGGTAGTAGTGAGGAAAGCCGGGCAGTTGACGGAGAGATGGTAGGTCCCGGAGGTCCAGGTGCCGACCTTCCAGCGCAGGCGTCCTCCGATCCTGAAGTCGACGAGCAGCAGCCCGGCGTTCGTGTCCTGGGCCAGGGAGTCGGCGAGGGAGCGGGGCACGGGGACCGCGGTTCCCCAGAGGTTCGGGGACCAGACCGCGATGTCCTGGTGGCCCTGGTAGCCCTGGGGGAGGCCCGTGGGGACGGTGACCTGCTGGCCCTTGTAGACGGCGTAGACGTCCATGCGGTCGTAGTAGATGCCGATGCGCTCGTTGGGGTTATTGGAGGAGAGGGTCACCTGCGCGGCCACGGTCATGAGATCGGAGGGACTGCCGGCGGGGTCGACGACCGAGGCGGTGCCGGTGGTCACGTTGAACTGGGAGAGGCTCACGTCGCGGAGGTAGAAGTTGGGCTTGGCGGGGCGGAGGACGAGCCACACGATGAGGATGGTCAGGAGGATGAGGGCGAGGAGGGCGAGGAGGGCGCCGATGACGCGGCGGTGCAGCCTCTGGCGCTCGCAGTCGCCGTCATAGTGGTTGCACGCTTTCGACGACATGGCTGGGCTTAGGGTACCGGAGGAGAGTAATGGAAGAAGAAGAGGGAAGAAGAAGAAGAAGAAGAAGAAGAAGAAAGAGGAGGAGGACAATTTTTTTTATTATATACAAAGTTTTTGCGAGTTGGTGCAGTGTATATATATGTATATATACAATGCTTGTTTCTGCTAACGCGCTTGAAGCTGACTGTTAAACTTAAAAACAGTTTACAAATGGGGTTTTGTTTAGGGTCACTATAAAAGTTATTCGGAACTGTCAAGAACTGTCCAAATATTGTTATCTATATATTGTCAAAGATTTTGACAATTCTTTTTAGTAGAAAAGACTGTCAAAATTGTCAATTTTAGAACTGTCAAAAAAATTGACAGTCCTTCAAATATGTAAAATTTTTGATAGTATGTAGACCAAAAAGGACTGTTCGGCAAAATAAAAATTGACATTCCCAAAATAATAAGTATAGTGCTCGTAAAAAAAGCAACATACATAATGAAGGAATAAACTGTGACTCTCTCTCTCTCTCTCTCTCTCTCTCTCTCTCTCTCTCTCGCAAATGCGGAACTAGAAATACAAACTGAGATGGACATGATAGGTTAGGATGGACTTAGGACCGACTCTGAGGTAAGCATGTCAAGCTATTGAGCTTCAGCAACCACGTTGGTTAGGACAAACACCCTCCTCCCCCTCTCCTCTTTCCGCCTTCGGCTCCTAAGTTCCACCTATACGCCAATAGACCCTTTGCGCTCCACCTCCAACTCTGTAGTCCATTCAAACATTTATAGTTTTCAGTTTTTGTAAAAAAAAAATTAATATATATTTATTTTAGCCAAAAAAAAAAAAGGGACAATCAAATTTAGATCTGACATGGACAAACTAACCTCTCATGTTGGTCCTGAATGAACTAGACGTAGACTGAGTCTTAAAATAATAATAATAGTAAAAAAAATTTGGGATAGTCTGGGCCCACTCGTCCCAACCTATTTCCACCCTTGGTTCATAGCAATGAATATGGCATTGATAAAAACGACAAAACTTCAATGGAAACTCACATTGGGATATATCGATCACATTTATGTGTATAACCATGGTACGTAGGCCTAAGCATGTGTCAGGGGCGGCCCTGGTTGTCCAATTCACACAAGCCCTAATCAAAGTCATACAATTTTTACATATTTTTTTTATGATCTCGTATAATATTTAAATTTGACGTGTATAAGATCTTTATTTTGGACAATTCTATTCTGAACAATAAAAATAACCAAACATAAAATTTTAATATTATAAAATATTAAAACTAAATAACCAATTTTTATAAAGTCTAAAATTTATTACCATCCAGTACTTAAAAGAGTTATTTGTATTTATCTTCCATTTGTTGTTCATAACTCTTTTGTCCTCCATTTTTAATTTAATTACTACAACTCTCATTTTATGTATTAGCAAAGTAATTTTTGTATGGGTTATTTACACTAACTACCTCTAAGTAGTGCACTTATAACATGGGGTACCTCTATTTTTAAACTAATTACACCGATCATCCCTATGTTTTATGTTTATTACACGGGGTACCCCTACTTTAAGGTAAAAATGAAAAGTTATAACACTAACTACCCCTATTTAAAAAAAAAAAATTCTAAAGGGAGGGTGGTTCGTGTAATTAGTTTAAAAGTAGGGGTATCTCGTGTAATAAGTCTAAAACTTAGAAATAGTTAGTATAAATAATCTTTTTTTTATTTATCGTCGTATTATTTAACTCTAAATAGCGGAAGGTTGTAGTAATTTGTTGGTATTTTCCACTTGGCTTTGGGAGTTTTAGTCCCACATTGGAAAACCACCAATGTGTATATCTCAATATATAGCTATGCTTAGTATTGGTATATGACATGGAGTGGAGGCTCATATGGGTTGACTTTTCCTAGAGCGTTAAAGTGTGAACTCCATTAAGACAACCTTTGTTTTGTCACCACCTTTAGAAAGTTTTTCTTAGGAGCTAAGTCCTAAAGGGGCTTTGCGACTCAGACTCGGACTCGGGCACGGGCTCAAGGGCGCAAAGTGGCATTTTGTTGGCGCACTTTGCAGTTAACACGTCAGCATCGTCGCATGGCGCTCGTGCGCTCTTTTATGCGCGAATTGCATGCACGATTGCTAGCCCAAGCACTATGCGGCCTGGCGTTATGCGGCCAGGCGTTATACGGCCAAGGTCATTGTGGCCAGGCGCTATGCGACCTGACGCTATGCGACCATGATTGGATGAGCGAGTCGCATGTGGAGGGGACAAGGTCTGCTTTATGCGGCGCATAATTTTTTGTGCCTTACGGAATATGCAGTGCGGGCGGCTGCTTTTGGCATTTGGCGGCGTTGTCTGCCTCGTACAGTACAGCGTAACCGACGGCGGAGGCGGCACATGCGGCATTGACACCCGGTTTTGGAGGATCTGGTCGGTCAGCGCATATGCGGCCTGGTATTTACTCAGGCCGCATATGTGCTATTTTTTTATTTATATAGAGGACCTCCTCTTTCATTTGAGGAGAGAGAATACATATGAAAAACCAAGAACACCAGATTATATGTGGCCCAGAGTGTCTCCCTCTCACATAATTTTTTTGAGTGTTTTCGAATGTGACTTTGAGCGTTCCAGAAGTTCTTTTGTGAACTTGCTGGTTCCTGGGGGAAGGTCGTCTGTACAACGAATCTTGCTTTGAGCAACGATAGTTTTGACCACCCCAGCAATGAGCTTCTGTTTAGTTTTCTTTTGCTTCGTTCTTTCTCATTGTAGCATCTACGAATGTAAAGAGAAGAACATTTTACTTGTTGCTTGTTGTATTCTTTATTTTATTCGGAGCCAATTTGTAACATGTTCTTGGTTCGTGCTTCGTTGGAATCGAGAAATATCGGATGAGAAACTGTTGTATGAATCTCTGATCTCGACGATAACTTGGATTCCAGTAGAGAGCGGACCTTCGGATCTCGCTAGAAGCTATGATATGGCCCGCGTTCTACCATCTTTGATCCGTCTCGGGACTAACAATCTCAAAGCAAGATCCGAAGAAAGATGTAGAACATCCGATCAAATCTTCTCGGCAACAAATTTTCACAAACTTTGAGAAGATTGACAGGATACACTTCGAACATTTGGATGAGGTAATGAGTCCTTTGTCAAATATTGAACATGAGTTGTCAGAACCTACCATTTTCCAGAATGGAGAAGTTTGCGTTTGAAGGACGCGCATTCCAGTTGGAAGAAAGATTACAAAGTTGACTAAGGATTGTAGAGTATTCGCATAACGAGACTTAGCGCATGACAGTTCTTGGCGGTTGGTAAGACTTGGCCGCATAACAGTCTCTTGCCGCATGAAGACTGTTGCCGCATAGAAACCTCTTGGCGCATAGAAGGTCCTGCCGCATGGCAGAGCTGGACGCATGAAGACTGTTATCGCATAGAAGCCTCTTGGCGCATAGAAGGACCTGCCGCATGGCAGAGCTGGACGCATGAAGACTGTTGCCGCATAGAAGCCTCTTGGCACATAGAAGGTCCAGCTGCATGGCAGAGCAGGACGCATGAAGGCTTATGCGTATGTAGGACGTATAGAGGCTTATGCGCATGCAGGACGCATGAAGGCTTATGCGCATGGAATGACTTGACGTATGGCTGTAATTGGAGCTTGAAAGCAGAACCAATTTGAACCAATATAGCAAAGTATAGCTAAAACTTGGTTCCTTTGATTACTTAACTTGGTTGCTATGATTACGCATGCTGAGTTATTAACCATGGCTACTGACTGGTGGATAGACACTGGTGCATTCGGCCACGCATGCTCTGTGAATGAGTTATTCACCAAGGAAGAGCACTATCTAAGAAGGAGGTCTCTATGGCGAACACGTGTCAAGCAGAAGATCTAGGAATTATGTTATGATTCTGGACTTCCGGCTTGAGGAAGAGATTGCTCTTATTGAGTTGTGTCGCATCTGACTAAGACATGTCCTTTTCAAAGATGTCTAAGTTCTGGGATATCTCCAAAATATGGGGATAAGGAGGTGGAGAGACGTGATGGCTATGTTCAGACATAGGTTGTCAGAAAGTCATTTAGACAGATGACTATAATTACAGATCCTATGGAGCTGGTGCGCTCAGATATATGTGACTTCTATTCTCCACAAAGGGCCGGAGTAAAGTTTGTCACTTCTTTCTTTGACGATTTCTCGGAAAACGCGTTCGCGTATCTTCTCATAAACGAAGGATGAAGCGTTCGAGGACCTCAGGGACTTCAAGTTTGGAGCTGAGCGTCATATTGGTCCACAACTCAATAAACTCAGAAATTTTATTTACGAAGAGCATCGTTCTTTGGATTCGCATCATTCAGCTTAGAACATAAAATTGACTATGGAACATGCATCATTCTTTGGATTCACATCGTTTAGCTTAGAAAATGAAATTGACTATAGAACATGCATTTTCTTTGGATTCGCATTATTCAGCTCAGAACATAGAATTGACTATGGAATATGCATCATTCTTTGGATTCGCAACGTTCAGCTGGGAACATGGAATTGAATATGGAACGACATTTTTGTACTCTCCCAGTCCATTGAAGGTGCAGATGGGAAGGACGAGCAGTTAACAGTAATGATGACTTCTATATTGTTGTTCAAAGGGCCTTTCAGATTGTCTGTGGGAGAATGTTGCACTTACGGTCATGTCCCAAGTACTGCTCGTCACTTCTGAGGTAACTCTGGTTCAACGTCAGATCCACATTAATATCGTTCGATTGTAGAGGTTTTTCGAATGACCATTTCAGCCAGAGTTGTTGGCACTTCTATAAAAGAAGACGTAGTCCAGGAATGATTTGTCTTTTGTAAGACAACATTGGAACCAAAACTCGAAGAGCAGTCAGCTAGAAGAGTCAGGAGGTCGAAGGACCAAAGATGAACTTAGTACCTATCATATGTAGGTCTTACCACTTACCAATGATGAGGCGATGAAGACCAGCGACTCGGTCTGCTGGGAGGAGGCAGTCTATGAAGAGATTGACCCTATAACCACACTTAGGATGTTGATCAATCTGCCTGAAGGAGCTAAACCTATCAAATATTTATATATCTTCAGTAGAAGAGAATGGAACCAGCCAGAACAATTGAGTTCAATGATAGACTTGTAGCCTAGCGGCCAGAACAATTGAGTTCAAGGATAGGCTTGTAGCCTAGGGTTTCTCAGATAACAGGGGATTGAGTTCATAGGCACCTCATTGAGGGTGTCATATATCAGGATGATGATTGTCGTAGATGCTATTCATAAGATGATTGTTTATCAGATAAAGGAAGACAGTCATGATAGATTCAAGGACAATAAACATAAGTATTGTCATTCAGGTTTGAAGACAGTCTACAGGATGGAGATATCTCAAAACGGTCTGAAGGAAATCCAAGGATGTGGCAGCAGAAAATTGACAAGTCATCTAGTCAAAGTTGACGCAGAATCAGTAAGACAGACTAATGTGTGTACACAAAGTTCGCTGATAAGCAAATAGTCATCTTTTTGAATCTATGTGGACGACTTACTAAATTCTAACCGTGGATATAGAAGTTTTAGGACATGGGATTGCAGAGGTCATCCTAAGGATATAAGTCAATCCGGATGCCAGGTGGGCTTGCTCTGGCACAGGCTCTCTGTGGAAGATAATTGGTCACACGCTTTGGGTATCAGGGACGGTACTCCTTAGGTGTTGTAAACACCCAAATTTTTAAATAGGAATTTTTGGATTTTTTCTTTGATTTTAATTATTTAAAATAAATGTTCTTCAAAGGATTAATATTTTTGTGTATTAAATTAAGTATTAAAATATTGTAAAAATTATATGTTTGAGTGTATAATTAATAATATGATGTTGTGTACTTTTTTCTGGAATTTATTGGGCAAAAAAACTATTTTTAAAATAGCTAAAAATATTATTTTTAGATAAATCAGACCGAACCAGACTTGAACCGAACAAAACCAACCCAAACCCAACTGAACCAACCCCACTATTGGATCCTACCCGATCTGACCCGCTAACCCACTCCCCCACAGACACCCGCACGACCTACCCCCCACCCCGTTCCCGCAACACCCGCGCAACACCCCCCTCGTCCCCTTACAAACCCCCATTCCTCCACATATATACACCATCCACCACCACCCGCATCTTCCCAACCTTCAGACGACCTCGGACGGCCGCCGACGACCGCCGCATGCCGCTGACTAACACCACCGCAGACCCGCCCATTTCACGAACATCAGCGAGGTATGCCTCTTTCCACTCGCGTATCTCCCTGTATATTGATCCAAATTTTATTCTATCGAATCCTATGTGAAGACCACGTGACCCTCTTGAACCTTGTATAATTAGTTCGGGGTATCGTGTCATGTGTCGGTCGCAAATTATGACGCAAAATAGGAAAAATAATATATTTTGTGGTTCAGAAACTATCCCGGAGCGCCAGTTCATGGCCGATTTACTCTCAACCTAGTTAATATTTTTAAATTCTATTTAAACAGTAAATTAGACAACATAATCGAGATTAAAAACCTATAATTAGTTTATTTTAATTTGTTGTAAGTTGTATTTTATTCACGGGTAAAGTTGACCAAAAAATTAGTTTTTTAAAACCCAAAATTTTTCGGAACGGGGTGCATCCCGCTAAACGAGAAAACTTCGTCATGTGCAAATTGTATCAAAAGGTGCGTATCATCGATGCAGACGTGTAAGATTTCGAAAAAGCTGATTTGGATGTGCGTGCACACCGGAATCAACGCGTATCCGTCGAAAATGTCCCGTATCGGACCATTCTGACACTCGTTGTAATTTCGTGTGTACTTGTCGTTTCGTAAAGAAACTTATGCTATATGATTTGCAGCATTACGCTGGTCTTGTGATCCAAGTTTGGTTCGATTCTGAGAACGTTGACGAAACCCCGTTTCGTGGGCCCTACGGCTCCACTTTGCGGACAATTTTGTAATAGGCTCATCGAAATCCAGTTCTGGACGTTCCATTGGGTTCGTATCATCGTTCTAGACTCATAGATACTAAGTTTGATGAATTTGGAAAACTTTGTCTCTGACACATTTTTTGGTACGAAGTGGGCCACATGTGGACCCCGCTTTGACCAGAAACTGTCAATTCTGCCCCTGTGTTCAAATTAGACTTATAGGTAGTCAATTCTAAATATTTCATGTATTGTGAGAGTGATGGTAATGTTTGTTTCAGCATTCGGAGACGTACCTGGAAATTTTGCTGTTACCGGAGCAACTGAAAAGTTCAAAACCCAGGCAAGTGTACCTTGCCAACTTGCAGTAGTTCTTGTTATATTATTTGCTTGAGTTCTTTATATATATATATATATATATATATATATATATATATATATATATATATATATATATATATATATATATACACTCTTGAGATGTACATATTCAACCTAGGACCGTGAGACGTTGCTTAGCGTCCTAACAAGATTCGGGTGTCGACGCCGTACGCGGAGTCGTGTAACGTCACTTAGAGAGTTGATAACACGATCCTATACCTTCCATGCTTGCTTTACCAAGTATGTCATACCATAGGACACTTGATACTATTCATAAGATAGAATCTTTCTTGAGTTATTCATGGTGATTCTGTATAGGCTTACAGGATTCGTGACATTGATCTTGCATATACATAGACATTATTATGACTCGTTGTACTAGCTAGAGGTCATGATCTTGCGTGTTATGGACATGCGACATCGTGGACATGAGACGTTTGATTATATTGGGTGGGAAAAGACAGACAGGCTACAGGATGATTACATACATATATATTTATTATTGCAGTGCTTTAGCCTCTATATAAGAGCTAGGCCCATTACGTGATATTACTGCTACCGGCTCCCCGACACAGAGCTTGTAGTGGTCTCAGCCTAAGTATTAGTGATGCTCTCACTTGCATATCACATAGCTGGTTACATAGTTTGCCATGTTGATATTTATTTTTATATACTATATTTATTTGACTTGAGTTATTCTTGTACCTTGCAATGTCTCCTTAGGACCTAAATTCGGATTATGTCCCTAGGTATAGCAGAGGAGATTTACCCCGAGGTATACCGGACAAGAGCAGACACTAGAGCAGTACCAGCACCAGAGGATGAGGTGGTGCCAGAGGATTTCTCCTGAGTATTTGCTTTTTATACTCAGTTATTTCTGTTTCTAGTTTCTCTATTTCCTGTCTCTTGGATTATTGTAATAAACTTATTATCGGATTATTCCTCGAGACATGTTATTGAGACTTGTTGGATTATATTTTTTTTTGATTAGTCTGACATTTGAACTGTGATTACCTTCTGTGGATGAGATTAGAATTAGACTGTAACATGTATCGTAGACCATTGTATTTGTTTTACAGCTTAAGTACACTCTAACGGGTCCATTAAATTGGGTTTGTCCATTGGAGTTGTGCTGTTGGCTATTGCCACGTGGCAAGTCCCTCGGTATTTTGGGACTGGGGCATGACAGGTGTAACATTAAGCTGAAGAAGCCTAATCCAAAAAAAGCATCACACAGTTGGTGTACTCGAGCATCATCAGGTGCATGATTCAAGCTGCGAGTACCACCATGCCTGATATAGCTCTCATTGTAGGGATGCTGAGTCAGTTCACGAGCAGTATATATGTTGTTGAATACTGGAAGCTGTGAAGATAGTCATCGGAATTCTCAAGTGGACTCAGTAGTATATCCTACACTATAACAGTCATCCAGATATGATGGAAGGCTTCAGTGATGTCAGTTGGTGCTCAGAAAAGAAGAGTGAAAGATCCACATGAGGACGTGACTTCTCCAGGAGTGGTACTGGTATATCGTGGAAGTCGAAGAGGCAGTATTTACTCTCAGAATTCTATGTACTATCAGCTGCAGCATATTAAGCAAGATGGCTCTGGAAGCTCTCAGATGATCTTTCTATGGTTAGTACACATATTCGTGTGATACCGACATACTGTGAAAACCAGGAAGCTGCAGCAGTGGCATCCATTCATCTCTTCAAAGGTCTGAAGAGAATTGTGTGGATAAAATACAGAACACTTAATGAGCGCAGTTAGCGTGGATCATTACAGTGATTAATGTTCGGAGCCAGGTGATTCTTGTAGATCCGTTCATAACAGGCCAGTACAGAATACTGAATGAGCACAACTTGCGTGGATTATTATAGTGGTTAAAGATTGGAGTCAGCTAAATCTGGCAGATCCGTTCATTATTGGCCTCAAGCGCCAGCTGATTGTAAGAACTATAAAGGAGCGTAGTACTCTATGCTACCGTGGGGTGACGCCACCATGAGGTACCTCGACAGGGTAAAGCCTCGGCTTTGGGCCATGTCACAGCGGCAGTAGCACCGCATATAGTCAAAGTCAAGCACTATAAAGGAGCTTAGTACTCCATGTTACTGTGGGGTGACACCATTATGAGGTACCTCAACAGGGTAAAGCCTCGACTGCAGGCCATGTCACAGCAGCAGTAACACCGCACATAGTCAAAGATATAACAGATATGGGCTTGGAGGACCTCTGATATTGCGTCTCTTTAATCCTACTATTTTTTTTATGCTATTGGTTCAAAGAAAAATCTACCAGGCATCTAGCTATTGGTTCAAGGGAGGACCATTGACCAGGAGAATATCAGGTACAGTAGGTAGTCCTCAGGTACATTGTAGGATACGTACCCGGAACCACTGTGGTCTACTATTTGTCCTTGATCAGAATATTTCTTGTGGGAGGATGGCTTTAACGCCTTAATAAGTTCTCGGGCAGAGTGGATGTCCGGCGTTCATTATAGGAAGCACGAGTAGTTTCAGCACTACAAAGGACTTGTATCCCTTGCTACAATGGTGTGACACCATATGAGGGAGTGAACCTCGGCTTCAAGCCATGTCACAATGGCATAGCACCACACAGAAGCGCAATGCTTCATGCTAGGAGGTAGTACAACACCACTAAGAGACCTGTGGCCTCATGCTACAGTGGGTGACACCATATGAGGGAGTGAACCTCGGCTTTAAGCCATGTCACAGCGGCGTAGCACCGCACATGAGCGCAAGGCACCATGTTGTGTGTAGTAACGGTACTACTAAGAGGCTTGTGTCATCATGCTACAATGGTATGACACCACAAGGGGGGATCCTCGGCCTTGGGCGGCAATGTCATGCGGCGTAGCACCGCACATAAGTGCAATGCTTCATGCCGGATAATAAACTCTCTATAGTGAAAGAACTCACTTTAGTGGAGATATATGCCATCTCTTAAGGGAAAGCTTGTAGACGCCCAAGATACATACACTGAGACTAGGTCAGCAGAGGGCCTTTAACGCGCGACCGGATGGCACAGCTAAGGTCATTGTGTGAGGAGAATAACATCTATGGTGCAGAATTCAAGGCATAGCCATTCTTGTATCGTACTATTTGTCATGACCCGCACCCGAAAATTGGACATGAGCCGTGGGTACGTCCAGCCTACGCCGCAGAATCGGCGGTAGAACGCTGTAAAGGTCCGTTCTAGGTCAACCATATCTATCTATATCTCACAGAAAAATCCGGCATGACCTCTCCAAAAGGAGGGCAACCACGCAATATATATATCAAATCCTCTCCAAAAGGAGGGCAACCACGCAATATATATATATCAATAATCTCAATCACAAAATCTAGAGAAAGAATATAAGCACGATATGATATAAACAAAGAAACAGAACCAAAGAGAGCAAGACAATCCAAAATAATACAGTCCAAGGCCACAAATAGCTACAACATCTCAAGCAACAAAAGAATAAGTACAGTCATCCAAAATACAAACTACTGGAAATAACCCAGGAAACCCACCTAGCTAACTAGGGTGCTATAGGCGTCTCCTCGGCGCACTCATCCTCGGTCACGGGGTCACAACAGTCGTCAACACCCGGACCGTAGAACGTCGGGCAATAGTCCTCAGGATCCTCTGGAAAAAAATATGCCCAGTCAGGACTGGAGCGAAGTACATAACTCTGAAAGCAACTCCAAATGCATGGTAAGGTGTATATGACGAGCAATAGAAAAGTAATCAAGATGCACATGAAATAAATATATGATGGAGCACAATAAGTAGCTGCAAAGTAAACTGGAGAACAATACAAGTAGTGGAAAAGTAACTGCAGGTGAAAAACATGAATACTAGCTAAGTGCCTTGAGCACAAGTTCGTTATGTGATCGGCTTAGGTTGCACATGAAAAACACTACGATAACTCCGTTATACGTGAGTTGCATAACCGACATACACATGAATACTGTTTGGCTTTGATCACATAACCAACTCCTACTCCCCTCCCCCACTAATACCATTGGATCCAACCACAACACGCTACGTACATGATAATAGCTCGTGCACACGAAGGCGAGAGCACAAGAAGCACATGATAGCACATGAGAATCAATACCCGAAGCACATGATGAAATACACGTGATAGAGTACCCGCTGAACACGGTAAGGGGGATAGCATCTCATGACGGGATCCACTAGTACCAGCTCGTGTAACAATGTGTCAGAATCAAGTATTACAGTTCTAGAACAGGTGATATAAACGCTATCATGAAATGGAAACTATCAGAGGTAGGTACTCGCCTGATGTCCTGAGCAACTGATGAGGATCGAGATCCGGACCGGTGTCGCAAGGACCGAATATGAAAAATAGAATTAAACAAGGTTCTAAGCATTTAAACTGATATAAAATAATTAAAAACAGGCTTCTAGGGCTATTCTAGGTCGAACGGGTCAAACCGATGAAAATCGGGTCAAAAAGTCAACCCGGGGTCCAAAAAGTCAACTCTAGGTCAAAACTAGGTCAAACGTTGACTTTTATGGTCAACGGAGACAATTATGGTCAAAGCTAGGTCAAACTAGGGTGCCCCTGAAATTCTAGGTCAAACCGAGCTCATTAAGCTACTAAACTCACAAACTCGCCTAATCGAGATACCGGGATACCCTCGGTATCCGATACCTCGCTCTAGGCCACGCACCCCGCCTAAACCCGCTAAAACCTATGCTAGCACTCGTAATTATATATATATAAACATACAAAAATCACTTCCAAGCATTTCCTAGGCTAATGCTCAAATACCCCGCTCGAAACTCAATACCTTGAATATCTCAAGGTATTGAGATACCTCGGTATCACAAGGTATTGAGGTTTCGCTCTAAAACCCCTCTAACTAGCTATCTAGCTACTAATTATGCACCTAGTTATTAATCTGGGCTAGGTAATATATATCTATCACATATTTATATATCTAAGTAGGTATATACCTATGTATATAGCTATCCACACACATATACCCAAATACCCATTATCTTACCCATACTCATATATATATTACTTATAGGCATATAGATATCTATATCCTAATAGGTATATCTAAGTATCTAGCTATCTACCTATCTAGTATCTATCTATCTAAATACCTAGCTATCTATCTATTAATCTAGCCCTCTAACTATCTATTTATCTTATCTACCTATTTATCTATCCATAGATATAGGTATCTACCTATGCATCTAATTATCTAATCTACCTAGTTATCTACATACGTATATATATATCAATCTCTCACTCTCCCTCACTAGCCCTCGCTACCCCTGCATGCTTGCTGCTGCTGCTGCTCCATGCTACTGCTGCTGCTGCTGTTGTACTTCGCTTTGCTGCTGCTACTGCTCATGGTACTGCTGCTGCTGGGCTTCTACATGCTGCTGCTGCAGCCATTCCTGCTGCTGCTGCTGCTGCCCCTTGTTGCTGCTGCTGTTGGGGGCAGCAGCTGCTGCTGCTGTGCAGTCTGGATCCCCCCCCCCTCCTAGCTACCAACACACACACACACACACACACACACTCCTATACATATATATATCACCCAATATATATATATATATATATATATATATATATATATATATATATATATATATATAACCATATATATAACTACTAGATAGATATATGTATATACACACTCTAAACACTCTCTAACATACACACCTACACACTCACAAACACACTAAAACACATAACAACACACACACACACATGAATATATATACCTAGCTACATATATATAAACACCTATATTAATATATATATACACACATACATATATATATATATATATATATATATATATATATATATATATATATATATATATATATATATATATATATCAACACACACACACACACTCTAAGATATATATACACACAAGCACACTTACACATGTACATATATATATACACGTAGACATATACACCCACAAGCACACTAATATAAATACACAGACCTATATATATAAGTACATATATATATATACAAATACATATAAATATAAATATATACATATATATATATATATATATATATATACATATATATATATATATATATATATATATATATATATATATATATATATATATATACATATACACTAACACAACACAACACACAACAACACACAAACCACACGCCCCACTCACGCCCAACGACCCCGACACTCACCAATACCCTAAAATATATAAAATATAACTCGAAAACTCTAGCACACACTCCCCGATACTAACCCAACGCGCGCACAAGTCCGAAACGAGGAAACCAAGTCAAAATGGCCGTTCGGTCATTTCGACGAACACGTGGTGCGCGGCTCGGAAAACCTCCTGAAACGCACACCAAACGAACTCGGAATCGGCCCAAAATTTACTCTCGTGCTTTATACGATGTCTAGATCCTAGAAAAAGTGGTCCCGCATCGATTCTAGGTCCGTGGCGGAAACGCGCACGCACTTAGAATCGGCGACGACGAAAAGCCCCAATTTTGCCCGAAACGCCCGTTTCTCCGCGACACGGCTTCCCGTGTCCGAACGGAGACACGCACTCACCCTCTAGACACCCGACAACGTCTACCTAGGTCCGTCTAACCTAGGGCATCACCCAAAATTGGGCCAAATTCGGATTCCACCCGAATTCGACACAAAAGCTAATGTCAAAGTCTCTAAACTCACCCAAACTAGTTCCAACTTTCTCCTACGGGTAGGGTTAGGGTCTAGGAAGGTTCTACAACACTAATTACACTACACAAAAATAATTAGCAAGGGAAAAGTTAGGTTTTACCTCTTGGGAGTTGGAATCCCAAGGCCAAAATCTCACAACCCCTAGAAATCACCTCCCTCAAGCTCCAAGCCACCAAATCTAGCTCTCACACTAGATCTAAGCTCCTCACACCTAGGTTGGGGAAAAAGCAAGGTTAGGGCTAGCATAAAGAAGAAGGAATGGAAGAAAGAAGAAGAAAAATGGGAGGGAAACTTACTTTGGAGGAAGAAGGAGAAGAAAGAAGAAGTGGAGAAGAAGAAGAAGTGAAGAAGAAGAAGTAGAATGAAGAGAGAGGGGGCTGAGATGCTGGTGTGCGGGTGGGAACGGGTAGGTAGGGCCGGCCTTGTGTAATAAAAGGGTTCTCCAAAGCTCCAAATGCCCAAAATACCCTCCCCTAAATTGGTTTTGGGTTTCGGGTTCCAAAAACACTCAAACTAGCTCCAAATCTCTCCAACTAACCCACAAAAAATATAATAAATATTTCTAAGCCCCAAAATAATTCTCACAAGGGTGTGGACTGGGTCGGACATGGGTCCACTAGGGTCGGACATGGGTCCAGGTTAGCCAAAACCCTAAAACAATCATTAAAAAATAATACAAGCACTAAATAAATATAAATATAATTAATTAAATACAATCCACTATTTATCAAATAAAAAAATATACCTTATTTTCTAGAATTTGGTAGTGACAAGTCTACCCTCCTTAAAATAATTTCGTCCTCAAAATTAAAAGACGAAACTAGGACAAGAATGCAAAGAAAGAACCATACCTCAGGGCTCGAAGAGATAGGGGTATCGCTCGCGCATTTCATCCTCCCTCTCCCAGGTCGACTCCCCTGGAGAGTGATGCCTCCACGCGATGCGAACCAAGGAAATAGTCTGGTTCCTCAACACCTTCTCCCGCCGATCCAGAATCTCCACCGGCTGCTCTGGATAGCTAAGAGTAGGGCCCACCGCGATCTCCGAGTGATCCAATACGTGACTGGGATCCGCCACATACCGTCTCAACTGCGACACGTGGAACACATCATGAACTCCCTCCAGCGTAGGCGGCAACTCAAGCCTATACGCCACGGCGCCGACCCTTTCAAGAATACGGAAGGGTCCGACGAAACGTGGGCTAAGCTTCCCGCCTCCACCGAAGCGAATAGTGCCCCGCGTCGGAGAAATCCTCAGGAACACCAGATCTCCAACCTAGCACAAACAAGGTCTCTGCACTTAGTCTAAAATAAGCAATCACAAGCAAACACAAGAACAAAATCTAGATTCTAAGCTATACCTCGAACTCCAAAGGTCTCCGGTGGCTATCGGCCCAATGCCGCTGCCTGTCCTGCGCCACCCGAAGTCTATCTCTAATGAGCTTGACCTTCTCCGCTGCATCAACCACCATCTCCGGGCCAAGCAAAGCTCTCTCACCTACATCATCCTATGACAACGGAGTGCGACACCTCCGTCCATACAACGCCTCAAAAGGTAACATCTCGATACTGGCTTGGTAGCTGTTGTTGTAAGCAAACTCTACCAAGTGCAAGTGATCCTCCCAAGAGCCTCTGAAATCCAAAACACAAGTCCGGAGCATGTCCTCAAGTGTCTGAATGGTCCTCTCTGACTGACCATCTGTCTGTGGATGATATGCACTACTAAACTTGAGCTGGGTGCCCAAGCTAGCCTGCAGACTCCTCCAGAAATGAGAAGTGAAACGACTGTCCCGATCTGATACTATGCTCACAGAAACTCCATACAGTCTGACTATCTGGCGCACATACATCTCTGCTAGCCTCTCTGTAGACGTACCCACTTTGAATGGTAGAAAGTGGGCCGATTTGGTCAACCTGTCCACGATGACCCAAATCGTATCCTTCCCGCCTGGAGAACGGGGAAGTCCAGAAACAAAATCCATGGTCACATGCTCCCATTTCCACTCCAGAATGGGTAACGGCTGGAGTAATCCTCCTGGCCTCTGCCTCTCTGCCTCTCTGCCTTCACCTGCTGGCACACTAAGCATCGGGATACGAAGCGTGCTACCTCCCGCTTCATCCCGTACCACCACACATGCTGTCTCAGATCTCTATACATCTTGTTGGCACCAGGATGCATAGAGTACTGGGATCGATACGCCTCCTGGAGAACCTCCTCGCGCAACGACCCACTCGGCACACACAACCTGGTACCGTGCCGCAAGGAACCATCATCAGCAATGGTGAAGTCATCTGCTAATCCCATCTGAACCTGCTCCCTGATGCTCCTCAGGGACTCATCCTCAAACTGTGTAGCCCTGATCCGGTCTACCAACTCTGACTGAATCTGCAGTCCCCACATCTGCATCTCAACTCCAGGCACTATCACCTCAATGCCCAAGCTCTCTAGATCTGCCAGAAGATAACGATCTGTAGTCAGGCACATAGCTACCGGATACCTGCTCAATGCATCCGCAACTACGTTCGCCTTCCCTGGATGATACTGCAACGATATGTCGAAGTCTTTCATCAACTCCAACCATCTCCTCTGCCTCATGTTCAGCTCTTTTTGGGTAAACACATACTTCAAGATCTTGTGGTCTGTGAAGATCTCCACACGCTCTCCGTATAAATAGTGTTTCCATAACTTCAGAGCAAAGATGACCGCTGCCAACTCCAAATCGTGGGTAGGGTAGTTCTTCTCATGAGGACGTAATTGCCTGGAAGCATAGGCAATCACCCTCCCATTCTGCTGCAACACACAACCCAGTCCCTTTCCCGATGCATCACTATAGATAGTGAATCCTCCAGAACCTGATGGCAACGTCAACACTGGAGCTGTCGTCAACCTCCTCTTCAGCTCATCAAAGGCAACCTGGCACTCCTCTGACCAAACAAACTCCACGTCCTTCCGAGTCAGCCTGGACAACGGCTCTGCAATCCGAGAAAAATCCTGAACAAATCTCCTGTAGTAGCCCGCCAGTCCCAAGAAACTCCTGACCTCGGCTACTGAACTCGGAGCACTCCATGCCTCAACTGCCATAATCTTTCTCGGATCCACCGAGATACCCTCTCTAGTCACCACATGACCAAGGAATTCAACCTTGTCAAGGAAGAACTCACACTTCGAGAGCTTTCCATAAAGCTCCTCCTTCCTGAGAGTCTCCAGCACTATCCTCAGATGCTCCTCGTGCTCCTCTGGGGTCTTCGAATACACCAAGATATCATCTATAAACACCACCACAAACCTGTCCAGATGCTGATGGAACACCTTGTTCATCAGATTCATGAACACTGCCGGGGCATTAGTCAACCCAAACGGCATCACCAAGAACTCATACTGTCCATATCTGGTCCGAAAAGCTGTCTTTGGAATATCCTCCTTCCTGACCTTCACCTGGTGGTAGCCTGTCCTCAGATCAATCCTGGAAAATACCCTCGCTCCGCTCAACTGGTCAAAAAGATCATCAATACGCGGCAGCGGATACTTGTTCTTGATTGTGAGGTTGTTCAGAGCCCTGTAGTCGATACACATCCGTATCGATCCATCCTTCTTCGGCACAAAAAGTACCGGAGCACCCTACGGAGAAGAACTAGATCTGATAAATCCCTTATCCTGAAGCTCATCCACTTGCTTCTTCAACTCTATCAGCTCACTGTTGCTGACTCTATAGACGTGCTGGGATATCGGCTCCGCGCCTAGCACCAAGTCTATAGAGAACTCCACGTCTCTGTCCGGAGGTAACCCTGATAACTCCTCCGAAAAGACATCCATGTACTCCTCTATCAGTGGATGTATCGACCTCGGCTCTACCACCAGGGCTCCGCAGAAGACTCCCTCGGTCTACTCCGCTGCTCCTCTAGCAAACTGAAACTCTGGTCACCTGGCGGACTGAACAAAACTCTGCCTCCACGACAATCTATACTAGCACAATGCGTACTCAACCAATCCATCCCGAGTACAATATCGTAGCTCGGAAGTGACATTACGAGTAGGCACACACTCAACTCTCGGCCTCCCAAGGTAACTCTCCGGTCTCTGCAGACATCACGGACTAGGATGATACCACCCCCGGTCATGATCTTGCAGAGTCTAGCTAAAGGTTCAGCAACAAGATGGTGTCTAATAGCAAAAGATACAGACACAAAGCTATGGGAAGCACCGGAATCAAATAAAGCAAGAGCTGGAATGGAATCAAGAAGAACAGAACCTGAGATAACGTCACCAACTGGCTCGGCCTCGTCTACTGTCAGGGCAAAAGCTCGCCCCTGCTGTCCTCCTCGGTGCTGGTGCTGGTGCTGGGCGAACCTCTGCTGCTGAGTCTGCAAAGGCGGACCTCTCTGCTGCGCTGCAGGTGCTCTGGCTGGTGCCCTCTGAGCGGCTTCTCCGCCCTGAGCTGTACGGGCAAGCGCTGAAGGACAATCCTTCAGCTGGTGATCTGCGGCGCCACACAATAAATATCTACCCAGCCTCTTTCTGCATATGTCCCATCCGTGCCCTGGCTTCCTACAGAAAGGGCAAACGATGGGCTGCCTCTGGCCCTGCTGCTGACCCTGCCTCTGCTGCTGGGGCGCCTGCCGGAAGGGCGCATGACCCTGACCCTGGTGCTACTGGGTTTGCTGGAATAGCCTCTTGGCTGGGCCTGCACTGCTACCTGCTCCTGAAGCATCTCTGCCCCTCTTTGTCTTCAGCTCTAGGTCATCCTCGGCTCTCTGTGCGTCGCTGACAATCTGCTCGAAGGTCGCCTCGCGGTCGCTCCTAGTCAAGGACTTGACCGCCATGACCAAGCCCTTGCGAAACTTTCGCACCTTCGCTGCCTCAGACAACCCCTCAACAAATCTGCCCAGACGGCAGAACTCCGCTGCATACTCATCCACTAGCATACTTGTAAACCTCCTCGACCAGAAATTAGGGTTAACCAATTTTATTAGCCTAATTATGGTTAACCTAATTTAATTAAGATTTAATGTATAGTATTATAATACTTGTGCAATGATTGATTGTTTTAGGATACTACCTTAGCTGTTGCCCTAAAACAAATGCTACATATTTGACCTAGACATGTAGACCCATCATATTGAACCTAGAACAAACCCCGGACATTAATTTTTGTGCCTGATTTTAGACGCACAAAAGTCGTTACGAACGTCCGTACGCAAATAATTAAATTGCGTAATTACGTTCGCTGCCCGTTCTAATTTAAATTGAGACCCAACCTCAACCAGTTTTGACCAACCCAGATCACGATATTATTGTACACTGAGCCTACTACACCAATGACCCTTGTCCAACCAAATTTAGACTCCCGATTTTTAATTAAATTAAATTAGAAACACCGTTACATTAATTAAGAATTAATTAATGTGGCTACCTAACCTCAATTAAATGAAACCCAACTCCAACCCAAACCCACACCCACACCCACACCCACAAGCCTCATACAAAATACCATACACCATCATGGTCCAATGAGGAACACCAAACATGGTGTTTGTTTACATTAAATCCCAAATTCTAATTATTGTGCAAATACCAGATTGTTCAGGGGCCTAATTGCAAAATTGTAATGAGGTGTCCCCCTCCCATTAGCTCAAACCATCATGGAGAAAAGCATTGGTTATGACCAATCATATGCATTTGATTTCCCCCCTTTCCTATGTACCTACATCACTTTATGTAGGGCACATCATGGACCTACATTTCGAATGACTAAATCCTAGCCCTCCCCTTAACTTGTGGAAGCTTCCCCAACTCCCCAAACCCCACCTACAGCCGGCCCTAATCCCTAGGCAGCCCCCCCACTCTCTCTCCTACATATACATACATTACTACACATTAAAAGAAAAACTAAAACCCTAACTTCCCCAACCGAGCACCCTTTCCAGCCCAACCCCAACTCGCCACCCCGAGCTCGACGCTGGCCACCTACCACCACCAGACTCCACCACACTAACCCGACACCTTCGCCGGACCATTCCCCCCCTGCCACCACCGCCAACCACCCCTACGCAGCCGGCAGCCACCTCCCCAGCCAACCACACTGACTCGGGCCACCCATCCCGCACAGCACAGCCGACCGCCCCTCCGCTTCGTGCTCCGCCACCACCGCACCTCCGACCACCAAACTCCGCCGAGCCCTCCCCCAGCCAGTCCTCCACCACCCCGTAAAATTTTAGCCGACGCCGCCACCCCACCGGAGAGTTCTCGCCCCCGCAGCGAGGAGCTGTACTGAGCCGCTGCTGCTGCCGACCTCTCCCCGCGCGACGCCGGAGCGCCGTCCGGCCACCCCCGCCGGCCACGATCCACCACCGGACACCCCTCGACCCGAGTGTCGATTTGGTAAAATATTTTATGTATAATTATTAATAATTATGCATGTATTTTCAGTTGCAAGCTTTAATATATATGAATCTCGTATATACCGTATTTAAATACGTATTCGATGCTATTTAATGTATTTTAGTATTTAACAGTAGTTATATTTATAATATTCCTGTAAATTCCATAATATATATATAATCATTTTAATTTATATTATGTATAATGGAGTTATATATATGTGTATTTGTGTATGGGTATAAACATCTATTTTGTATAAATGTATATATTTATATGTAGATATATATGTATATATGTATGTATGTACAATGTATAAAATAGTAAGTATTTAATATAAATCATAATAAAAGTTATTTCTGTGATTAAATATTATATAAAATATAATACTTTTTTCTTAGTATATTTACGTATTAATACTTATACATATGTAGCAGGTATGTATGAATGTATGTATGTATGAATGTACTTTTTTAAAAATACGAAGAATATTAAGTATCTAATATTTATAGTATTAAATACATTTTCTGGAAAATTGAGTATAATTATATGAATATTTTATATAGTAAATACTTACGTATTGACCCCCTAGTATGTATATGCCTATGAATATATTTATATATATATATATGTAAATATATAGATACTTGCAATGTATGTATACATATTTCATATACTTTGGTTATGGTTTATATAAATTGATATATATATTTTCTATCTAAATATATATATGTATATATATATGTGAATTTATGATATTACCCAATTATGTACAGAGTTTTAATAAGTGTATTATTAGTCTATACTAATTAATACGTAAGCACTATTTTCGTACTATTAAACAAATATAAATTTTTTATTTAGTATAATTAAAAATAATTTAGTGTATATGTATATACTAGTGTTAGCTATATATAAATACGGTCCCGACCCTTGACAGCTGTAGATATGAACAGTACGTCTTAGTCGTGCTATTGTAGCGACTAATTTGGTCATTACTACATCCTATATAGGATTGCTGGACACTACTGCCGAGGCATCAGGAGCAGGACTTTGGATTTCGCAGCTACCCGGGACAGGCAAGTATACCTTGCCTTATTGTACTGTTTAAATTCAATTATTGTTGGTTACATATTTATTCATTATATAAATGTGCGCGTCCGAGCAGACTCGGGTGCAGTCAACGAAGGCGTTGACGTTAGGAGTAGTATCTGACTTAGTGTCTAGTAGACCCACCTAAAGTTGTGAAGTTATTGATATAACTTCCCAGGCCTTGACACGTATCATTACACGTCACAGAGTGAGTTCATGTAGGGACGCGTGCCTCATGCGTGACTGGCCATCAGTATGAGCAACACGTGTAGCGGTATGTAGCTCAGTTGTTTATTTCATAGAGACTTGCATCATAGTATGAGATGTCCACGTCGTTTTCACGATTTGTACATCTACATTGGGCGGGAAAGACATCTAGTAGGCGTATGGGACACCCCCCCTGATATATACTCAAGTTACCATGCTCTTCGGAGATGGGGATTACAGTATATATAGCGAGTTACCATGCTCTTATGAGATGGGGAGTTGCAACATATTTCGGGTTACCATGCTCTTCGGAGATGGGGATTATAGCGAGTTACCATGCTCTTCGGATATGGAGAGTTGCAATATGTTTCAAGTTACCATGCTCTTAGGAGATGGGGATAGCATCAATGCCCTTAAACGGGGGCATATGTGGCATATACTAGCCAGTCCCGACGATTGGTGAATTACGTCAGCATATGTCTGAGCCTACACATTCCCATGCGTACTACCAGGTCCTTAAATTGCATTCACTTAGATGGTTAGCACACCCCCCCTTTTTTACTCAGTACTTACTTTATGGCATATATTTTTGTATCTTGTTACGTCCCTCTGAGGACCTGGAACCCTTCCAGGTTGTTTGTGTAGTTGCAGGATACTTGATCTGATAGAGTGTGGACGTCATTGCAGGTATATTTATATTTTCAGCTATTTCAGTCTTGTATTACTATCCATTTTATTCTGCTTATATAGCCTAGTGTTTATAGACCTATATTGTTCTTCTGGTCTATTCGAACGGATGTATTATTGGGCTGCAGACTGATGATGCGTATCGTTCTTTCTTGAGATTACTTATCCTGGATTGAGATCTAGATTTAGTTGTTGTATATTAGCAATAGATTATTACTTGGATCACTTGACCATGGACAGCATAAGTGCACTTCGTCGGGTCCATTAAATTGGAAAGCCCTACGGAGTCGTACCAGCTGGCCATTGCCACGTGTCTGGTCCCATAGATTTTGGGACTGGAGCGTGACAATACTCCCCTGGACGAGCGCCTCGAACTGACTCTCTAAGGCACTGAGAGCCACGTCCGGGAATAACTTCTCCTTGAAAAGCTTCTTCAAAGCCTCCCAAGTCAATCCCGGAGCTGCTATCCGCGTATCCGTGCGGAACCAAGAAAGGGCAAGGTCGAACATCTGGCTGCCCGCTGCCTCTATCTGCATGCTGGCTGGGATCATCGTCAGCCTGAAAATGCCCTCTATATGCTCGATCCAGTCGTCGGCGTACATGATCCCCTCTGTGCCGCGGAACTCCTTAGGCCGCATCCTCTGAAAATCGATGATAGTACCCGGCCTAGGATACTGAGCCTGCTCTGGCTGTGGCTGGATCTGAGCCACTCTGTCGACCGCTGTCATAGCCACCTGATGAGCATTCTCAATGCCCATCCTCATAACATCTGTCTGGCGGTGCTGCGCATCCATCATCTCTCGGAAGAATGCGAACAACTGCGTAGCATCCACTGGCGCAGGCGGTGGTGGAGGAGGTACCACCGGGACAACTGGGGTGGCTCTCGGATCAATGGGAGTAAGGGGATCTCCGAGAGAAACTGAAGCTCCCTCAACCGCAGGAGTGGCGAGTGGAGCGGTAGCGGCTGCCGGAAGTCGAGCAGGTCGAGAGGTGGCAGACCTCTCGGTGGCAGCTGCTGGGGCGGTACGCTGAGATCTGGTCTTCGGAGGCATCCTGAACACAGATCAAAAAAAGTCAATATAGTTCAAGAAACGATAACATCAATGAAGGACAGTAATATTGCAAAAGAAACAATTTCAAAAAAAATTAAAGATAGCAAAAGGAAGCAGGAAGGGTCCTAGTTGTGATTGAGCACACTCTCTCTCAGCCTATCTCCTATATCCTATTGCAGGTAACCTAAAAACTAGACCTGCATGGGCCACCAACAAAAATGTGTCACGACCCGCACCCGAAAATCGGGCATGAGCCGTGGGTACGTCCATCCTACGCCGCAAAATCGGCGGTAGAACGTTGTGAAGGTCCGTTCTAGGTCAACCATATCTTTCTATATCTCACAGAAAAATTCGGCATGACCTCTCCAAAAGGAGGGCAACCACGCAATATATATATCAAATCATCTCCAAAAGGAGGGCAACCACGCAATATATATATCAATAATCTCAATCACAAAATCTAGAGGAAGAATATAAGCACGATATGATATAAACAAAGAAACAGAACCAAAGAGAGCAAGACAATCCAAAATAATACAGTCCAAGGCCACAAATAGCTACAACATCTCAAGCAACAAAAGAATAAGTACAGTCATCCAAAATACAAACCACTGGAAATAACCCAGGAAACCCACCTAGCTAACTAGGGTGCTATAGGCGTCTCCTCGGAGCACTCCTCCTCGGTCACGGGGTCACAACAGTCATCAACACCCGGCCCGTAGAACGTCGGACAATAGTCCTCAGGATCCTCTGGAAAAAATATGCCCAGTCAGGACTGGAGCGAAGTACATAACTCTGAAAGCAACTCCAAATGCATGGTAAGGTGTATATGACAAGCAATAGAAAAGTAATCAAGATGCACAGGAAATAAATATATGCTGGAGCACAATAAGTAGCTGCAAAGTAAACTGGAGAACAATACAAGTAGTCGAAAAGTAACTGCAGGTGAGAAACATGAATACTAGCTAAGTGCCTTGAGCACAAGTTCGTTATGTGATCGGCTTAGGTTGCACATGAAAAACACTACGATAACTCCGTTATGCGTGAGTTGTATAACCGACATACACATGAATACTGTTTGGCTTTGATCACATAACCAACTCCTACTCCCCTCCCCCACTAATACCATTGGATCCAACCACAACACGCTACGTACATGATAATAGCTCACGCACACGAAGGCGAGAGCACAAGAAGCACATGATAGCACATGAGAATCAATACCCGAAGCACATGATGAAATACACGTGATAGAGTACCCGCTGAACACGGTAAGGGGGATAGCATCTCATGACGGGATCCACTAGTACCAGCTCGTGTAATAATGTGTCAGAATCAATTATTACAGTTCTAGAACAGGTGATATAAACGCTATCATGAAATGGAAACTATCAGAGGTAGGTACTCGCCTGATGTCATGAGCAACAGATGAGGATCGAGATCCGGACCGGTGTCGCAAGGACCTAATACGAAAAACAGAATTAAACAGGGTTCTAAGCATTTAAACTGATATAAAATAATTAAAAACAGGCTTCTAGGGCTATTCTAGGTCGAACGGGTCAAACCGGTGAAAATCGGGTCAAAAAGTCAACCCTGGGTCCAAAAAGTCAACTCTAGGTCAAAACTAGGTCAAACATTGACTTTTATGGTCAACGGGGACAATTATGGTCAAAGCTAGGTCAAACTAGGGTGCCCCTGAAATTTTAGGTCAAACCGAGCTCATTAAGCTACTAAACTCACAAACTCGCCTAATCGAGATACCGGGATACCCTCGGTATCCGATACCTCGCCCTAGGCCACGCACCCCGCCTAAACCCGCTAAAACCTATGCTAGCACGCGTAATTATATATATATAAACATACAAAAATCACTCCCAAGCATTTCCTAGGCTAATGCTCAAATACCCCGCTCGAAACTCAATACCTTGAATATCTCAAGGTATTGAGATACCTCGGTATCACAAGGTATTGAGGTTTCGCTCTAAAACCCCTCTAACTAGCTATCTAGCTACTAATTATGCACCTAGTTATTAATCTAGGCTAGGTAATATATATATCTATCACATATTTATATATCTAAGTAGGTATATACCTATGTATATAGCTATCCACACACATATACCCAAATACCCATTATCTTACCCATACACATATATATATATATATATATATATATATATATATATATATATATATATATATATATATATATATATATATATATATTACTTATAGGCATATAGATATCTACATCCTAGATAGGTATATCTAAGTATCTAGCTATCTAGCTATCTACCTATCTAGTATCTATCTATCTAAATACCTAGCTATCTATCTATTAATCTAGCCCTCTAACTATCTATTTATCTTATCTACCTATTTATCTATCCATAGATATAGGTATCTACCTATGCATCTACTTATCTATATATCTAATTATCTAATCTACCTAGTTATCTACATATGTATATATATATCAATCTCTCACTCTCCCTCACTAGCCCTCGCTACCCCTGCATGCTTGCTGCTGCTGCTGCTCCATGCTACTGCTGCTGCTGCTGTTGTGCTTCGCTTTGCTGCTGCTACTGCTCATGGTACTGTTGCTGCTGGGCTTCTACATGCTGTTGCTGCAGCCATTCCTGCTGCTGCTGCTGCTGCTGCCCCTTGTTGCTGCTGCTGTGCAGTCTGGACCCCCCCCCTCCTAGCTACCAACACACACACACACTCACACACTCCTATACATATATATATATATATATATATATATATATATATATATATATATATATCACCATATATATATATATATACACACATATAACCATATATATAACTACTAGATAGATATATATATACACACTCTAAACACTCTCTAACACACACACACATGAATATATATACCTAGCTACATATATATAAACACCTATATTAATATATATATACACACATACAAATATATATATATATATATATATATATATATATATATATATATATATATATATATATATATCAACACACACACACACTCTAAGATATATATACACACAAGCACACTTACACATGTACATATATATATACACGTAGACATATACACCCACAAGCACACTAATATAAATACACGCACCTATATATATAAATATATATACATATATACAAATACATATAAATATAAATATATACATATACATATATATATATATATATATATATATATATATATATATATATATATATATATACATATACACTAACACAACACAACACACAAACCACACGCCCCACTCACGCCCAACGACCCCGACACTCACCAATACCCTAAAATATATAAAATATAACTCGAAAACTCTAGCACACACTCCCCGATACTAACCCACCGCGCGCACAAGCCCAAAACGAGGAAACCAAGTCGAAATGGCCGTTCGGTCATTTCGACGAATACGTGGTGCGCGGCTCGGAAAACCTCCTGAAACGCACACCAAACGAACTCGGAATCGGCCCAAAATTTACCCACGCGCTCTACACGATGTCTAGATCCTAGAAAAAGCGGTCCCGCGTCGATTCTAGGTCCGTGGCGGAAACGCGCACGCACTTAGAATCGGCGACGACGAAAAGCCCCAATTTTGCCCGAAATGCCCGTTTTTCCGCGACACGGCTTCCCGTGTCCGAACGGAGACACGCACTCACCCTCTAGACACCCGACAACGTCTACCTAGGTCCGTCTAACCTAGGGTATCACCCAAAATTGGGCCAAATTCGGATTCCACTCGAATTCGACACAAAACCTAATGTCAAAGTCTCTAAACTCACCCAAACTAGTTCCAACTTCCTCCTACGGGTAGGGTTAGGGTCTAGAAAGGTTCTACAACACTAATTACACTACACAAAAATAATTAGCAAGGAGAAAGTTAGGTTTTACCTCTTGGGAGTTGGAATCCCAAGGCCAAAATCTCACAACCCCTAGAAATCACCTCCCTCAAGCTCCAAGCCACCAAATCTAGCTCTCACACTAGATCTAAGCTCCTCACACCTAGGTTGGGGAAAAAGCAAGGTTAGGGCTAGCATAAAGAAGAAAGAATGGAAGAAAGAAGAAGAAAAATGGGAGAAAAACTTACTTTGGAGGAAGAAGGAGAAGAAAGAAGAAATGGAGAAGAAGAAGAAGTAAAGAAGAAGAAGTAGAATGAAGAGAGAGGGGGCTGAGCTGCTGGTGTGCGGGTGGGAACGGGTAGGTAGGGCCGGCCTTGTGTAATAAAAGGGTTCTCCAAAGCTCCAAATGCCCAAAATACCCTCCCCTAAATTGGTTTTGGGTTTCGGATTCCAAAAACACTCAAACTAGCTCCAAATCTCTCCAACTAACCCACAAAAAATATAATAAATATTTCTAAGCCCCAAAATAATTCTCACAAGGGTGTGGACTGGGTCGGACATGGGTCCACTAGGGTCGGACATGGGTCCAGGCTAGCCAAAACCCTAAAACAATCATTAAAAAAATAATACAAGCACTAAATAAATATAATTAATTAAATACAATCCACTATTTATCAAATAAAAAAAAAACCCTATTTTCTAGAATTGGGTAGTGACACTATTGTTTGACCCATGCGGGAAGATTCAAGTCGTCGTCGACATCTATCCTAATGCATGGTGACAGTCACTGTGAGGAACACTCAACCATATATTGTGATATATGTGGGGAATTGTTGATATTTTTCACTTGGCTTTGGGAGTTTTAGTCCACATTAGAAAACCACCAATGTGTATATCTCAATATATAGCTATGCTTAGTATTGGTATATGCACATGGGGTGGAGGCCCATGTGGGTTCACTTTTCCTAGAGGGTTAAAGTGTGAACTCCATAAAGACAATCTTTGTTTTGTCACCACCTTTGGAAAGTTTTTCTTAGGAGCTAAGCCCTGAAGGGGCTTAGCGACTCGGACTCGGACACGGGCTCAAAGGCACAAAGTGGCATTTTGTTGGCGCACTTTGCATTTAGCACGTCAGTATCGTCGCATGACGCTCATGCGCTCTTTTATGCGCGAGTTGCATGTAGGATTGCTAGCCCAAGCGCTATGCGGCCAGGGGCTATGCGGCCAGGCGCTATACGGCCAGGGTCTTTGTGGCCCGACGCTATGTGGCCTGGGACTATGCGGCCTGACGATATGCGGCCATGATTGGATGAGCGAGTCGCATGTGGAGGGGACAAGGTCTGTTTTAAGCGGCACATGATTTTCTGTGCCTTCCGGAATATGCGACGCATGTAGCGCGGATGGCTCCTTTTGGCGTTGTCTGACTCGTGCAATACAACGTAACTGAAGGCGGAGGCGGCACATGTGACATGGGCGGCACATGCGGCATTTACACTCGATTTTGGGGGATCTGGTCGGTCAGCGCATATGCGACCTGGTGTTTACTCAGGCCCATAGGTGTTGTTTTCTTCTATTTATATAGAGGCCTCCTCTTTCATTTGAGGAGAGAGAATACATATGGAAAACCGAGAACATCAGATTATATGTGGAGAGTCCCCGTCTCACATGATTTTTTCGAGTACTTTCGAATGTGACTTTGAGCGTTCCAGATGTTCTTTTGTGAACTTGCTGGTTCCTAGGGCAGATCGTCTGTACAGTGAATCTTGCTTTGAGCAACGGTGATTTTGACCACCCCAGCAAGGAGCTTCTCTTCAGTTTTCCTTTGCTTCGTTCTTTCTCATTGTAGCGTCTGCGAACGTAAAGAGAAGAACGTTTACTTATTGCTTGTTATAATCTTCATTTTATTCGGAGCCAGTTTTTAATCTGTTTTTGGTTCGTGCTTCATTGGAATCGAGAAATATCGGATGAGAAACTCTGGTGTGAATATCTGATCTCGACGACAGCTTGGATTACAGTAGAGAGCGAACTTATGGATCTCGCTAGCAGCTCTGCTATGGTCCGCGTTCTACCATCTTTGATCCGTTTCAGAACTAACATAATTAAATTTATAATGGAAGGACAAAAAAATTATAAACAACAAATAAAAAATAAATACAAATAATTCTACTTAAAATTACAGAACCGATAGTGTATAATAATGTAAGTGAGTCGACATTCAGAGTCCATGGTTTCACAGTTCCAATACTTTCAGATTCTTTTGCCGGGCCCACCAGAAACTGAATCCATGTCAGCCGTCCGATCTTCCATTCGGTGCGATTTTTTGGTAGATAAAGGTACCAACTTACGTTGGCGCGTCCCAATCGCAACGGTGTGTACAACAACTACACACGCAAAAAATAATGGAAATGGAAGGACGAAGAAAATGAGTTTCATTTGAATCACACGTTCCTACCAAATGTAGACAACACGTCATCAATGACCCGGCAATTTTTTTTTTCTTTTTTTTTCTAACAGTTAATTTATTTGTAGAATAATAAATTTAAAGAAATAGGCTGAAACGTTTTTTTTTTTTTTTTTTTTTTTAAATTAAAAGTCAAAAATATATTCCGCTAGACAGTCGGACAAAAATTATGTTTGGTTTGGTTTGTAGATGGTTTGATTTAATTTGGTTTATTTGTTGTGAGTCGTCTGGTTTATTTGGTTTGGTAGGACAATATGTTTATTTTTGTTGGATGATTTTGTAAGGGAGTTTGCTTGGTTAAGTTGGCCAGTATTTTTATTGCAATGGTTATTTTTCACCTATTTCATCTTTCTCCAATAGCTATTTCATCTTTCATCCATCCTTTGTAAATTACAGCATTTGTATCAGAATATCACACTAAATATTTTTTTTCTCTCTATATTTTTAATTTTCTTCATAGAATCAAAAGTTCTTCTTGAGAAGCTGTGTCTCCCCATACAATCAGAAGTCCTTCTTCAGAAGCTCGCTCTCTCTACTACATTCATTAGAAAATAATAATGAACATATTTTACCTCACGAATCAAATTGGTCCCGATATATGGAGACTATTTGTCATTTTATATCAAAACAAGAACTGAGAGAACTGGATTTGATTTAACAAACTAAAAAAGTATAAAGAAGAGTCCTATGAGACAATCTAAGCACAAATTTATTTTCTGGGAGATGATGATGGAGGGTTAGGAGTGTAGCAACTCTATTTACTCCGTAGACGATCCGGTGCAGAAGCTTTCCTCTCTCCCTTGAGTGTAGATTCCCCGATAGCCGGCTAGTCTTTTGCATGGGTATCGTTCCATACTATTTATATTTATATTTGTGGCCGCATGAATTTCGGACCGCATGGGTGGCGAGGTTTGTCACGTGTCTCCTATCAACGGAAGGGTGTTACAGCTATGCACGAAAATCCGGGCTTCGCTGCCACGTGAACATTTGTTGAAATTTTGTTGTTTGCTGAGTATCTGTGCGGTTCTCAACCGTGTAGGCGCGACTTGGTCAAATGGACACGTGGCCGCTATTTGGTTGGAGAGGATCACTCAGTTGTAACAGCAAGACTTGGTCGACGTGGAATCTGGGACACATGTGGCCAAAGACTCACGGGACGCACGGAGTCAGGAACGCACGGAGGCAGAGACGCATGGACCGCATGGAGTCTGGAACGCACGGGGCCAAAGACGCATGAACCGCATGAAGTCTGGAACGTACAGGGCCAGAAACGCATGGGACGCATGGAGTCTAGGATGCATGGGCCAGAGACCCATGGACCGCATGGAGTCTGAGACGCATAGGCCAGAGCCGCATGAGATCTTTTGTCGTGTTGTACACGTGGCTCTGCATCATCCTTGGGACTTCTGCCTCTTAGTGTGTTCTCGTCATTCGAGGCGATTAGGAAAATCCTTTTTGTCAGGATTCTGTGTCAGGCGCCATCTTTGCCGTCAGGATGTACGTTATGTCTAGTCGTCATGCGATCAGTTGTCAGGACGCTTGTTTGTACCGCAGGAGTGTTCTTTTTCTGGGCCGCATGGTGTCCGTGTGATCCATCTGTTAGTTTTTATTTGGGGGGCGCATGGATGTCGGTCGCATGGCTGCATCTTTTCCATTCTTCTACAGAGACAATCGAGTAAACACAGTGTGCTGAATCTACTGCAGTTGTACTCCAGCATAAAGCTACCGAAAAGATACCATCGTTGGAATTAATACGGGTCACTGGAATTAAATATTGTCTGGGTCAAGGCTTGCATTGATGTGCTCATTGTGTGCATCATGGCTTCGAGCATCTCGAGGCTCTGCCGGTCACTGGGGCCTTCATGATCGTCTTTGGTCATGTACACCGTCCTCACTCGGGAAGAAGGACGCATGGAGTCTGGAACTCATGGACCAGAGACGCATGGGCCGCATAGAGTCTGGGACGCATGGGCCAGAGTCGCATGATATCTTTTGTTGTGTTGTACACGTGGCTCTGCACCATCCTTGGGACTTCTGCCTCTTAGTGTGCTCTCGTCCTTCGAGGCGATCAGGAGAATTCTTTTTGTCAGAATTCTGTGTCAGGCGCCATCTTTGTTGTCTGGACGTCATGTCAGGTCGTCCTGCGGCTAGTTGTCAGGACGTTTGTTTGGACCGCATGGGTGTTCTTTTTCTGGGCCGCATGGTATCTGTGTGATCCATCTGTTGAGTTTTTATTTGGGGGACGCATGGACGTCGGTCGCATGGTTGCATCTTTTTCATGCTTCTACAGAGACAATCGAGTAAACACAGTGTGCTGAATTGGATGCGCAACGTCGAACTTGTCCTACATTGTTAATTTATTATTTTTAATAGTAAGTATTGCGTCTCCTAAATTAAAATTCTGACTGCGTCATTGATTGAAGCCTCCATATAACCCACCCACCCACCCTTTTTCATATTTATTATAATTTATTATTTGTTAATAGTAAGTATTGTGTCTCATAAATTAAAATTCTGACCGCGCCACTGATTGAAGCCTCCATATAACCCACCCACCCACCCACCCTTTTTCATATTTATTATAATTTATTATTTTTTTAATATTAAGTATTGTATCTCCTAAATTAAAATTCTGATCACGTCACTATTGAAGTCCCTATATGCCCCCACCCCACCCCACCCTACCCCCCCCCCCCCCCCCCAATTTCCAATATCAGACCTAACATCCCCACCCCACCCCACCCACCCCCCCCCCCCCCCCCCCCCCCCCCCAATTTCCAATATCAGACCTAACATATGGATAAGAAGAAATCCAAAATCCGCATGCAAACCTCCAAAACTTAAACCAAACTCCACCTTATTCCTCATTGTTTTGAAAACTATTTGGTAGCAACTTACTGAATAAATTTCGGAAGCTAATTCGATTTTGTATCTATTTTTTAGAGTTGATGGAAGACCTGTGTTAGACTTTAAGTTTAATCCTTAATTTATTTGAAAAATAATAGGTTTAAGCTCAATTGACTTGAGAGCTTGGAGAGCACCCAAGCTAAAGAGACAGCTACGGTCCACCCATCAGAAAGCAAAACAGAGATGTTGAGAGGTTGCGTAGCACCCAAGCAAAGAATATCTGTGTCTAACATTCTGCATCTTAAGCTGACACCAAATCTCTGATTGTAATTACTCGGATTTGTCTTCATAAAGTATCTTTAACATCATTTTTAGATACATTAAGGTTCAGAGAAGATGCACTACAAAAGCCTCATATGCTTAGTGGGAAAGGACAAAATTTTAAAGAGAAAAAAGAAAAAGAAAATATGATAAAGAAGAAAGTAGAAAAGAAAACTTGATAGGTGAGGTAAGATTCCAAGACCTGGAAAAATGAATATATATGTATGATGTAAAAGAAAAGTGAACAGAATCAAATATTAGATAAGACTACTACATGAAGCAATGGAGATGGACTGGAATGGTGACATCGAAAAGAAGAAGAAGATGGACAGTACAATTTTTTTTCTTCTTTATTCTTGTACATCGCTTCGTTGGCCTAACTTTTGATTATATTGCTTTGAATTTTCTTGGTCTAGAAATTATGAAATCTCTCACTTATGTAATTTTTTTTTTTTTTTTTTTTTTGAATCTTTACTTTTGATCAAACATAGGAATTGATATGATGTTCAAAATTGATTATTTAGCAGCCACTAATACCTGTTGAAATATGATCTACATAAGGAAAACATTTGTCCATAGTTTAGGACATTTCAAAAATATTTGAATCGAAATACGACTTTCAAATTAAGTTTTAAATTAGTAGATGCTACCAAAAAAAAAGTGAGAATGTCATTCGCAAAAAATAAGAGACCCATAGAATATCCTTTAAGACTTAAAAAAGCCTCAAGGACCAATTTTCACGACAGATTCCAACTTTATATATAAATATAACAATTGCATGTATAAAAATTATATTTTTTAATATAATTTAATAACAATTATAAATTTGGGCGGCCATTAAACAATAAAAAAAGTCAAACCGAATTGATTATCGGTTCGGTTATAGCTAATTTCAATTTGGTTTCGATTTTGAATTTTTAGAATTCGATTTATTCGGTTTTGACTATTTCGATTTTGTTAAAACATAATAAACCAAATGTTCACCCCAACTTCAATCAAGGCATCATTTCATGGATCTACAAAGTTGAAATCTCTCTTTTATATTTCAACTAGTCGACAACTTGGTGTAAGGGTGTAATGCTATGACTAGGAAGTCATGTACACAAGTTCTCGTTATAGTTGTTGAGATTTTTGTAGAAGCATAGAAAAATGTTAAGATCTAAAGCCACTTTTAAGCATAAAAGAGTGCCACTTTTAAAAGGTTGTAATTTGGCTGTTAAAGCATTTAAGCGCAGGGTGCTTTCACACAGAAATATGAGCATCTACCTACGTTGAGGAGTTCGTCACCTACAAAGGTCCTTCCGTAGTTAGCCATGCTACGACTCAGTGCTACAATACCCTGCTGAAAAGATTTGTCATGTGGCAAATGTCGATGGTTGCAGTGCCAACTGTTCATCAATGTATTGAAGCAGTCATCATGTCAGCGCTATAGTGGTATGCACTGAGAAGTTGTACAAGAAAGACTATCCACGTGGAAGATAGGCTCAGCAACAGCGCCACCATGTCAGGCCTTGAATGTTCCAGACTGTCACAGTTTCCAATGCTACAAGTCTCTTTGCACTGAGAATATGTCACGCTTAGTTGCTAATTAGATTAATCATAAAATTGCTCTACGTCGAGATGATGCTCCATATTCCCTAATAAAGACAGAAAATTAAAGTTTGACGTTTTGAATCCCGAAGCGTGCGTTGCTTTTAATGGAATTCGTTACAAAATTCGAAGTGATTGTCATGATTACGCCGTCGTAATTATGGAGATTAATGACCTTCTTCGTAAACTTATGTCACGTGACATGTAGCCATTGATCTACGGGCACACTTACGTCGGTTCAAATTTCGTATTTATGTCCAGTTGTTCGCCATTACAAGTTGTGAATGAACTTTTAAACAATGAACAAACAACTACAAATAAATCCTAGACATAATATCTAAGTACAATATTTTTATCTGGGTCGTGACAATGGAGATCGGGCGCTGCAGTGGCTCCTTTAATCCGTTGACGGTCTGACGAGAAAATGAGAATGCTCTCTTCTATTTTCTCTCCTGAGCTTGTGTGCACGTACATAGCTCGCCCCTTGTGGGCATCCTACCCTGCTATTTATAGTCGTCGTGCTTGTCACGCCCCGATCTCCCGCAGACAAATCGGCCATTCCCGCTAGGCGGGAATCACCCTCGCCAGCGCTCCCGCGGAACGATCGCTTGACCCATCCGGGCGTGATGCCGCACGAGCGTGAACCGCGCCCGTGCAAGGCCATGATTCATTGGCTGGCGGTAAGAGTTCTAAGCCACAGAGTCGCACAGATTGTCCGAGTGCAGCGGAGTCATGAACGCATAGGCGATCGGTAACAGGTTCACTGAGTTGACAATATAGCGGAAGCATTGAAACACAAGTTGAAATAAAGCAAGCTCTTTTATTGATATGAACAAGTGTTACAGGTGGCGTATAGCCGAGATTACAAGTCGCTCAAGCCTCTCTCTCTAAAACAGTAAAAGCGTGCCAAGTGGCTACAATTGTGGAATAATTTGTACAGGCGATGTTCAGGCAAGTTCAGGCGAGTTCCAACATTATGTCTTGTATATGTGCTTCAGTTCCGGACGCACCATTGCTTCGGAGTGATGTCCACGCCTTAGCACGCACGAGGGAGGTATCTGCACCGAACGAGGTTATCCCGCACCCTGCATACAAACTGGTGGATTATCAGTACATTGAATGCACTGGTGGGGAAGCTACTCGCCCGCTCGACAAATCCAAACACGTAATATAGGTTCCGTGCACCAACTATTAAGTTGTCTTTCTAGTTGCCTTAGGATCAGTTTCATGCAAACATTGAATAGCCTAACTCGTGTGGCAGTGCGCCGTGCGACATGAGAGGAAACACGGCGAGACTTACCAACTTACCCTTTCTCCTTCCCTGTCCAAGGCAAACATTATAAATTCAAGCACGGGCAAGTATAAGTGTCACGCCCCAGTCCCAAAAATACGTAAGACTAGGACACGTAAGCATGCCAGCCGCATGGATATGACAACTCCAATATATGAAAACCAAACCCATACGTACGCTGTATTATGAATATCAAATCCACAAGTGGTATAAAATGTAATACAAGTCACAGGGTAAAATCTAAATCTTATCCACCAAAATCATATAGAAATAAATAACCAGTATCTATGAAACTAGATCTCAATAAGAAGTATCTAAGGATGATAGTTGGATGGAAACAAATCCACTACCAACTCGAATATAAGAGCAAATACAATATAAGTACAACACAATAAACACAATATAAGAATACCAGCTATCAATCACGGACTCGAAGAGAAGACATCCTCGGATCACATGTAACTATCCAAATCTGCGCTCCTGCAAATACTCAAGAACAGATACACCTGGCAGAGGACCAGGTCCTCAGAGGGACGTAACAAGATACAGAAAATATGAGCCAATTTGAATACAGTAAACATGCATCATATTTGAAAATAGATAAGTACGCTGTACATGACAATCTATATGAATGCAAATGAGGACAACTTTTCGACGTATGGGCAAGGGTAGGCTACTCGATCTAATCCTCACAACCTCACGCTCGTCAGTGGACATCATCAGCCGACATACCTCTGGGGTAGCGACCCTCGGACTCCATCAATCGACATACCTCTGGGGTAGCGACCATCGGACACGACCACCATAGTGCGTGCTAGTGACTATGGTTTACCAGAGTGGTTAAAAGCCCATACGCCTAATGATTGTCCTCTATGATACTAAGTGTCAAGTGTGTGTCAACATATCTAATATATAGTAATGACTGAAAAGGAACTACACATGCAATAAATAAACAGAAATACAATAAATATACAGAAATATACTAAGCATATAAAATACTGTAAATAATTTGGCAAGGTATCTTGCCTGGGGTCCTGCTGCTGGTATGAATCAGAGTCCAAGTCACAGTCCAAATAGCCTATGTATTACAAATTTATCACGTCAAAAGATAATTTATTTTAATTTATTTAATTCTGGAATAATTACTCTAAAATCCTATTTTAATCTTATTATTCTGATTTTTATGTTAATTCCTAAATTTTGTCCAAAGAAACTGAATTTTATCAACTCGAGACTCATGGCAAGCAAATCGAGGCGATCTGTTGACCGAAAAGTCAACCGACACAAACTCAACTTTCATGCATGATTTCCTGTAGGTTTCAGCGTCAAAAATATGTTGGAATTTACGGCTCGTCCGAATTCAAATTCGTTTGGGAATTATGGCACATACAAATTTTTGTATTGTGCACCGATGGTAAAATTCTAACCTAGAAGTTCTACAGAATTAACAGTATATAAATACTTCGAATTAAATTCTATAAAAAACATATGTCAATTATCTAGACATTAGCTTTCCGAAACTTTAAACGGTTCATGATTCTAATTCCTGGTTCTCCCGAAATCGCAAAAATATTGAAACACGTCTATTTTCGGACATGCTGTGCTCTACGAATTTTCTAGAATTTAATACTCATAATTTTGTAAAAAAATTTATATAATCCAAAATCTAACCTCAATATCTTTCTAACACAAGAAACTAGGCCTCGTTTGGAGTCCGGAGCTATGCGCAATGGCTTGTGGAAGATGAAGGAACCTGGCAATTCTCCAAAATCTCTCTCTCTAAAATAATGGAATAATTAGGGTTATAATAATAATATATATATATAGGGATGTACCTGCGGCTAAAAGGATATTTATAGGCTGACACGTGTCAGAATCTGATTGGATGATTTTTGTTATATTATTTGTTTTTTATTTGAGTTTATCAAAACATTATTTAAGTCATTTTAAATCTAAATAACTCAAAATAAATATTAAAAATAATCATAAAAATCTGGAAAAATTATAAAAAATATATTTTGAATTTAAAAACTTTAGAAAAATATTTGGGATAATTTTATATTCATAGATTTCCTACTATAATTAGGAGAATCTCTAAACATTAGTTTTACCCATATAACTAAAAATAAATACTAAAATTATTCCAAAAATTCTGAAATAATTCCAGAAAATATATAATAATATTATAAACAATATAAAATAACGTGGGTCCATTCTATATTCCTGGAATTATACAATAAATTCTACAAGTCCTAAAAATTAGTTATTAGCCTAAATAACTCCCAATAAATACTAAAATATTCAAAAAATTAACAGAAAATTCTAAAAAATATATTTGACTATTTAGAACCTAAAATAAAATTTTGGGATATTTTTAATTAAGTTTGAACATAAAATAAATTCTTCAAAGTCCTAGAAAATTAGTGTTACTAGTTTTTAATTAACTAAAAATTATGGAAAAAATCCCAATAATCTAAAATAGCCTAAAAATAATTCTAAATAAATATTTATATAAGTAAATATACTAAAAAAAAATATTTTCTAATTAACTAAGAGAATACTCTAAATAAATTCAACATCTATAATAAATATAATAATATAAAATATACACAAAATACCTATTTTGGGTGAGGGAGTTTACAATCTACCCAACTTAAAATAATTTCGTCCTCGAAATTAAAATAAGGCATAATTTGTTAAATCCTTCACATTCGTATATAAGGTACGTCAATCGCAATCTCTTCCAAAAATTTAAATAACAAAATCTATTCAAATCTATCGCGATCACTTCAAAATTAAGATAACCACTGTTTAAATCAAAATTCAACCTGTCGTAATCTCTTCTCGATTTTTTTTTAAATAATCAACATCCAAATCTAACTCAAGTCTATATGACATCCCACATCAAAATTTATATCACCATTTTCAACTATCATAATCTCCTCTAGACTTTGAACAATAAACAATTCTAATCAAATCTTATTCCTATTCTCAAATTAAGAATTTTGTACTCTTCAAATATTTAAACTCAATTTACATCCTCAATATTTCAAATAGGTGACTCAACAATCAAAATTAAACTTTTAATTCAAATCATCAAATTGTAAAATTTAAATCTAATTCACCAATTGTTCAAGTCTAAAATTTTATATTTATCCTCAAAATTTAAATCGATGATTCATCCTTCAATATTCAAAATTTAAATCATGTGCTCAAAGTATAAATATTTGGTCCGCAATATCAAGATTTTAAAATTTGTTAAATTCTCATTATCTTAATCCTTCTTTTAAAATTTCTCAAAATTAAAATGACTTGAATCTCCTAATCTAATCTTACTTGATCACAATCTAAAAGAAATTTCTCTCAAGTTGACAATGCACTGCTACCCAACTTAAAATTTACCCATCTATCACAGAAGCCTATATACTTTAAGAAAAATATTCCTTAATTTATTTACTCATGTCATTCAATCCTCAAAACTTCAACGCCGATTATATCATATATGATATGTCCTTAATTACAAAAGAATAATCCTCAAGTATGTGATCGGCCTACGGGGTATATCTAGTACTCTCTGTGTATTAAACTTATACCAAGTACGAGGTTTCGTCTTTCCGAAATAAGGGAAGACGGAGACCAATAATAAAGAGTTCAAGGGTGAGGTAATAGAATAGAAGTATCGGGATCAAGGAGTTTAAGGAATTCAAATGGGAATTGTCAAAGCAGTTGTGGATTAAAATCCTATTTTGGTAATTCTTTGTTCTCATGCTCGTATTAGTACAGTTATGTAACCGATACGATCCGCTCATACATATCTAGGGACAAGTACAGGTGTTTATTAGTCAACTATATATCTCAATCCACGTAAGGTAGTATTGCGAAGGGCGAATCAAGCGCACTATGGTTGATCAGACCGTAGTACTCTGATTCTGAAATATATTATTGTAGCGCTCCAATAATACATATCATGAACAAGCTCGATAAGGAATAAGCTTGCAAAAGCTAGGCTATAATAGCAGCATAAGTCAAGATAGTACAACAAATATAAATACGCTGGATTATGATGAAAGAAGGTACATAATAATTCAAGTTCACAAAACCAAAACAAATAAGCAACAATAATAAAAGACTCTACAATCTCTACAGTTATCATACAACCTCCTTGTCTAAGTCGCTAGTCGACCAAATAGGGCAAGGACCTCTAAATTCTATTGTCTGAATAAACACTGTCATCTTTTGCTAATATACAATTAATGTCATCCAATTATACTTCAATAATGGGTCAGAAGACTATGTGATACTAGGGTGTGAGGTATACTACATAACTTATAATAATTGAACTACTATTTGTAATTATCTTAAGGATACCGTAGAAGCTCCTATTAAGGTTTACGAAAAGGGGTCTTAGTACCTATTAGGGTATCTGCTTTCATTACATAAGTCATGGTCGTCTTAAGCCTTAGTCATAGTGCTTATAGAACAAGTGTCAATAGCAAGAATAAAAATATTACTAGTCTCAAGGGAAGGGAATATAACTCGTATCGAGGTGAGGGTACAAATTATGCGATTTAAAAACTAAGGGTTAATCATCGGGTCACAGTCTACAAAATAACTTAAACTATCAAGTTCTAACTACTAAGCACACAACTTCAAAATTTAACATTAACAACTATAATCCTAGCAACTATATGTCCTTAACACAAAATAAAATCACCTGGCCTATAATCAGAAGTGTCAGATGGCACAAGTTGAAAGATGAAGAGAAAAAACGTAATCAGTCGTCGCACACTAGCGAGCGCTATGGTCACAGGGGAATAATATATGAAAATAGAGGGGCTCTAGATAGCATCATGGTTTTCCAAGGGAAAGGGGTATGCTAGTCTCTGTGTTTGAGGTATGATTAGAAAAATATTCTATGCATTGCTCTTGGCTTTCTAAGGTACTGTCTGCTTATCTCAAGACAAGAATCTAAATTTATGGTTCTCCAATACTCATCTAACGGCGTGGGTTAGGTTCAGTCCTAATATTCACTTTGGTTTTCTATTGGTTTCTCAATGCTAGGGGCAACCATAATGGTAAACTTCTAACTAACTCTAGTAGTGTCTATACTACTCTCAAGTCCTCATAACACATCAGGAGGTAATGGTAAACCAATTCTAGAGATAAAGAATTATAGGGTTCACTAGACATCCTAAACTTAGTGGTGTGTCAGCACTCTAGTTGTACTCTTAATAGGAAGGTTACCCTACTTATCATCTAACAACAGAAACTTCTATATTCTAGGAGAGACTATACTAAAGGAACTATTATGGGAGTACAGGAATCAAGCAGGATGCAATTATTCAAATAGAACAGATTAGAAGAAAGATGAGTCATAGTCAATTGTGGATGAGATCCTATACTCTAGTCCTAGGTGCAGGCTTGTTCGGTACAGTAACGTAACCGAGACAATATGCTCTCGACCTGCATGGGCCACCACTAAAAACATGTCACGTTCCAGTCCCAAAAATACGTAGGACTAGGACACGTAAGCATGCCAGCCGCATGGATATGGCAACTCCAATATATGAAAACCAAATCCATACGTACGCTGTATTATGAATATCAAATCCACAAGTGGTATAAAATGTAATACAAGTCACAGGGTAAAATCTAAATCTCATCCACCAAAATCATATAGAAATAAATAACCAGTATCTATGAAACTAGATCTCAATAAGAAGTATCTAAGGATGATAGTTGGATGGAAACAAATCCACTACCAACTCGAATATAAGAGCAAATACAATATAAGTACAACACAATAAACACAATATAAGAATACCAGCTATCAATCACGGACTCGAAGAGAAGACATCCTCGGATCACATGTAACTATCCAAATCTGCGCTCCTGCAAATACTCAAGAACAGATACACCTGACAGAGGACCAGGTCCTCAGAGGGACGTAACAAGATACAGAAAATACGAGCCAATTTGAATACAGTAAACATGCATCATATTTGAAAATAGATAAGTACGCTGTACATGACAATCTATATAAATGCAAATGAGGACAACTTTTTGACGTATGGGCAAGGGTAGGCTACTCGATCTAATCCTCACAACCTCACGCTCGTCAGTGGACATCATCAGCCGATATACCTCTGGGGTAGCGACCCTCGGACTCCATCAATCGACATACCTATGGGGTAGCGACCATCGGACATGACCACCATAGTGCGTGCTAGTGACTATGGTTTACCAGAGTGGTTAAAAGCCCATACGCCTAATGATTGTCCTCTATGATACTAAGTGTCAAGTGTGTGTCAACATATCTAATATATAGTAATGACTGAAAAGGAACTACACATGCAATAAATAAACAGAAATACAATAAATATACAGAAATATACTAAGCATGTAAAATACTGTAAACAATTTGGCAAGGTATCTTGCCTGGGGTCCTGCTGCTGGTATGAATCAGAGTCCAAGTCACAGTCCAAATAGCCTATGTATTACAAATTTATCACGTCAAAAGATAATTTATTTTAATTTATTTAATTCTGGAATAATTACTCTAAAATCCTATTTTAATCTTATTATTCTGATTTTTATGTTAATTCCTAAATTTTGTCCAAAGAAACTGAATTTTATCAACTCGAGACTCATGGCAAGCAAATCGAGGCGATCTGTTGACCGAAAAGTCAACCGACACAAACTCAACTTTCATGCATGATTTCCTATAGGTTTCAGCGTCAAAAACATGCTAGAATTTATGGCTCGTCCGAATTCAAATTCGTTTGGGAATTATGGCACATACAAATTTTTGTATTGTGCACCGATGGTTAAATTCTAACCTAGAAGTTCTACAGAATTAACAGTATATAAATACTTCGAATTAAATTCTGGGAAAAACATATGTCAATTATCTAGACATTAGCTTTCTGAAACTTTAAACGGTTCATGATTCTAATTCCTGGTTCTCCCGGAATCGCAAAAACATTAAAACACGTCTATTTTTGAACATGCTGTGCTCTACGAAATTTCTAGAATTTAATACTCATAATTTCGTAAAAAAAAATTATATAATCCGAAAGCTAACCTCAATATCTTTCTAACGCAAGAAACTAGGCCTCGTTTGGAGTCCGGAGCTATGCGCAATGGCTTGTGGAAGATGAAGGAACCCTAGATGGCATTTCTTCAAAATCTCTCTCTCTAAAATAATGGAATAATTAGGGTTATAATAATAATATATATATAGAGATGTACCTGCGGCTGAAAGGATATTTATAGACTGACACGTGCAAAATCTGATTGGATGGTTTTTGTTATATTATTTGTTTTTTATTTGAGTTTATCAAAACATTATTTAAGTCATTTTAAATCTAAATAACTCAAAATAAATATTAAAAATAATCATAAAAATCTGGAAAAATTACAAAAAATATATTTTGAATTTAAAAACTTTAGAAAAATATTTGGGATATTTTTATATTCATAGATTTCCTACTATAATTAGGAGAAGCTCTAAACATTAGCTTTACCCATATAACTAAAAATAAATACTAAAATTATTCCAAAAATTCTGAAATAATTCCAGAAAATATATAATAATATTATAAACCCTAGAAAATAACGTGGGTCCATTCTATATTCCTGGAATTGCACAATAAATTTTACAAGTTCTAAAAATTAGTTATTAGCCTAAATAACTTCCAATAAATACTAAAATATTCAGAAAACTCCCAGAAAATTCTAGAAAATATATTTTACTATTTAGAACCTAAAATAAAATTTTGGGATATTTTTAATTAAGTTTGTACATAAAATAAATTCTTCAAAGTCCTAGAAAATTAGTGTTACTAGTTTTTAATTAACTAAAAATTATGAAAAAAATCCCAATAATCTAACATAGCCTAAAAATAATTCTAAATAAATATTTATATAAGTAAATATACTAAAAAAATTATTTTCTAATTAACTAAGAGAATACTCAAAATAAATTCAACATCTATAATAAATATAATAATATAAAATATACACAAAATACCTATTTTGGGTGAGGGAGTTTACAATAAGCATTCAGGAGGCATAGCATATGCAAACACGAGGGTCGTTTTAACATGATTCAGGTGTTCAGTTGTTTCTTGATGCGATGCAATGACTCGCATGCGGATAGCCGCTAAGCGAGGATGACTTATCTATATGAACATGAGTCGCTGGCATAGCCATAAAGGACCGTTATAGTCTTGAACAAGGATGAAAAGCAACAAAGATTCGTTGGTGGCTGCAGACCATCATGTCCAGATGCGTGAGACTATCGTGAAGTTCCATCCGGATCGGAACGGTCCTAGTGCCCCGGTGACCGCCCGTGGAACCGAATGACCTTATTTCCAAGTTGTCCGTAACATGCAGGTCAGGGCCAGTTTCAAATCCATAACTTGATATGATAATCCATGATTCATAATCTGAATGAGCGTTTGCTCCAAGAGCTGAGATTCGTGGATTCGTTACATGATGTGATTCTCGTTCAGATATAAACTTGATGGAATTATCATTCAGTTGCACGTGACGTAATTCTCGTTCAGTATTTATTTGCCCTGATGCGTGCCCCTGGTTCGGGGATTGCCTTGGTGACCCAATGGTCCCGGATACTTGCAGGTTCATTCAGGCACGGAACGACTACGTAGTAGTCTCCCGGGGTTTGGATGAAAATATGGCAACATACAACCAGACAAGCATGTGTTTCTAAGGAACGTAAGCAGACACGTTTGCTCGGGCCCGAAGGTAAACCGAGAGTTAGATCGTTAAGGGACTTGGCATGCGAGGGTCAAAATATAAGCAGTATTTCAATTTTCATGTTCTAGCATAAGCAATACAAGTTGGAATTATTTTCTTAGCTAGGTGCGTTGGATTTATTAGCATGCAAGGGGTGAATCACCTAGCGACTAGCATGAACATTCCAGATTTTATGTGTGCTGGCTAAGCAAAGACAAGTTCACCTTAGCCACCCACCTTAGCGATGATTCGTCTCGGTAGAGCGATACGTCAAGCGAGCCTCTGAAAGCCTAAGCCGGATTCCTGTAGGGACAAGTCTGGATATCTTTTGCTTCTTGTTTGAGGCAAAGCGGGTCGGGACAGTTGCACTTTTACAGTTTGAGACGGCAGTCCGCTAGAACGGAACGGGGTGTTACATCCTACCCAACTCAGAAAAAGTCTCGTCCTCGAGACTTACTGAGGACAAGCAGTAATCTAGGGTTGAGGCAATCCTAGACAAGTCGTTGTACTTGTTCATTTGGATATTCACTTGCACAAGCATCGAAATCAGCATATCGCTTAGACTGGATCGTGCGCACTTTCGAAGTGCACTTCTAGCGTGAGCACGTCAACCAGCTTAGTGATAGCGAAGTCTTAGCACTCGAGTTTCATATTTTCTTAAGTCTTGGATGGTGCACTAGTTTAAGGCGTCCCTCGAATAGAGGCATTCAACCAAACTTAGAATTAGTGAAATCGGACAAGCTACTAGCGTTACTCTCAAGGGTTCGCACAGGTTGGCACAAAGGCCACTCGCAGCACAGCATCATACAAGCAAGCATATCATATCATACAAAACGTATTTTGAAAGTATTTAGACTTATTATTGGAACATTCCATCGGGGCATTGAGAGAGAGCGTGCACATAACCCACGAACGAGCTTTCGAAACTGAGATAATCGAATTGAATTCCAAGGGCGTAGAAGCCAGGCCCTGATACCACTATGTCACGCCCCGATCTCCCACAGGCAAATCGGCCGTTCCCGCTAGGCGGGAATCACCCTCGCCAGCGCTTCCGCGGAACGATCGCTTGACCCATCCGGGCGTGATGCCGCACGAGCGTGAACCGCGCCCGTGCAAGGCCGTGATTCATTGGCTGGCGGTAAGAGTTCTAAGCCACATAGTCGTACAGATTGTCTGAGTGCAGCGGAGCCATGAACGCATAGACGATCGGTAACAAGTTCACTGAGTTGACAATATAGTGGAAGCATTGAAACACAAGTTAAAATAAAGCAAGCTCTTTTATTGATATGACCAAGTGTTACAGGCGGCGTATAGCCGAGATTACAAGTCGCTCGAGCCTCTCTCTCTGAAACAGTAAAAGCGTGCCAAGTGGCTACAATTATGGAATAATTTGTACAGGCGATGTTCAGGCGAGTTCCAACATTATGTCTTGTATATGTGCTTCAGTTTCGGACGCACCGTTGCTTCGAAGTGATGTCCACGCCTTAGCACGCATGAGAAAGGCATCCGTACCGAACGAGGTTATCCCGCACCCTGCATACAAACTGGTGGATTATTAGTACATTGAATGCACTGGTGGGGAAGCTACTCGCCCGCTCGACAAATCCAAACACGTAATATAGGTTCCGTGCACCAACTATTAAGTTGTCTTTCTAGTTGCCTTAGGATCAGTTTCATGCAAACATTGAATAGCCTAACTCGTATGGCAGTGCGCCGTGCGACATGAGAGAAAACACGGCGAGACTTACCAACTTACCCTTTCTCCTTCCCTGTCCAAGGCAAACATTATAAATTCAAGCACGGGCAAGTATAAGCATTCAGGAGGCATAGCATATGCAAACACGAGGGTCATTTTAACATGATCGTTCAGGTGTTCAGTTGTTTCTTGATGCGATGCAATGACTCGCATGTGGATAGCCGCTAAGCGAGGATGACTTATCTATATGAACATGAGTCGCTGGCATAGCCATAAAGGACCGTTATAGTCTTGAACAAGGATGGAAAGCAACAAAGATTTGTTGGTGGCTGCAGACCATCCTGTCCAGATGCATGAGACTATCGTGAAGTTCCATCCGGATCGGAACGGTCCCAGTGCCCCGGTGACCGCCCGTGGAACCGAATGACCTTGTTTCCAAGTTGTCCGCGACATGCAGGTCAGGGCCAGTTTCAAATCCATAACTTGATATGATAATCCATGATTCGTGATCTGAACGAGCGTTTGCTCCAAGAGTTGAGATTCGTGGATTCGTTACATGACGTGATTCTCGTTCAGATATAAACTTGATGGAATTATCATTCAGTTGCACGTGACGTGATTCTCGTTCAGTATTCATTTGCCCTGATGTGTGCCCCTGGTTCGGGGATTGCCTTGGCGATCCAATGGTCCCGGATACTTGCAGGTTCATTCAGGCACGGAACGACTACGTAGTAGTCTCCCGGGGTTTGGATGAAAATATGGCAACATACAACCAGACAAGCATGCGTTTCTAAGGAACGTAAGCAGACACGTTTGCTCGGGCCCGAAGGTAAACCGAGAGTTAGATCGTTAAGGGACTTGGCATGCGAGGGTCAGAATATAAGCAGTATTTCAATTTCCATGTTCTAGCATAAGCAATACAAGTTGGAATTATTCCCTTAGCTAGGTGCCTTGGATTTATTAGCATGCAGGGGGTGAATCACCTAGCGACTAGCATGAACATTCCAGATTTTATGTGTGCTGGCTAAGCAAAGACAAGTTCACCGTAGCCACCCACCTTAGCGATGATTCGCCTCGGTAGAGCGATATGTCAAGCGAGCCTCTGAAAGCCTAAGCCGGATTCCTGTAGGGACAAGTCTGGATATCTTTTGCTTCTTGTTTGAGGCAAAGCGGGTCAGGACAGTTGCACTTTTGCCGTTTGAGATGGCAGTCCGCTAGAACGGAACGGGATGTTACAGTGCTGACGGACTATCACTACCAGAATAAGGTAAATTAGCGACGCATGAAAGAGTCTCCAAATCGCTAAATTATGTCGCTAATACTATGTAGCGACTATTTAGCGACGTTTTGATTTAGTCGCCAAAAAGCTAGTTGCTGATCAAAACGGCGTCGAAAAACGTCGTTGTAGCGACGTAATTTAGCGACGTTTAAAAGTCGCAAGAATGGCGACTCTTAGTATCTCAAGTCGCTAAATTTGTGATATTTTATTTTAGTCGATAATTGTCGTTAAATTTAGTGACAACTTGCGACATAATTAGCAACAAAAAGCTGACATGGCCAAAATTGCCATGTCGGCAATATTTAACGACGTTTTGTGAAGATTAGCACGTAAAATAAATTATTTGACAGTTTAGCGACGTCATTAGCGACTCCTATGGACGTCACTGAACGTCACTAAACGTCGTTGAACGTCGCTAAGATTAAAAAATAAAAAAATAAAATAAATGAATGCCTGCAATATCACAGTATAACATGCCTGTAGTATGATCACATTTCAAATAAATAGACAGACCAGAAGCAACCCTCCGTTGAATTTCCTGGGTTTGTCGACCCCTTCGGCGGAACACTCAACACCGGTACAATCATACAACAACAATGATGAAATAAATCAATAAAAAGCTCTAAGGCCCGAATGTAGTCACACAATATCCAGTCACAATAAAAATGTACAAATAAGTCACACAATAAAAGTGTACAAATAATAAATACAAACTCCCATGAATGGGCGAATACACACATGTAAAAATAAAACTACTACTGATCAGGAGGAGGAGCCGTGTCGAATATGAGATAATAACGCGTCAAACTGCTCATGTATAAGCGTCACGGAACCCGATACAGGAGTCGATGTAGATAACGATACAGGAGGACCAGGAGGACGTCGTTGCTCCAACTCTGTCAGTAGAGCGTTGCAAGTATCCATGACAGATAATAACCTCCTAGTACTATGCTCCACTCGCTCGCCCATCTGAAGATGTGATGCATGCATCCTCGATAGTAAAGCACCCACGGTCTCCACTCGCTCGCTCATCTCAATATATGACGCCTGCATCCTCGATAGTGTGGCTCCCACGGTCAACTACGACTCCTGCAGTGACGTCACGTTATATTCTGTCGACGTGGCCAGATCCCTCAGCTCCATGATGCTACGCTCCAGCGATCGAAACGTGCTATGAGCATCGCATCGTCCATCTGCGACTATGGCTACAACGTAATCCTCTACATCAACTCATCACGCCGAGATGCGATCTGAAGGTCAACTCTCTCATGGGCTCGATGCGACTCCTGGGAGGGCTGTGGGGTATACACATCGGCAGAGTGTATCCTAAAGGACTGTGATGCAACATAGGCACCATAGGATCTCGTACCGTAGTACGTACCCCTATGTAGACCACCAACGGCTCTCATCCACAGCTCATCATCCGAAAGAGATGGGTGGGACGGGGGTTCCGAGGAACTACCCCCCTCTCTAGGTGTGGGCTGGGTTGATTCTTCGCGGAGCCTCCTATACTCATCCAGTCCCAAAATACCGAGGGACCGGACGCGTGGCAATGGCCAGCAGCACACACCGATGGACAAACCCAATTTAATGGATCCATCGGGGCATGCTTAAGCTGTAATATAAGAATATGTAGGGTCAATGATACAAGTCACAGTTTAAGCTAATCTCATCCACAACAGATAATCACATATCAAATGCAAGAATAATGCAAATAGGAATAACTAACAAATCTCAATAAAAAGTGTCTCGGAGAACAATCCGAGAACAAGTCTGATACATCAATACAATAGACTGGAAATAAAGGAACTGAAAATAGAAATAAATGAGTATCACAAGGCAATACCCAGGAGAAGTCCTCTAGCACAATCCCGTCCTCAGGTGTCGGTACAGCTCCTGTATCAGCTCCTGCTAATGCTCCTGTACTGTATAACTCTGGGTGGATCTCCTCTACTAATCCTGGGGACATAATCCGGATCCAGGTCCTCAGGGGACAGCAAGGTACAGAAAATACAAGCCAAAATAAATGCAGTGCAGCAGAGAATGAAATAAATAGGGTAAGCTATAACCATCTATGTGAAATGCAAATGAGAGAACATCAAAAGTACTCAGGTTGAAACAACTACAAGCTCTGTGTAGGGGAGCCGGTAGCAGTGATATAATGAGGTGGTCTAGCTCAGCGGGAGACTGAGTAGCCGGCATAATATAGTCAACCTGTAGCTGCGGGTCTCTCCAGCAATAGATGGAACAATAAGGGAATACTAAAATAACCAGCTAAGTGATATGCAAGATGAGAGCAGCACTAGAACTCAGGCTGAAGCATACTACAAGCTCTGTGTAGGGGAGCCGGTAGCAGCAGTAATAATGAGTAATGGGCCAAGCTCGGGCTTCAGAGTCTTGTGCCTCACGATAATAGGGGTGTATATATATATGATCAGCCTGTAGTATGTGTGTCTCTTCCCACCCAATGTAATCACACGTCTCATGTCCATGATGCCTCATGTCCATGCTACGTACGATCGTATCTAATGCAGAAGTCATAGAGTATCTAGGAATATAATGTCAATGCCATAAAGTCTGTATCCTATACAGAATCGCCATGAATATCTCAGGAAGATCCTGTCTCATGAATAGTGTCAAGTATCCTGGGTTATAGTGTACTTGGTAAGACAAGTACGAGAATGTAAAGGGGTCACGAATGTCCATCTCTAGGTGACAATACACAACACCGTGTACGGTGTTGGCACCCGACTGATAATCGGACGCTAAGTACGTCACACGGTCCTAGGTCAAACATGCACAGCAATATAATGAATCAAGGAAATGCAACAAGAATTGTAAAGTTGGCAAGGTATACTTGCCCACTGATGCATAACTAAGTCAAGGAAATAAGTAGCAAAGACTGCAGGATTTGGCAAGGTACACTTGCCTGGGGTCCTGGCTCCAACTGTAGCTCTGGTCTCAGTGTGCTCTGTAGGTAATACTCCGGTTGCTGAAATAAACATCACCATTAGATTCAGAAAATACCAAATAGCTAAAAATGCCTGTCCTTGAGTCCAATTTGGACACAAGGGCAAAAATGACATTTCTGGGCCAAAGCGGGGTCCACATGTGGGCCGCTTTGCACCAAAAAGCGTGTCAGGGTCAAAGGTCTCCAAATCGGTCAAACTTAGTGTCAACAGGTCAGGAACGATGATACGAACCCAACGGAACTTCCAGAATTGGATTCCGATGAGCCGATCACAAAATCGCCCGTCAAGTGGAGCCTGTGGGGCCCACGATACACGATTTTGTCAACGTTCTCAGAATCGAACCAAACTTGGGGCACAGGACCAGCGTATTGCTACGAGTCCGATGGCGCAAGTGTAAACTCCCTCGACCAAATTTCAATAATTTAGGATTAATTTTGACTAATTAGAATTAGTGCAACTTTTTAAAATTTTATTTATTATATATTATATTGATTGTGCACCTGTTCATTACACAATTGACTAGGGCATCACACTAGCTGTTAACCCTAAACAAATTTCACATTCCTGCTCTAGACTAGTCAGACTACTTTTTCTGTATTCTGTGCAACTTCCAGAAACCTCGTTTGATGCTTCGTTTTAGTCGCACAAATATCGTTACAAACGTATGTATTTATTTCCTATTTAATTTTCTGCTCTTTACCCATCTCTGTACCCTTAGAGATTTGAGGACCAGTAGGCACCTGATTGCCCAACCAAAAATACGATAATATTCTACTCTAATTATACTTCAATTATCGTTTTGACACCGTAGAGAAATTATGACTCTAATAGCCTCTAAATAATTAGTGAACACCGTGCGCAGTATTTATTAAATAATAAATACGATGACTGTATCACCTGCAATATCAGACCCTGCACCTGCCCAGAATCACTCCACACTGTCCAAAATATTTTTCCCCAGCTAATTCCCTCATTTTTGTACAATTTAGAATTTCAGGAAATCAGTATTTAAAATCAGGTAAATTGCAAAATTACGCAAAATACAATTTTTATGCAATTATGCAATATTTGAAAAGTTAGGGGTTTATATGCAAATTGCATGCTAGGTGGCCAAATCCTATTGGCTAGACCATAGGTGGGTAGGACCCACCATAACATCCAGAAATTTCTGCTGGAAAATATCCTAAAAATATCAAAATACCAAAATACCCCTGAACTTCTAAATATTTACAACATTGCCATTAGGCAAAATCCTATATAAACCCTAACCCTTCTATTCAAATCACCTACAACCCTTCCCTCCGGCCACCTCCGACCACCGCCTCCGGCCAAACTCGGCCCAGCCCTTCGCCACCCTACCCTCTTCCCTCCGGCCAAGCACCACCGCCGGCGCCGCCCTGCTCCGGCTGCTACAGCCCCCGCAACTCCCTCCTCTCCTCACTGACCACAGTACCACCTCCACCCGAACCACCTTCCCCCGCCGCCTACGGCCGTCGCCGACCACCGCCACCCTACCCAAACCCTTCGCCCCGACCTCCCCTACCTACCACCACCACCTCAGCCCTCCACGTCACCGCCTCCGGCCGCCCTAGCCCCCGCAGCAGCCACCCTTCCCTAACCCTAGCTGCTGCTGCTGCTCTCCCCGACGTCTCTACCCGCCACCACCACCACCGTAGACCCCCGCCACCACCACCAACCTCACCGCCGACCTCCCCTCTACTGAACCCTCCGCCTGCCCGGCCACCTCCGCCGCTCCTCCGCCGGCCAGCGCCTCCGCAAGCTACAACTGCTGCTGCTGCTGCCAGTGGCCACTGCCACTGCTGCTGCTCCTCCGGCCGCCTCCGGCCAGCTCCGCCGCCGTCCTCCCGCCGGCAGCACCGCGTGGGACCCCCCTTGCCATCTGTAAAGGTATATATACCTATACTATACATAAATACATAAATAATCTCTAATACATGAGTATATGTATATAATATATGTATATATATGTATATATATGTATATATATATATGTATATATATATGTATAAATACTATGTATATTTATATATATATCTATATATATATTATGTTTTAATATATATACTATTATACAGTATATATTATATAATATATATTATACTTTATATACTTATGTATATATATATTATATACTATACATATATAATTATATATGTATATATGAATATATATATATGTATATATGAATATATTATAACATAATTACTATTATGTATATATTTAATTCTGTTAAAATATATAAATATATGTGTATACATATATTTATATAATTGGTATATAACATATATATTATTCTATGCATTTTTTCCATTTATTTATTTTCTGCATTTAATTTCCTGCACCTATATTATATTATATATATATATATCTATATATATATATTATCTATATATATATATTAAATATGCTGGATAATACAGCTTAATTATTTATATTATATTCTTGCAAATGTTATTTCAATTTATAGTAAATATATTGTACTGGATAATACAGTACCTATACTTATGTATTTTAAATTCCTGCATTGTCTTTTATTTATATTTATATACATATTAAATTATTGCACTGTCAATTTCTTTTATTATCTATATATATACTATACTATATACTATAATACATATATTATATATATGTATTTAATTACTGTCCTGTTATTTCAATTTGCCTATATATATATATATATATCAATCAGTGGATATACCCTGAGTATATATGTATTTTAATTCTGCCCTGTCATCTCAATTTATCTATAATATTATATATCAGAGGATACACCCTGATAATATTATAATACTATATTATCGCAGTGGATATACACTGCTACTATATATATTATTGCCTGCATTTATCTATTCTATATATATATACTATTATATATATATTATATCTATGCCTACTAAATATATATATATCTATACTATATATGTATATATATATATATATATGTTTTATATTACAGCCTGGATATTCACGAAACCTATCTGTTTTAACAGAAACCAACTTCAGCACAGCTAGTGACCCCCTGTCACCAGCACCTTCACAATTGACTGTAAAATCAGGGTTTCAACACTATCAGGGAGTAGGCAAGTATACCTTGCCAAGTTAAATGTTTAAATTCTCAAATATTGTTATATGCTTCTTGCTTCTGAAATTCATATACCATGACCACCTGAGACTGCCTTGGGTACAGTCAACTGTTATGTTGACATGATATTACAGACTCACCAACAGCTGAGAGAATATCCTAATATATTCTCCTAAACCCTATCACGGAAACACGCAACATGGTTGCATTTACATATATGGATGTGAGCTGCGTATTTTGGTTAGCTACCAGTACGTGTGACCCGCATCACGGATTAGAATAACTTAGGAAATGTACGATTTGACATTTAGATTCATTGGGATGGGAAAGATAACTAGTTGACGTATGGGACACCCCCCTCCAATAATGTTTTATACCTTCGTACCAATGATAGTCGATTGCAGAGTTCCCTGAGTCGGGGGCATACGACACCTATACTATCCAGTCGCCACGATTGGTGAATTACGTCAGCGTATGTCTAGCCACACATTCCCATACGTAATACTGGATCTTTACTTGCATTTTCACTTAGTATGGTTAGTACCCTGTATTTATTTTATTTCTTTATTCAGTATTTTTACATTACATGGCATGTCATTTTTCTGTATCTTGTTACGTCCCACTGAGGACCTGGTTCCTTGCCAGATCTAGATGAGGCTTTCTACCCCACAGTGTACGGGCCTGATCAGGAGGCCAGATGTGCTACTGAGGAGGAGCTCGAGGAGACACCCTCAGAGTAGGCTTGACCCTAGATGCTGCTACCTAGAGATGGAGATGTTTTGATCAGATAGACACTGCTTAGTCTATTTGATTTTTCTGCGCTATTATCAGTTTTTGTAGTAGGCTTGTAATCTCACCAGTTGTGTACTGTATCAGACTCAGTTATATATATATTTCAGCATTTGTTTTCTGATATTTTGTTGTGGATGAGATAGCTTTACCTGTTCTATACTTGTAGTATTTTAGGACAGCGTAGCACGTCCCTTTGGGTCCATCAAAGTGGATTAAGCCCTTAGTGACGTGTCAGCTGGCCAGTGACACGTGGCCTAGTTCCTGATATTTTGGGACTGGGGCGTGACAGCAAGTTTCGTCTCGATCCGACGTGTGTACACAAAGTTACAGCGTGTTCCAGAAAGGACGGATACGGGGTGTCGTCGGCGGATACGCGTTGATTCCGGGGTGCACGCACCTCCGAATCGACTTCTGTGAAATCTCACACGACCGTATCAACGTCACGCACGATTCGGTAAAGACCGCGTGCGACCAAGTTGTCCCGTTTGGCGGGGCGTACTCAGTTCCGGGGTGAAACGGGGTATTGGTTTTCCTGTTTTTGGATCGCGGTGTACGATCACCACAGGACGCGATGCACCGAGCGAGTTGCACGGGCACCGAGGGGGTCATACAGGCTTCGTAACGCAATTGACGAATTTGAAATCAGAGTTACGATGAGGAAGATGCGAGTACCTGAACAGGGCTTCGGGAAACTGCAAATTCCGGAGTCCAACTCGTGTCCTGTGTCCTGGATACTGTTCCAAACCGTATCCAAAACTAGGGTTTGGGTTTTGAGCTGCCGGAGGGTCGCTGCTGGTCGGCGCTCGCTGGTGGGCTTGCCGAGGCTGGGTTGAGTCAGGGTGCTGCTGGAGGCGGACACGTCGGAGACGGCCACGGGCTCTCGGCGCTGTCGAAGTCGAGGTCAGATGCGCCGGGTCCTGTCGTGTCCGTGTCAGCGGGGCGTCGAAGGGGCTAGGGCACGGCGAGGCGTCCGGCGCTGGGGCGAGGGTCTGATGTCGAGGAGGAAGGCGGGGCGGCTGACTCGGGGTTGCTGCTCTTCGTCGTCGGTGGAGACGAAGAGGAGGGGAGGAAGGAGGAGGACGGGAGAGAGGGAGCTGCGGGCAGGGCGGATGGCCGGTCGGGGCGACGGGGGCACTCGGCGACGCGCTGGGAGTTACGGTCGAGGCTGGAGATGCTGCAGAAATTCGTCGGGCGGATCACGGTGGCTCGAAGCGGTGCAGGCTGCTGCTGGAGATGGCGAGGTCAGGGAAGGAGGCAGCGTCGGCGGGGAGTCCGGGCGGTCGGAGGAGGAGCACAGCGAGGTAAAGTCGGGGCCGCGGCTAGGGCAGCGCGGCGGAGGTTCGACGTGGCCGCGGGAAGGAGGTCGCGGGGGAGCGGCGCCGGAGTCGGCCGGGGATCGGCTGAGGAGCGGCTGGGCTAGGGTTAGGTTAGGGTTAGGGTTAGGGATTTGAAATTAGGATTTGGGGGAAAAATTAGGGAATTAGGGTTTCCTTTTTCTTTTCTTTGTAGAGAAAACTTAAAAAAATAGGTATTTATACATACAGAAATTAGAATAGGGTTAGACCTAGGATTCGGGCTGGGTCAACGGGTCAACGCTCCTTGGGCTGGGCTTCGGCTCTCATGGGGATGTCGGGCGTTGGCTCGGATTTAAATTCGGTTTAATTCTAAATTGGTTTCTAGGGCTTTAAACGGGTTTCCGGAGTCCAATAAATCCGCAGAAAATTACCCTATGTCCGATTTTCCATTTTACACCATAAAATATTATTTCCATAATATTTTAGTAGGAATTAACCGCAATTAAAAATCCTTGAATCAACAAAGGCCTAGGTCACGATTCCCAAAAATTCAGATAATTTGGGAAAAAATCCAAATTTAAAATTCTAAAAATCAGGGGGCTTACAGAAGTACACAAAAGTTGTGAACTAGGACACAATAAAATTCTAAATGATAAAAGTGTCACCATCACAAAACATAAGTATGTATTACCGTCACAAACATAAGTATCACAAAACTAGGCCACAAATACAAATAGATATATATGTATCACCGTCACAAACATAAGTATCACACAACTAGGCCACAAAAAAAGTAGAAATAAATTTAATTTAATTTTCAATCATCATCTGAAAATTTATTTTGTTCGTCTTCCTCCTCTCCCTCCTCTCCCTCTTCTTCTCCAGCCCCTGAGTGGTATCTTTGTGCAGCGGTTTGTCGAAGCGAGTTTCTTTCTGCTTGGACTTGTTCGCTGCTGGAGGCTGGGATGGACCCGGATCGGATGCGACGATTGGGAGTGCGCCATCGTCAGGGATGTCGTACCCTCGTTGGTACATCAGGACTGACCTTGTTGTTCCTGCTATAGCTTCTTCGGAAGGGATAAAAATCGTGTAAAAGGATTTGGACTCTTGCCCTTGGACTTGGTGGCAAAAGGTGTTGTCTGCTGCATCAAGTCTAGAGCAAGATCGGGATGGACCCACATGACCTCCCCTCGTGATGTGGTGAGAGGTATCAGCCCATCTATTTGGTCACGAGCTGGCGGGATATTGACAACCTCCATTGTTGCTCGGAGAATCGAGATAACTCCGTCTTGGGCTTCCATCGCCGAAAAGTTATCGAACTGGAGAGATACCATGTTTGTGGGAACTGTTTTGTCATCGAAATCCAAGGTAAGTGCCTTAGCGTCGAGCAGACGGTGGATGTACCGCTTCAGTGTGTAGCAGTCCCGCATCGTATGTTGGACGTAACGATGGTAGTGGCAATACTTCAGGTTATTCACCTCGACTGTCTCAACAGGATGCTTGAGGTCCGGGAGCCGAAGCTTGTTTTCCTTCATTAGCACGTCAAATATTGCCATGACATCATCATCTTCGAAGAAATAAGTTTTATTCGGTTTTGGAGCATCTGCGGACTTTTACTCGGGCTTCTTGGCTATATTGGCGACCAGAGCCTGCTTCCCCTTGCTATCACGGACGTTGTTATCGTTGTTGTTGTTGTTGTTGTTGTTGTTGTTGTAGGGATATTTTTCCCTATCAACCGTGACGGAGATCTGTATCCCCAAGATACGGGCGTCATTCACCTTCTTCTCATTACCGACAACATTTATAATGAACGTCGTCCAGTCTTCAAACTGAGAGTCTTCCATCCAGAGCCTGACTATGGGAAGAACATTTCTCCGACAGGTGTCCATCAGTGTGGACTCGAGATTACCGGGGGATAACTTTAGTGCCGCTTGCTTGTACCACTCGATGTACTCTCGTACAGACTCTTTCTCTTTTTGTGCGATGTCCATTAAAGAGGACATCGTCATATCATTTTCTCCATCGTAGAACCGAGCGACAAAAAGTCCTTTGAGATCGTCGAACGACAAAATACAGTTATCCTGGAGGCTGCAGAACCAATCAAAGGTTATTCCAGATAATTCCCCAAAAAAGAGCTTGGTTAAGAGGGCGTCGTTGCAAGGTAGATGCCCCGTTGTCGTCTCGAAGTAACTCATGAACTGACGGGGAGATATCTTCCCATCAAATGGAGTCAAGTTGAAGGACATGTACTTGGGTGTGTACGGTACGTCCTCTATTCGAGGGGATACGGTTGTCGGATACCAAGCTCGCACAGAGAGTCTCGATTGTCCATTGAGTCTAGGCGGGCCAGGAGTTCTCGCACCTCCCGTATTGCTTCCCGAGCTTTATCAACTACGGAAGGAGCGGATGATCCGGGCAGGGGATGATTGTCGCCCACGGATGGAGCGGTTGCATTTAAATCCTTATTTGTCCCGGGGTCCAGGCTTGCTTGACCAGAGGCCCTTGCGGGTTGTGAGGCCATATTCGCCTTAATTTCCAGCATTATCTGGGTCAAGGCTTGCATTGATGCGCTCATGGTCTGCACCATGGCCTCGAGAGTTTTGAGGCACTGTCGATCATTGGGGCCCTCGTGATCGTCTCCTGCCATGTATGTTGTTCTCACATGAGGAAAAATGGATGAGACGATGGATGTCGCACTTTTCGTCTTAGACTCTTGCCGTGAATAGTCATCCGGGAAATTTGGTAGTGTCGCATCCTCTTTGGACTCGGAGGGAACACTACCCCCAGCGTAGGAAGCTACGTCCTCTTGACGAGGGTGGCTACCCCCAGGGATCTCTACATATGTTCCTTGGGAATCACCGTCTTCTCGGAATGTCGGATTGTCATAGAGGTCTGGGGATTACAACCCCCAACTTGCGTAGCCACCTAGGGTCCTGAGGAAGAACTACCTCCAGTGGCTGACAGCTTCTTCTTTAAGCGAGTGCCCAGGAAAATATCTTCCGCGGGTTCCGCTGCCTGTCCCCTTGGACCCGTCTTCTTGACCTGTTGGCCGAGAGCGACGAACTGGAGGTGCTGGACTTCCGATCTCCCTTATGGAGGAGGCTTTTTCGAGCAGAATAATATGAGGCAAAGGGCAGTTCCTCATTCTCTGGTGCTTGCACCTATTTTTCGGGTTGCATCCGGGTGGTTGCCCTTGGTTGCAGCCGCTAGAATATCGACTGCCTTTTTGTAGGTATTGCTTCTTTGTTACAGCAGCAGTTGATGATAATATTGGCACAGTGATGCCCTGGGGAGGATACTTCGTATATCGTAGCTATTTCTCGCTTTGCGCTTTTGGTTGATCACGTTGCGCAAGTCAAGAGAAGACTACTCACCTTTGCACCCTTCTTATAAGTCCGGGTAGACTGAGCACATGGGTGCGTAGGTGTTGACTTTTCTTCATGACCTGGGGTTCGTACAAGAACTTGCCCCAAGTTGCTAACGGAAGACTCTTTAGACCGACCATGTCTGATTGCCACTGCGGTCTGGACGTATGGGCTAATTTTGTATGAGTTTCTGTCAGGGGCACACGTAGTTAGCGGCGCCTGATGACGGTCGATCGAATGAGCAATTGCTTGAGCTTTGCGATCTCGCATGGCCCTAGGATTCTTTATCGTAGCACGCCGGTGCGTAGTTTGAAAAGTCCAAGTTCACATCTTTCCCTTTCTCAGCAAGGCGCATGGAATCAGCGCTGCGTGAGATTCAGTCGAAGACTATGCTACTGTGATGGCCGCATATGGCCATTTGCTTGCGGCTGTCGATCGATGCCGCATGGTTCTTCTTATGCGGCTTCTGCTGTGGCCGTATAGAACGTATCTCAGCATCCGAACTTCTGGCATCGTAGTATTTTTCTTTGCCAGAGTTTGGACGTTGATCACCTTTCTTCACAGCCCCGTCTGCCTCATAGACAGGGTCATTGCCTTCTCATCAGAGGAGAAGGACTTTCCCAGCAGAGTCGTCATCTTGTTCGCCATTACAAGTTGTGAATAAACTTTTTTAGACAACGAATAAGTACGAAGAAATCCTAGACAGAATATTTAAGTACAATATTTTTTATCTGGGTCTTGACGATGGAGATCGAGTGCTGCAGCGGCTCCTTTACCCCATTGACGGTAGGACGAGGAAATGAGGATGCTCTCTTTTGTTTTCTCTCTCCTGAGCTTGTGTGCACGTACGCAGCTCACCCCTTGTGGGCATGCTACCCTGCTATTTATAGTCGTCGTGCTGACGAACTATCGATGTCGCATATGCCTCTGTTTGGTGGCCACATAGGGCTCCTTCAACAGAATGCGGTAGTAACTGTAGTCGCATGCCACGGGCAGGCTGCCACGTGATTTTGGTTAAGATATGTTGTTGATGAGATCTCGGGGCTATTTTTAACCCGTTATGTGCATGACTCGGTCAGCTGAACACGTAGTCAGCACTGATCGTGCAAGAAATCTTCTTCAGTTGTAACAGAAAGGTCCTGTAAGTAGAGAGCCGCATAACGTCTTGGCCGCATAGCGTTGTGGCCGCATAGGTGCTCTTGATTGGCCTTGGTCGGATGGACATTGTGGCCGCACGACATTGTCGCCGCATACGTGCTCTCTTTTGGCCTTGGTCGGATGGACACTCTGGCCGCATGATAACGAGGCCGCATGGATATGTAGCCGCATATGAGTGAGCATGTGGCGTGGCACGTCTGATGAGGCCATCAATGAGTTGATGTGATTTTTTGTTTTTTCTGAGCCGCCGTCTTCATGAGTTTCGAAGCGGCTCAGTGTGATGAGTGATGTGTCAGAGAGTCTGTCAGTCATTGAATGTCGTGTCAAGGGGGTCTTATGCGGCCTCCATGCTCTGTAGTTGTTTAGGCCACATATGGTGTACTATGCGGGTTCTAGCTCCTTGGTTGATCAGGCCGCATGTGGCCCCTCTGTGGCCTGTTTTCAATTTTGAGGGGACATGACCTCTATGCGGCATGTATGATTTTCATGCTTCTACACCAGTGAAGACATAATTTCAGTATCAGTGCCTTCTGTATGAAAATGTGTAAGACAGTGTAAATTTGCTCATTACAATTAGTCGTTACCGTACGAACAAGCTATAAATATATCAATTTTTTTGTAATCTAGACATCATAGAGCATCGATTCTTGAGTCCAGAGGTATCTTGTTGCTGCATTCTGTTCTCTACAGTGTTCGTGAGCCAGAGTCTTAGCAAAAGTTTTCGATTTTGCATCGGATAATCAACGGAACTAAAAGATCATGCGCTGATCGAGCTTTCACCGCTACACTCTCCGGATCTCTTATTTTAAATATTGTGCTTAGAATTTTTATTGTAATTACAAGAGTTTTCTAGTTAGGAATTTTTTGTACTGGGAATTTTTTGTTAAAAGAAATTGTCTTTCTTTTCAACGAAAACAATGCTCTCTATTGTTGGAGACATAATAGTATACGGAAAAAAATATATATATAAATATTTATGATGGTGTTTAATCTAATTTGCTCTATGGTTTCTTTTCGGGTTCTATCTACTCAACATTCTACACAAATTGACTTCTATAACTTGTTTATTTATGATTCGTAGTAGTTTATTTTATTTTATTTTTTTACTGTCTTATTTATTACCTTACTATAAAGAAATTTGTTTGTGATTTGCTTGATTCCATCTTTTGTCCCGAAAATAATTACATTATTTACTAATTTCAATTAGAAAAGTACAACGCAAGCTCAAATGCACGTTCAATTCAAATTTGTCAATAATACAACTCAGTAGTATATATAGTTTTGTACATTGCTTCGTGTTCAAAACATTATTGCTTACTTTAATGCTAGGTTCAGTGGTTCACTCTTTATAAAAATCCGTAGTGGAACATGGTTGCAGAATCCTGTGAGTGTGTTTGGGTGGGTGGTATAGAGTTAAGTTTTGGGTTAAAGAGTACCAATGTGTGGAGAAATTATTATATGTGTCACATGCAATACATTCTTCGTATGTCAACCATAGGATTAATATTACACACATTTCTAAACAAACTAACGGTTGGAGATGGATCTTGGATCTGATGTACTACGTCCGACTTGTACAATAATTTCCCAAATGTGTGCTAGTGGAGACAATCATTGCAGCTTCAATGAATTAAGTTCCTTCAAAGCAAAAAAACAAAAATATAGATGTCAACAAATTCTAAGTTGTTATATATATATATATATATATCGGCTAACATTGTGGCCCCAATCTCAAGAAGTTCCCATCTCGGTTTATGTTTGCCTTGGGTTAAAATATGTATCATTGATTTTGCTGCTCAATCAATGAAAGAGCTCCCATCCAACACGAGATGCATGCAGGATGTAAGCAATCGCAAAAGTCATTCAGCACCACTTACCAGTTTGTCTGCAGGTACTGTACTGAATATAATATGAGAAGTTGGATCATTAAAGGAAGAGAGAGAATATAGAATGGCAATCAATCACAGATTCACAAATATATATTATACATACATAGATCTTGCAATACATGCTGCATATCACAAACAATAAAAAGTTTTAGAGGCTTTACAAGTCTGGGCTGGGTTCATGATCATGCATTTGTCGTTATAATTCTTATTTAATTGGAATATTGACTATTTACAGCATCCTTTGCAAAGAATACAAAAGGAAAAAGGTAAACAGAAATGGAAGCCGTGGAAGAGGAGCATATTGCTTGGACAATTTTAGATTAACAATAAGAAAGAAATATATAATCAAAAAGCAAACGGGAAGGATACAATCTCTCACACGGTGCGGCTGTCTTCGGTCATCATTCCTTTGAGGCTCTTCGCCAACCAGATCGCCGTTTCCCGTGGAGAGACCTTATCCTTCCCGAAGGGTCTCAAGACGACGCCGAGTTCTTCCAATCTATTGTTCTGCAGCAGATCAGCTGACAGCTCCAGTAAGCCTTCCAGAGCTTCTGCCCTCTGCCTGAAAGACTTCACGTCCAGAATTTCTTTAGCTGCAGGAGCCTCCTCTTCCTTTGCAGGAATTGTGCCTCCTGGATTTGATCTCACTGTTTCAGAGCTATTTGGCCTCTCCTTCTCCGCCACATTCTGCTTGACAGTCAGAGCCGCCTCTATTAGTCCTTGTGTTTTCACAGGCAGTGTCGGAGCGCCTCTCATTTCCACTTCTTCCCTGACCGCATTCAGCAGCTTTCCCACATCCATGTTCTGAACACCCATTTCAACTCGGTCGATCACTTGCTGCTCACTGCCAACTCGGAAGCTGCTGTGCCTTATGACATGGATAACATCATCAAAGGCTGGAGGTAGATGTGTGTTCTCTGGCTTTTCAACGGTATGGTTAGAACCTGGTCCCGATGTAGAAACAAAGGGAGAAATATCTGTTATGGATGAAAGTTCTCTGACAGTAAACTTGTCATCTCCAGCCTGTGGGGAGATGGGACTGGATTCTATCCCGCTTAAAGGTAGATCAGCTTTGCAAACAAACTCAGAGCTCGGAAAGCATGGATCAAGGACTGAGGAGCTCAGTTCGTCATTGCTGGCAACGCTCTTCTGCAAGTCTACAACATTCACCTCAAGATTTGGTGTAGCTCGATAATCCAATTCAGGACTCCCTGTAGAGGAATGCCGGTGTCTTTTAGTCGGAATTGAAGAAACCAAGGATCTAGGGGGTTCGTATTCTGAACTTTCAGAGTGCAAGACTTCTTCGTCATAATCAATTATGGATCTCAAGGAGAATGGGTTGCTCTCTTCCTCTATATTTGCTGATTGGATTTGTGGAGGTGAACTGGATGGTTCTCTTGGACTGCCTGTATCTACTGGCTTTTCTATTGACGGGTCCGGGGAAACCTTCTCGTTCTTTTGGACCGGGCCGGTCACTTGCTTAGAGACGAAAGCAATATGATTTGGGCTCTTTTCTGGCTCTCCGTCACCTTTCACTGAGATCACCTTGATAGCATTGCTCACTGGATTTGAACTTTCCTTGTTCATCTGGTTCACCGAACTCAGACTATCAGCACTAGGAGGTCTAGGAGTAGGGATGGCAGGCCTTTTCACTTTGGTGTAAGGTGGAGGCCGTTGTTTTGTCTTAGGAGGAATACCTTCTTCTGGAACTTGCTTGACAGGATCAGGCTGTACAATCTCTTCACTTCTAGTCTTAATTCTTGGAGTGGACTCAACTGCAGTTTTCTGGAAGAGACGACGAGCAAAATATGAAGAGGTGAAATAAAATAAAAATCATATAAAATATAAAAAAAATTAGCAAGCTAGTCTTACCATAAATTTTGGAGCATGAGGCGGATGCACCATCTTCCCAGAATCAGAACTTGACTTGGCTGTTCCTCCACCTGACACTTCTGGGCTAGACCTTGAACCAGATGAACAGTCACTAGTATGTTTACAAAACTTGGGTGGTGGCTCTGGGCTGGTTTTATGGTTTGGCACAGCACTAGTCTTTACACGACTGCCTCTCATTGGAGAGTTGCTTCCTCTCACCTTTTCCTCTTCTTTGGATTTATGATTTGGCAAAGCACTAACCTTTACACGACTACCTCTTACAGGGGAACTGCTTTGCCTAACCTTTTCCTCTTCTTTTAGAGCCATCACCATATTTTTTACAGGTTTTGGTTGCTTTGTCGCAATTTTTGGCTGCTGATCAATATGCCAGGGTTTTAATGATCTGTGCCTCTCTTTTTCAGCACTGAAGACGCCAGTATCACCTACCATATCTGGTTGATCTATGACCTCGGAAGTCGATTGGCTGATGTTATCATCACAGGCCAATGCATCATCAGTTGAAGCAGAATCCATATCAGACACCTTGTAATCAGAGTTAGATGCATGACCAAGTGTCACTCGCTCACTGGAATGCAAACTTTCTTTATCAGTACTAGAAATGCTACTGTCTTGGCTATCGAACATATTCTTCTGACTACCACGTGAGATAGGCTTCTCTGGCGTCCGAGTCACACTTGATGGATCAGGGGAAGGACGGTATTGATTGACATATGGTAGTATGTATGGATGTCTTAAAATTTCTGATGCCTAAAATTTATATCAAGTCATTAGATGAAATTGAGAATATATGTGTCAAGACGTGGTAGTGGCTAGAGTGGAGACATAAGACCTGAGTGGGTGATGTTCGAATCCCAGTGGGAGCGAACATGAATCATTACCTCAATGTGTGTGTGTGATATATATATATATATATAGTGTGTGTGTGTGTGTGTGTGTGTGTGTGTGTGTGTGTGGAAAAGACCATGACAAAAGCTTACATTTGGCCGGTGTTCAGGATTTTTTCTCAACATACTTTTGATAAGTGCTTTCCTGCAAGAATTGGAACTGGTCAGAAATTTCCTCAAGCAGGGCTGCTGCTTAATACCCAATCTCATGAAGCAATTGAAGGCCTATTTTGTTCGTCTGGGGCCTCATTGCACATTTGTGCACTCCATCAAGGCGATATGCTATCTCAAATGACAGAGTATGCAACAGATTACATTCCGGATTATAATCCATGAAAGTATGAGAAATGCACAATTTCGTAGTTGAAATTGAAAACAGATCCAGGACAAGCCTCATAAAGGTTCACACTATAACTTCCATAACTAAACCACTATACCTAAATTAAAAAGGAAACAATTAACACCAATTATGCCTACACTGACATGTTGTTGCCCTAAAAGGGGTAAAAGAAGATGAAATATCTTATGTACCCACTATTCTAAAAATCGGCCTAGACGGTCGCCTAGGCGCCTAGTGCCCGCCCGATGTCCGCCTAGGTGCCCACCTAGGCTCCTCGATCCCCGACTATGCATGTTTTTGGGGTTTATGGAATTTTTCTGCAATTTCCAGAGGGTTGGGAGAGGGGGGAGGGGGGGGGGAGTTTTTTTTTTTTTTTTTTGAACTGTGGCCGCCTCCTTTTACAACCTTGGATGTACCACAGAATCATTTCAGGCCATAGTTCAGATGTCACGATATTTGCCATCTTTAGGTTTTGAAAAAATAATTATTGTGTGAATGGTGTATATTTGGTGATATCATTTATCGCACTGAGTAGATCTATCAAAAGAAAAAAGGAACCCCCCACACCCAAACAAAATTAAATTAAAAAAAATGTAGCAATTCAATCTAGAGTTACTTTAGAGCAACACAGGTTTCATATATGTGATATGCTTGCAAATTAGGTCAATTGACATATAGTAGCAGACAAATACGGAAAGAAAAAAAAGGCGATACATATGGATATTTTCCACAATAATATGCTCCACGTATATATATAATTTATGATTAAGCATTATAATGGAGATTAGCATAACAGATACTCACATGGAGGACGGGTAGCATTGAGGCAAAGGACCTATTGAGGAACGGTTTATTTTACTTATCAATCCAGCCATATCCTGAAATAGAAATGCATTTACACTCAGATAACTATATAGAACCTTGAGGGTCAAAAGAGTACATAAAACTAAAGGACAATAATTCAGGTAACCATGTTTCAACAGAAATGTCGTAAAATTTAAAAGAAAGATGAAAGGAGAGCGGATGATAAATCACAGTACCCCAACAAAACAGTAGCTGATTGTTAATCTTTGGAAATCGAATGATACAGCAAAGATGTTTTGACTCTATACCAAATTGTCATTCTGAATAAAAAAACGTAATTAATCTCATGTAATTCTAACAGAAAATGAAATCAAGATGGCCTTATAAGTTAAACAAACTTCCAGATTCAGGATGTATAACACAAGCATTCCAAAAAGTTTTAAGATGCAGTTTAAACCAGCCTCCTCTTTGGAATTAAACCGCAACACATCTTGAACTCTCTCTAATATCATCAAAAAGTAACTGTAAGAAATTTGGAATGCTCATGTCAACTTAATGTTGTCATAATAACCACTGTTGCCCATTTTGAAGACTAATACATAACTTCTATTCTGCCAGCCTGTGATGACTACAGATCAGATGATAGACAAAGTTCGCTAAACAATGGTTCCCATAATTGTTTGTCCTACGCTTATGAAGATATCCACTCATTCACCATAACATCATTGGTCCAATATAGCATGCAAAACTATGTGGAGTACATCACAAGTTGACTCATGGTCTCTCACTGGATAACCTCTGGGCCTAAAAACTAAAAAGACTCGCCTTACACGATGACATCTTCTGATTGGACAAAATTGTACCACTTAGGAACTGTACATGCACCTTTAAATACAATCAGTTCAATAGTTTCACAAATAAACAATACATCATACTATGGCATTTAGACTAAGATACTCCAACTATTATATCTTGTTATAGATGATCTTTCATAAAATTCCTCAACCTAGTATTTATTCAAGATTACAGGTCAAATTAGTTCTCATGAATATCTACAGTAGGTTCTTTCAAGACACTCGCATTAATTACTATCTCAACTGGAGCATCATCAATACAGAGTATTTTCTTGTTGCTGTCCACCCAAATTGAAATAAGACACACTGAGATTTTCTCAATGATCTTTGACCTTAAAGGCAATAACCATCTATTTATATAACATCTAATGCAGGAATATCCACTAAGCAGTTAACTAAAAACTCAAAAATTACCTTGAAACATAAGGTTCCATTTCATCATAATTATTACCAAAAGTATGTGCAAGCAATACATGTGGGATTAAACTGCAGTTCACAAAGTCCCAGTTAACACACAAGATGATGGTTATAACTTGTTACAACCAATAGATCAACGAAGATAGAAAAGCAAAGGCAAGACAAATCACAACACAACACAGAAGTTAGGTGATACAACCAATCTTTGGCCTACATCCACTAGCAAAGTCCGGAGAGAAATCTACTGAACAGAAAGAGGAACAGTCTCAAAATGCTCTCACACTCTAAACCCCAGAAACACCCAGACTGACATTCTTGTCTTCAGATCTGATGGATTTACATATAAGAAACTTACAAAAGGTAAACAGGCAAAGCCCTCTTCTTCAGTCACAGACCTCTACAAAATTTCCTCATTCAAGTCGCCACAAAATCTGTGGAAGCAGGGCCTAAGCCGAAAGGTCAAGGGAATCCAAGAAACGTAAAACAAATCCCAACCTTGGCTTGATTCATTGACAAAGAGTATATTCCGTCTTCTCCACGTCCCCTTAAGTGAAAACCTAAACATAACTCTAGATAACAATCATCATTATTTTGCCCGGCAACCTCCAAGTTCAATGTATTTCTGGGTTATCTTTGTTGTTCTTTTTATCTCTACTTTTCTTCCCCAATTGCAGTTCAAGATATGCCAACTCATTATCTCAAAAGAAAGTTTGCCAACTTCAACAAACCATGTAGTGAATTAAACCATTAAGTCTTGAATTCTCTAGATGCATATAAGGAGATCTAATTGAAAGTTATTAATCTACCTATCATTTTTCATACTTTAATCTAGTTTTTATCAGTATTTTACTTGCATGCTCTACTACTAGGAAAGTTAATAAGATGTCCTTTTCAATATATGATTCCAGTATATTCATGATCGACCAAATGTATATACCCTATAGTGAAAGGATAGATAATAGGAAACATGAATCACTAACTAATGGTTGCATGTACATAAAAGGAAATGTTTAAGACTTACAAAAGCTTTAAAAGCAGGTCTATGAGCAGCCATCTCATACATACAGCAACCTGCCCAACAATATGCCAATTCAAAAGTTAACAACTTGTTATGCCATTCCAAAGTAATATTACCTATTGTTTCGTTAAATTTCTCTTTAATGAAACACGGAGGAAGCGTTTTTTTCTCTCACCGTTTTCTCTCTCAAAAATGTAATATTACAAAGAAATCCTACCTAGAGACCAGATATCTGACTTGAACCCATAGGGAATATCAGCAAGCAGCTCTGGACACATGTAGTTAGGAGTTCCAACAACCTAGAGCAAGAAGAATATAAGTCATCAATCACCCAAGTTTGACATGCTGCATTTGCTCTAATATAGCCTATAGATATCAACAACAACAAAGCCTTTATCTCAAATTTTTCTGGTCAGGTTCTTTGACTTGCTCTAGTACATGCACATAAAATTGAAATGACATATATAGAATAAATTTTGTTTTAGCTGTTTCAATAGCTTCTAGCATATGGACACGAAATTGAAATGACGTATATAGAGAATGATAAGATGGATGAGTGGCATTACATTGAAAGATATAATAAGATAATGACAGAAGTTGGAAGTGGCACCAATTGAGAATAAGATGAGAGAAAATAGTCTACGGTGGTTTGGACATTTGCAACATAAACCAATAGAGGAACCAGTTGGGAGTGATAAGTAGTTACCCACCAACAAAGCATACATATGACATTTAATACAACAATGACATTTAATACAACAACAATATTGAAGCTTGATCCCAATTTTTTGGGGTCTGTTGTTTGAATCATTTTCTTCCATTTAGCTCTATTGAGGACCATGGCCTCTATAACACTAAAAAAACCTTGTCCATATTTAAAACCTCAATCCATGTTCATTTAGGCCTATCTCTACGCCTAGGAGCTCTTTTAGCTACTATCTTATCACTTCTACTAACCAGAGCATCTATTGGTTTATGTTCCACGCATACGACATTTAATAGTAAATCTAAATGCAACCAAAATACAAAGGGCAAAACATACAAAGTTAAACAGTTCATCATTGTGCCTACTTCCATGGCGAAATGGAAGAGAAACTTCATCAGATTAGGATTATAGGGTACAAATCTAGGGTAAACCTCTCATTTTCAGATGGTGACGGTTGGAAATGTTTTTAGTATCTGGAACCATAACCCTAACACTGTATTGAAATTATATGTTGGGATGGCTGCACTATATAGGCAGCCATAAACCAGACGATGTAACAATACATGAAGGTCAAACGTGTCTACTTTTGCAAAATCTTTATATTGTGTTCCTCATACTGCCCTTAGAAAATACTTCAATTCTGTAACAAGGACAAGGATTTTTTTAGCAAACTACGTTTACGAGAACCAACTCAATTAGATAACAAATATGAATACAGCCATTACAAATTTACAAGCATTTCCTCACAAAATAAAAGAAAAAACAACAGTAGAAATCAGTAAACAAAATATTTAGTTTGTAGACTTGTCGGTAAACCTTATTACAAAATTGCAAATTAAGAAGGATCAAAAGAGAATCCAAACAGTATAAGATCTAAACAGTTTAACCAACAAGATGGTTCTTTAAACTAACAAATTGTTACAATATGAGATAGGAAATACCAGAGCCTCGGCAGGCAACAGAAAAATGTATCTCTGACTAATGGACTCTCCTTTCCCTTCCTATATATCTCTTTGTAGAAGCATAAAAATACTACAGGCCGCATAGAGCTCATGCCGCATAAAACCTGATAGATACGGCCAGACGGAAGCCACATAAATAGCCTTCATGCGGCCAGACCAACCAAGTAGCAAGAGACCGCATAAAGGATCCTTGACACACTCTCCAACGCCTGACAAAAAGGCCTGACAGCCTCGAGACTCGCAAGAATGCGGCATACAAAAAGACAGAGTCACGTCCAATAATTAATGACCTCGTCAGACGAGCCGTGCCACGTGTCCCGCCTATGCGGCTTCAACATTATGCGGCCTCGATGATATGCGACCTCAGTCAGATGAAAGCTCATATGCGGCCAGGTCACATATGCGACCAGAGCACACATGCGGCCTCAACTCTATGCGTCCTCGCCCTCAGGAAGCCAAAGTGTCCATCAAACCAAAGGCGGACGAGAGCACATATGCGGCCAGAGTGTCCATTCGACCAAAGGCCCAAACGAGAGCACGTATGCGGCTACAAGACCCATGCGGCCTCACCATTATGCGGCCAAGTTGTTATGCGGCCTCTAGCTCACAAGATCTTCCAGTTACAACTGCAGAGATCTTCGCACAGTTGATGCTGACTACGTGTCCAGCTGACCAAATCACACCCACAACGGGTTGATAACCCCGAGATCTCGTCAACAACATATATGAACCGAACTCACGTGGCAGCTTCCCCGTGACGTACGACCACAGTTACAACCGCATGTTGTTGAAGTAACCCTATGCGGCCACCAAGCAAGAACGTATGCGGCATCCATAGCACGTCCGCGGGATGGCTATAAATAGCAAGGTACCACACCCATACAAAGGGCTGGCTGGCTATCTGCGAATCTACACTTAAGCGAGAGAAAAGAGCTTCTGCATCGGATCGTCCACGGAGTAAAGAGAGTTGCTACACTCCTAACCCTCCATCGTCACCCCCAAAAAATAAATTTGTACTTAGATTGTCTTCTAGGAGTCTAGGACTTCTCTGTACTTTCTTTAGTTTGTTAATCAAATCAAGTTCTTTTAGTTCTCCTTTTGATTTAATGCAAACAAGATGGAGACTCTGCTGGGGACGTCCTTCTCCTCTGATGAGAAGTTGGTGACGCAGTCCGATGCGGCCAAGCTCGGCTCAACGCAAAAGATACTGGTAGTTCGCTTCGACCAGCAAGCGTTCGAGGAAATGCCCTTGGAAGGAAGTGCTACTCTTTCACCAAGGCTAGCCAAGCCCAAGAAGACCCGCAGGACGTAGGTAGCAAAGGCCACTGTGCCTCGCCCAACTGCGGAACAGACGCTTCCCGCCTCTCACTCTGTTGTGGATGGTGGTCGTCAGGCGAACACCCAGGACGTCCACGTCTATGCGTCATCCCCGTCTGATGCAGAAACTGCTCAGCACCCAGACTCTGGCAGAGGAAAGCACTATGATGCCAGACGTTCTGGTGCTGAGGCAGGTTCTATGCGGCCAAGAAGGAGGCCGCATAAGACTGACCATGCGGCACCAGCTCACAGCCGCAGGCAGACGGCCGCATGCAGTCATGACAGCAACAGAACTTCTGTTTTCAACCGCATCTCATGCGGCGCAGACCCTATGCGGCTCGCCGCGAATGAGAAAAGCCCAAACTTGGACTCTTTGTACTGCGCGCCTGCAGGTGCTAACTCAAAGAAGCCCGGAAAAATGCGAGCTCGTCAGGCTCAAACAACTGTCCAGTTAACTGACCGTCAGCAGGCACTGTTAACCGTTACACCGGCCCCTGATGGGAAGCTATAAAAGACCGCCTCGTGCGTCCAGCCCGCAGCGGCAAATGGACAGCGTCGGTCTCAAAAGTCTTACGCTGACGATTCAAGGGAAGTTCTTGTATGAACCCCGGATCAGGGAGCAAATACAACGCCTACGCACCTGTGCGCTCGGTCCTTCTGGGCCCATAAAAGGGTACAAAGGTGGAACAACCCTTGCTTGACTTGCGTAATGTGATCAATCACAAGCACAATGCGAGGGAAACAACTATGGCCGGTGAAATGTCCACTCCAGGGCATCACTGTGCCAAGATCATTATCAATTGCTGCTGCAACAAAGTGACAACACCCACAAGCAGGCAATCGGCCTTCCAGCGACTACACCAGAAATTCGACAACAACCCGAAGATCAGGTGCAAGTACCTGTCACACCCGTTTCCAGATTTGGTATTCTTGAATTTGTGATATTTAAAAAATTTCTTGTAGATGTATTCATGCTGTATTTTACATGTTGATTCTTGTTAATTATGATGTATTTTATTTAATTGTGTTTCTACTTATTGTGGGAGATTACCCGAGCCAGTAGTGAACACATTGGCAATTGTCATGGACCCGTGCTAGGACCCGTATATAGGATGGATACCAGACCCGGTTCACTCTTGGAACCACTAAGCCTATTTTGGATGGTTGAGATTTGAGATTTGGTTGGAGAGTGTCATGACTTAATCCTAGGGCTAACCTCATTTCTCCACTTGATATATATATATATATATATATATATATATATATATATATAGTTTTCTCTCTCCTCTCTCATTCTTCCTCATTTCCACTTCCCTTCTTCTTTCTTATTTCTTCTTCCCTCAAGAGCTCCCAATCCAAACCCTAAGCCCTAGCCCTAGACTTGGTTCTAGGAAGAGGTTTGTTAGTCCATCCACCAAGGCAAGTACATATTGCTCAAAGTGGTAAAACCATGGTTTTTCATATTTTTTCATATGTTTAGTAAATTAAAATGTGTTTGATGGAAAATGTTCTTGATGTCCTCATTAGTTTTAGTTCTTGGAGTTTTTATTTTGATGAACGATTTTGAGTAGATCTGAGTTTTAAAATTTAAATTTTTTATATATTCTGTGAGTTTTCCTTGGTTTTGATCTACTAAAACTTAGTGTTTTCGAAAACTAGATGTTCCTTATGTTAGAGCATTTTATTTCGAACACTTTGGCTTTTGTTTCACTTGATTTGGACTTTAAACGAAATTTTTATGAAAAAATAATTTTTGGGTTTTGGAACTTTTTTTGCCATGGCTGAACTTGCTGTCTGGAGAAGATGAAGTTCGCTTGCGTCCAGTAAGCTATGCGGCTGAGAGTGTCATGCGGCCTCAGAGGGTTATGCGGCCTAAACTCTTGCCGCATACTGAAAACATGCGTCCATCTTGTTGGACGCATGACTGCTGATTTACACAAGTGTCCTTAAACACCTTGTGCTTTCACTCGCTGAACGAATGAGAATTTCGCTAAATCCAAGAGACCTCCATGCGGCATCGACTCCACATGCGGCACCGACACTTATGCGGCCTGGAGAATATGCAGCAACTATTTCCTTGGACGCATGACTCTGAATCGTTGGCACTTATTTCTTTGGTTTTGTCTTTTTCCTCTGACACACTCTATTGCATCAGTCACTTTATGTCACATCACTGACACTTCAATTATTGCCCGTCACTTCAAACACTTGTCCCAAGGATTAGACCTTGACCCTGAGCATGCGGCCAAGTGACCCATGCGGCCAGCTCGTCCATGTGGACAGCTAGCCCATGCGGCCAGTTGCTCATGCGTCTGATCAGTGCATGCGGCCTGACCCATGCGACAAATCCATGCGTGCACTTCTCATGCGCGTATGTGATCCTATGCGACCCTAGTGATTTATGTACACGTTCCACGATTTCTTTGGTTTAATTGTTTTATTTGGAATATTTCTTTGTTCTATGTGGTTGGTCTTGACAATTGCTTGTGATTGATCCTAAGGAAGAGTGGACTTAGTAAACCAGACTTATGCACCCGAATTGGCTATGTGCATAACATAATATTATGTTGACCCCACTAGATATGAGTGTCATACTGAATCAGTACCTAATAAGTGGACTCAGATCTATGGATTATATCTTTACTTTTCCGTTGGATAGGATGAGGGGTGTAGTTCTACTCGAAAGACGGTCTGCGACCCCGGTTCTTGTTTGGTTTAAGGGTCGTCGATCTACTTCAGAGTGGTTCATACAATTCCCCTTTCTCTCGTCTGGCGGCAATGCATAATTGTTAATTTGAGGATGATTAGTAGATTGATTATCTTTGCCTTTGACCATCGAATAGAGTGAGGGACGTAGTTCTACTCAGGAGACGATCTGCAATCCCGGTCCTTATTTGGTTTAAGGATTGTGGATCTGCTCCAGAGTAGTTCACACTTTTTCCCTTACTAACGTTCGGCAGCATAATTATTAATTCGAGAATTTCACATAAATTGAGGCTTCCATTTGACCGATAACTTATGAACCCGATTCAATGTGATAAGAAGATTCAGGTGACTAAATTATAGACCTGACCAACTGTATCCTAGTTAATACTTCTTTCACACCAAGTGTGCCACATGATTTTACCTGTGCACCGAAGTGCGACAACCTTGCTAGATGTAACATATTATGCGACTCTTGACCTAGTTAATATAGTTATCTGACCGACTGATATGCCTCGTATCTTGACCTGATTCATTGTATCCGTGCTGATACATTTTGAACGTGACTATCAGCTCACTTGTAGCCTACATGTGCATTAGTATACATGCTACGCGTTCTTATTTTTCCAGGCACGGGCATAGTGATTGGTCAGTAACCGTAGCGTGGTTAGGATGTTTGTTTGATTTATTTGTTGCATTACGCTTGGAAGAAATCCATATTTGGCTTTCGAGCAATAATGTGGATTCGTACCTAGCGTACCCGTACCACGGTGTGTCATCTAAGGAGGATAATCGCGTAACCACGACATGATGTTCTAATAATTGTAGGGCTAATTAAGCAACTAAACTTGTAGAGCATTGGGAGGGAATGGAATCTCGAGATCATGCGTGGTAGCTACCGCTAGGACATATGTCCTAAGGCGTCATGTTGGTCCCCAACGGATACTGTATATCATCTATCATCTACAGTAGTAGAGTGCGGTATCCGGCTATATTGTATATTATTACATGATTACTTGCGCGGTGGCCTTACGAGGGACCGGTGCTTACACACTATATATTATGCGTTTATTGGCTCGACCATCCCGCCTTACCATCAGTATGATCTGAGGATTCCAACATTGCATTATTCTTCTGAGATAACTCAGACTCCACATAACAAGCCGTAGGATTGATTGGCAGATTTAAAAAAGTATGTGCTGGTAGTCTAGGGACATGAATTTTGTGATGCGTCGGTTCAACCATTTTCCTTGTTTGGTTGTAGGGTTGCGCCAATGTGTCACAATAGGCCATGGACCGAAGCTACATATTGTATCTTAGCTTACATTGTGGCATGTATTTTTGTTTCTGATTGTGATGTGTGCCATATGTTATCTGTTAGTAGCCTGAGGACGTGGACTATCATGGTATAGTAGTTCAACCCTTGTCCTTAATTTATTGTGGGGTTGAACTATTGTACTACGATAGGCTATGGACCAAAGATACAATACAGATATCTTCGTCGTATTCATAATTGGTTAGTCCTACCCTGTCTCGGAGTAGTGCGGTACCCCTTGTCCTTGCTTGGTTGTAGAGGTGTCATGTTGCTTCGATGAAAGGTTATACGCTTACAATTATGGCGCGGATCCTATTTTATGTACTTTATTGGTTTTTGCTTCATTCACTTGTGTTCCTTTGTGGTACTTGCTATCGGGGCCTGATTCTGCTGGTTTTGTTTGGCCAGGTTTAGTAGCAGAGCCCGAGGATCCTGTCATGTATCTGACCGATGGCGCACACCAGGAGGATACCCGCCGAGGAACTTGAGTGGGTTTCTTCTTCCCCACTATTACTATCATTTTGTATTACTTTTTTGGCATTTAGCCGACGGCGCTTGTTAGTCGGTTTATCTGGACATTAGTTCCTCTACATGATTGTATATTATTCAGACCGCGACTGACTTACAGTCATGTACTCTTGACAATGTACTAGTGTACCATCATGTATAACTCGTTTCATGATCATTCTGATAGAACATCAGGAACGCCTAACTGGTTTATCTTACATGTTCATTATTATTATTCTTAGTTGATGATTGAGACATAGATGTTCTTGACCCTAGGTGACTTGATTGTAGTATGCACCCCCTTGTCTCTAGACAACCTTAGCACATTGTGGCTTACTTCGGTATTCTGCAAGGTGTGGTTGGCTGAGTCACTCCCCCGCTCTTCAGTATTCTGGTTCTGGGGCGTGACAATACCAGAGGAGGAGGAGCTGGCCTTCGCCTCATGCTACTCGACTCGGAAGCTTCCCACCACCAAGGGAGGAAAGAAGTCGGGTACCTCCAGTCTGTCTCTCTCTACCAGTGCGCTGCGAAGGCAACTACCAGGAGGACCAGCAGCGGGACCTGCAGAAGGTGTTTTCCAGAGCACCCGCTCGAAAAAGAAGCTCCCAGCCACTGGAGGTAGTTCTTCCTCAGAACTAATGGGGGTTGCGCAAGCTAGGGGTGGTAATCCCTCGGACCTATACAACAATCCGGCATTCCGAGGAGCTAGCGATTCTCAAGGAACAGACACTGGGGGTAGCCACCCTCACCAAGGAGACACAGCCTCCTACCCTGGGGGTAGTGTTCCATCAAAATCCGAACAGGATGCAGCACTACCAGATCTCCCCGACGACTATTCACTGCATGAGTCCGAGACGGAAAGTGCTACGTCAACCGTCCCTTCCTACTCGCCTCATGTAAGAACGGCACATATGGCAGAGGACGACCACGAAGGCCCCAGTGACCGGCAGCATCTCGAAACCCTTGAGGCCATGATGCAAACTATAAGCGAGTCAATACAAGCCTTGACCCAAGCAGTGCTAGACATCAAGACGACTGTAGCCTCCCAACCACCAAGGACCTCAGGTCAAGACCCTGGAACTAATGCAACCGCTCCCTCCGTTGGCGGTCGTCATGCTCTACCAGGGTCGTCTGCTCCTCCAGCAACAGATGAAGCTAGGGAAGCAACGAGGGAGGTCCGAGAACTTCGAGCTCGCATAGATTCCATGAGCAATCGGAACTCACTCCGCGATCTCGGAGTGCGGCAATCATATCCGCTGGAATGGAAGGATGTACCATATCCTCACAAGTACAACCCTTCAATATTGACACATTTGACGAAAAGTCCTCCCCCCACCGGTATATGAGCTACTTCAAAATTACGACGGGGCACCTACCCCGCAACGATGCTATCCTCACTAGGCTCTTCGTCGGGACATTATTCGGGGTGGCCTTCGACTGATTTTGCAGTCTCCAAGATAATTGTATCTCATCATTCGACGACCTCAAGAGTCTTTTTCTCCAAAGATTCTATGAGGCAGGAAGTTACATGACTATGTCCTCCCTGATGGACATTGTCGAGGGAGAAAAGGAACTAGCGCAAAATTATATCGAACGGTTCCGACAAGCTGTGCTAAGGCTGCCTCATGGCAATCCCGAGACGACGCTGATGAAGATATGCCGGAAAAACCTACTTCCGACAGTCAGCCTCTAGATGGATGATAGCCAGCTTAAAGACTGGACGGCGTTCATTATAAACGATGTCGGTGCCGAGAAGAAGGTCAAGGACGTCCGACTCTTTGGGCATACAGGTCCAGTTCGGGAACTTCCTGGCAACAAAGGCCCAGGACGACAAAGCGATGAAAGTATAGCTGTGCTCCAGTTGCACGGGTAAAGGTTCTACGGTGAAGAGCCCGGTCAAGACGACCTTATTAAAGAGAACATTTAGGACATCAAAGAAAAATTGAAAACTCTTAGATAGGACGATGCTTCCTCCGGACGCCTTCAGTAAATCTAACCAGCTAAGCTACCTAAATAACCTTTCACTTGTTGAAAGGGCAGTTCCGTCGATTCCCAATCTCGAAACTGAGAAAAACTTACTAACATCCTGCGAGCTGTCTTAGATGGAACCTATCATCCCTAGGAAAATAGTATTTTTCAAGAATAACGAAATCCCACACCTGTGGGTGAGAATACTGACTTCTTGGCATTGATGCAGTTCGATGAAAACTACTATATGGGAATTTATATCGAACCTGGAGATAGACTAGATCTGATAACATTAGGAGAAGTTTGAGTACTGCACTATAGGAAGTCATCGGAGTTCAAAAACTCTAATATCAGTTGTCAAACACATGATTCATTCATTAATAGGATATTATGCTTCAGGGGTATAGAAAATATAGTGAGAATTCATTCAAAGCAAGTTAAGAAAAAACTACCGTTCCGTGGGCTAGTTGAGGGACGTAATGCTAGAAGATGAAGTGGTCACTTTGCTTTTCGACCGTCAAAGGACAGATAGCACAACAGGAAAGAAAGCTCAGAAAGTCAAGCAGCCTATTATGAAAAAACAACCATATAAGAGATGGAGGTCGTCCTTGATTATGTTCCAGCACTGCCCCTGAATTAATCAACCAAGTAGAAGTTGAAGTTCAATTGGTGGAATCCATCTAATCTAGTAGCTTTTGACTATGAACACCCCCCTATCCTTTGTATACACCGCCCGTCGCTCCTACCAATTGAATGGTCCGGTGAAATGTTCGGATCGCGCCGACGGGGTAGTCGGCGCATGAGGTGTCTTCCATGCGGCAGAGCCACGATAGTCGCATGTCGGGTCAATCCTCCATTCATGCAGCAGAGCCGTGGTGGTCACATGTTCGGATCGAACCTTCATCCATACGACAGAGTCATGGTTGTCGCATGTCTAGATCGAGCCTTTATCCATGCGGCAGGATCTTAGTTGCCGCATGATGGCTGCCCATCCATGAGACAAACTAATGAAGAAAGCCTGCGCATGTTTGTGATGTTCTCTCATCCATGCGGCAAGGCTGTGTAAAAAGTTTGCGCGTGTTCTAGACGAATTCTCGCCCACGCAGCAAGACTGTGTATGGGTGTCTCTGTGTCCATGGAAGCCCGACACGAAGGACACGGTGCTCTTCTACCTCCGAGTAAAGCACCGGAATAAATGGCCAACGATCAAGACCGCCCCTGACAAACTCCTCGGCGAGAAGGGTCGAGGCATGCGGCATCCTTCGCAGAAAAAGGAGGGGAAAAGCAAATAGATAAAAGTTCTCTCCCTCTGACTGCCTATTTATAGACTCCAAAACCGCGTGAAGTGGTCGAGGCAATGAACCGAGCGGTTAATGAGATGAACCTGACACCTCGATTCGCGTGATCCTCTTTAATCTCTTCGGAAACCGACGCCTCGAGCCCCGTGTCAGGAGACAGCGCAATCCCAAAAGATCCGGTCAAAGATAGAGCAAATCTCCAAATTTAGTGATCGAACAGCCTGTCAGAGACAGCTATGCGGCAAGGAGGCTATGCAGCATGACCTGCATATACGGCCAATAGCGCTCGTCCATGCTTCTTTTAAAGTATTCCAAACTTATCATTTTGGAAACTTTGAAGGGGGTCTTGTAGAAGCATAAAAATACTACATACCGCATAGAGCTCATACCGCATAAAACCTAATAGATACGGCCAGACGGAAGCCGCATAAATTGCCTTCATGCGGCCAGACCAACCAAGTAGCAAAAAGCCGCATAAAGGATCCTTGACACACTCTCCAACGCCTGACAAAAATACCTCAAGACTCGCAAGAAGGCAGCATGCAAAAAGACAAAGAGTCACATCCAATAATTAATGACCTCGTCAGACGAGTCGTGCCACGTGTCCCGCCTATGCGGCTTCAACATTATGCAGCATCGATGATATGCAGCCTCAGTCAGATGAAAGCTCATATAAAGCCAGGACACATATGCGGCCAGAGCACACATGCGGCCTCGACTCTATGCATCCTCGTCCTCAGGAAGCCAACGTATCCATCAGACCAAAGGCGGACGAGGTCACATATGCGGCCAGAGTGTCCATTCGACCAAGGCCCAAACGAGAGCACGTATACGGCTACAAGACCCATACGGCCTCACCATTATGCGGCCAAGTTGTTATACGGGCTCTAGCTCACAAGATCTTTCCGTTACAACTGCAGAGATCTCCGCACAGTTGGTGCCGACTACGTGTCCAGCTGACCAAGTCACGCCTACAACGGATTGATAACCTCGAGATCTCGTCAACAACATATCTAAACCGAACTCACGTGGCAGCTTCCCCGTGACGTGCGGCCACAGTTACAATCGCATGGTGTTGAAGTAGCCTTATGCGGCCACCAAGCAAGAACATATGTGGCATCCATAGCACGTCCACAAGATAGCTATAAATAGCAAGGTACCACACCCATACAAAGGGTTGGCTGGCTATCTGCGAATCTACACTTAAGCGAGAGAGAAGAGCTTCTGTATCGGATCGTCCACGGAATAAAGAGAGTTGCTACACTCCTAACCCTCCATCGTCACCCCCAGAAAACAAATTTGTACTTAGATTGTCTTCTAGGACTTCTCTGTACTTTCTTTAGTTTGTTAATCGAATCAAATTCTTTTAGTTCTTCTTTTGATTTAATGGCAAACACTCTTTTACCCTATTACAAGGTTAAAACTATAGCAGGGAAACTGATTCCTTTAGCTCATAGCCAAACTGGGTTTAGGAGATGTTCCTTCAGCTCATTATCACGCTCGAATTGTCAGGATACACTCGAGACTTTAATCAAAGTAGAGATAGAACAGAGATGGGAAGAGAGAAATAAGAAAAGGAAAGCAGATTCAAGGATAACCAAAAATCAACAATGATGAGGATAAATGATTGGTTGCTCTGTGTAGGCAGACAATCAACAATCCTATTCGAGAATGAGAACATATTGTGATTAAAATCAATTTACCACTCAAGGGCAATGAAAGTTCAATCTTTGCAATAACAAAAGAGAAAGTCTTATCTTCTTTCTTGCCAATTAATAGCACTTCCACATACACAGGTTTATTAGAGGGCATCGTATATTTCACTTGAAAATACTGAATAATCAAGTAGCACGTATGCATAGAAGTAACACAGAAATACATAGGAAAGAATGAAAGAAAGAAAGAAAAAAGGTGCATGGTGACACATACAGAAGAAGCCAAGTCATCTGCCTTCAAAGTTTTTGCGAGACCAAAGTCCCCTACACAAGGATTGGTTCATAAGTTTATATAAAAACTCAATAAAGGTCAAAATTTGAAGTCATGAACAACTCACCAAGGCGAACATCCTGATCCTTGGTAAGAAAAATATTTGAACACTGCCAATAGAATAATAGAAATAAGTTACTTGAAAATCTTGCTGCACATGGAAAGAACCAGTTGCTTTGCATATAATCACAAACCTTGAGATCGCGGTGCAGAACAAAATTGGAATGCAAATACTCAACAGCTAAAACAAGTTGTGCGAACCATTTCAACAGTTTCTGAGGAGAATCAACAACCATCAAGGTTAATGAACTGAATAAAACTAATACATATTGCAAAATAAGCTTCTACAAGTACAACCTCCTCCGGGAAGTATGTTCCATTTAGCTTCTTCATCGACTCAGCTCTGGCAAACGTACAAATCATATTAAGACAAACAAACACATTTTACTAAAGAACAAGGCTGAAAAAGTTAACTGAAAAGAATTTTCTCACATATCTCCGCCTTCACAGTATCCAGTAACAATACAAACATAGCATCCCTGTCATAATTTGTCAATTAGTTATTCTAGAGATAAAACACCAATTAGCTAGTGAGGCACATCTGAAACATATCCACTTAAATACGAACCTTCTCCACCCAAGCTTCCTTGAACTCAACAATGAATGGGTGTTGAAGCCGTGCAATGAGAGCCATCTATCAAATTAATACACAAATGTCAACAAACAATCATCTTTACATTCAGAAATGCTAACAAAAGAATTGGCGTATTCCATTAGAAAAATGTAGAAATATAAAAGAGCAGCTCTACTACTAAATTATCTCAACACCTTGAAGACGGTTGGAAATAACGGGCTGAAAATCCAATTCTCATCAATGAATTTGCTATGTTTCTGGACTATTTTAGGAGTGTGTTATAATTTCTAGATTATTTGAGTCTAGAGATATAGTCAACCATTGAGAGTTAGGTTGGGTTTGGGATTTCTTAATGGTTGCTTCTGCTTTTGTTTCTCTAAAATCAGTCCCAAAAGCTGTTCGCTAACAACAACTTATCAGAAAATAGTTTAAAGCTAGTTCAGTTTTGTAACCAGCTTTCGAGAAAAAGTGGAAGGCAACTTCAGCTGAAAAGCAGCAGCAATCCCAAACCAGACATTAGTCAAAGATTCAGTTTATCTTTGTAGATTGAACCTAAACTTATTCTTCCATATTGAGTTTTCTTTTGCATTCTTGAGTGATTAAACTCTCTGTATGGAGTTTATGTTTGTACTTCTAATTTATTACAACCTAAAATAAACTATACTGTCAACGCATTATCTTGGTTTTTCCGGATCATTATTTCTCTCTAAATTTAGGAGCAGCCACCATCTCCCATGCCTACCCCCATACATAAAACAACAAGACAACACGCAACTAAAACAAACAAAATACTTATGGCTCGTGCAGTACTCGCGCGAGCCATAGCCGCGCACCCCCCCCCCCCCCCCCCCCTCCTCCTGCTCGGCCGCTGCCTCCCTCCCTCCTGCTCAGCCGCCCCTCCCCCCTCCCCTCCCTCTCCGGCCCCCTCCGCCGGCTCGGGCGAATACTGTGCGAGCCATACTCGGGCGAATAATGGGCGAGCCATATAGTACAGTTGCAACTAAAAAAAATATTCGATTAGTTGTTGCATTACATAATTGAATACCTTATCGTTATAGTTAGACAACTAATTAATCATCCTGCATTTTCTATATTTCAGCGATTTCACTGACCTCTTGATGAGCTGACCTCCGGCACCGATCAGTCTGTCTAGCCAGCCGGATTTTCTTCAAAACGTACCTGAAATTTCAACAACAACAAGATCTCATGAACGGAAAATTAACAGTAACAACAGTAAATTGATGTAAAATAAAAGAATAATTCCTACTTCTTCCTCTCCAGCTTGTGATTCACAAGAATCGCCGCTCCGAAGGCGCCTCGGCCAATCTGCTCCATTATCTCGTACTGGTCCATCCGGGACTCCATTTTCATACTCATTCACCAAAATTGCACAAGGGAATATGATGACGATGATGATGCCGACGACTAGAATCTACATTTCTCACTCGAACGCTGAGATCCAAACCCCACCGAATTCCCTATTTCTCGCCAGCATTACTCTAATCGGTACCAATTCACCCCCAAAATAGCAAGATCGGGTACTTACTAGCCCTAGATCCTCCGATCTCGACTTCAGCTCCGCGGGAGCGCCGATCTCCGCCTGTGCGCCGCCATTTCTCGCCGCGCGAGCTCCGGAGAAGAGATCGGAGACTGCTGGTGATGGAGGAGGCTTCGATTCTTCTTCTTCCACCGCAGCAATCGACGACGTGCGATGTCGATTTCCCTCGCGCGCGCGCGCGCGCTTTCCTTCCAGTTCCTCTCTTCTCGCGCCGGAGCGAAAAAAGAATGCTAACGTTTGCTTTTTCTCTCTCTTGTTTTTTAAGCATCTCCAGAGGAGTAAGAATAAGTGTGCTTTTGCACATCAGACCCTTACACTTTTGCATATTTGTGCATAATTATCCTAAATCTTTGTATTTTATTAAAAATGTGAGTTACAGTAAAAAATGAGAAAGTGGAAAGTGATTGGCATAAAATTCAAGTGTTGCACACTTGCATTTGAAATGTTGCGCATAAGTTGCTTTTAGGACTTATGGAAAGAAAATAGATTTGTGATGGATGTTTGTGAGAAAACTCGCAAGAAAAACAATAAATAATAAAATAGGTGTGGTTAGAGAGAGAGAGTGTGTGTGAGTGGGGAGTAGGTAACCGTGGTTGGGAGGAGAGCAGGTCGAGTTAAAGTGTGTTTTATTAAAAAAAGCATTAAATGGAGACGTCAGAAGCTTCTGTGGAAGTGGTCTATAGTCTCCCAGAAGAAGTGATTAATGAAGGCGAGAAGGAAAGTGTGAGAGTAACAAAAAAATAATAATGCTACCATGGCTGCACATGTGATGCACTTCAACTACTACGTTAGGGCTAGGGCTACTTGGTAAATCAAATTTGGAGTAAGATTTGAAAATTTTATGAATTTGGACTCAAATTTATAGAATTATATGTTTGATTGGAGTTGAAATAGGATATGAAAAGTGGGTACCAAATCTAAAATTAGAATTTAGTTGAGTTAAATTTTTTTAATTTCTAATTTTATTAATTAATATTTTATTATAAGCTTAATTAATAATTTACTAATCATAATTAAATAATATTTTATTAATTAATATTTTATCATAATCTCAATTAATAATTTATTAATTATAATCTTATTTATTTATTTACTATTTTATTATAATCTTAATTAATAATTTATATATTTATTATCATAATTATAACAATTAATAATTAAGAAACTTATAATTTTATTAATTAATATTTTATTGTAATCTTAATTAATCATAATTTTAATCTTAATTAATTAATTAATTAAATTTTAACTTTATGCATTAATATTTTTATAATTTTGATTAATCATAATTACAATAATTAGTTAACAATTAATAGTCTTTTTATTTTATTAATTAATATTTTATTATAAACTTAATTAATAATTTATTAATCATAATTATAATGTTAATTAATATATATTTTATAATCTTAATCAATATTTATTAGTCATAATTTTAATCTTAACTAATATTTTATTATAATTTTTATTAATTAATATTTTATATAATTATTATATAAATAAGTATATTTATATATATGTTTATATATAGTATTCTATAATTATATATTATATAAGTTTAGTTCAATGGCATGCTATGTAAATAAGTGGAAGGGTAGGGGTATTTAGGTAATTTGGTTTATAGGATATTTTCCTGATATTTTCAGGTGGGTCCCACGTCCAAATGGACGGTGTACGTTCACCGGCCAATGAGGTGTTGACACCTCACAGGAAATTTTGCAGAAAAACCCCTGTAAATTCATAAATTGCATAAAGGTCCTATTTTGGAAAATTGTGCAATTACGTAATTGTCTGGGGAAAATACCATGTTTCCAGAAAATGCTAAAATGTCCAGAATTGAAGGGGAAAGCTGTGTAAGGGTCCTGAGAGGGTGGGGGTGAGCCTGGGCAGGGGCAGGACCTGGTTTCTAGGTGATACGGGTCACCGTATTTATTAATTAATAAATACTACGCACGGTGTTTACTAATTATTTAGAGGCAGGTAGGGCCATAATTTTTACTACGGTGTCAATATACTAAATGTAGTATACTCGGTGTTGAATATTAACGTATTTTTGTTTGGGCAAAACAGGTGCCTATTGGTCCTCTATTCTTTATTGGAACGTAGATGGGTATAGAGCAGGAAATTAAATAGGAAATAAATACGTACGTTTGTAACGATATTTGTGCGTCTAAAACGAAGCTCATACCAGCACATCTGTGAGTTGCACAAAGTGCAGGATAGTAGACTGGTATGTCTAGTAAGGGTATGTAAACTTTGTTTAGGGATAACAGTCAAGGTAATGCTCTAAATATTTAGGAGATGGACATGTGCACAATTCAATAGGATATGTAAGCAAAATAAATTTAAAAGTTGCAATAATTCTAATTAGTTAAAAATAATTTTAAAATACTAAAATCTGGTCGAGCGAGGTTACACAATGTAATCTCACGTCTCATGTTCACAAGGTCTCATGTCCATAATACGTAAGATCATGACCTCTAGCTAGTACAACGAGTCATAATAATGTCCATATAATATGCAAGTCTCATATCACGAATCATGTAAGCTTATACAGAATCACCATGAATAACTCAAGAAAGATTATGTCACATGAAATAGTGTCAAGTGTCCTAGGTTATAGTGTAATTAGTAAAGCAAGCACGTAAAAATATGATCGTGGAATCAACTCTCTAAGTGACGTTACACGACTCCGCTTATGGCGTCGACACCCGAATCTTGTTCGGACGCTAAACAACGTCTCACGGTCCTAGGATAAACACACACATCAACCATATAAAATAAATATAATAACTAAATAATATAATAAAGGCAAAGAACTGTGATACATCATGGCAATGTACACTTGCCTGGATTCTTAACTCCGTCAACTGCTCCTGGAAAAGTAGAATCTGCGCGTACACCTCCGGATGTTGAAACAAACATCACCATTTTTCTCAGAATACTAGAAATAGCTAAGATTGACTACCCATAAGTCCAATTTGGACACAGGGACAAAATTGACAGTTTTGGGTCTAAGTAGGGTCCAGATGTGGCCCACTTCGCACCAAAAAATATGTCAAAGATAAAGTTCTCCAAATTCGTCAAACTTAGCGTCTACGAGTCCAAAACGAAGATACGAACCCAACAGAATGTTCAAAACTGAATTTTGATGAGCCGATCACGAAATCGCCCGTTATGTGGAGCCGTAGGACCCACAAAATAACGTTTCGTCAACGTTCTCAAAATCGAACCAAACTTGGGTCACAGGACCAACGTAACGTTGCGAATCCGATGGCGCAAGTTTTGTTGCGAAACGACAAGCACACACAAAATTAGAACGAGTGTCAGAACAGGTCGGGGCTTTTTGACGGATACACGTTGATTCTGGTGTGCACGTACATCCAAATCAAGTTCTGCAAAAGCCCACATGTCTGCGTTTACGTTATGCGCCTTTCGGTGCAACTCGCACACGATAAAGTCACCTCGTTTGGCGGAACGCACTCCGTATCGCGAGATTTTGGTATTTTAAAAATAAATTTTTGGTCGTTTTGGAATAAGAATAATTTAATCATTAAAGCAAACTAATAAAAACTAAAAGAACAGTAAAATTTTTGGTTATATTGTGAAGAAGTCCCTTCAATTATATTTTGAAAATAATTAACGAGTTGGTAGAAAATTGGACATAAACATGGGGGTTTGGATTAAAATTCTGAAATATTTTCGAACCGTTTTTCGGCCAACTTTCAGTCGATTTTTCGATCAAACCGGGGTGCCTAAATTCGTTCCACTTGAAAAAAATCCTAGAGGGTTAGGTTGTGAACATATCAGCAAAGACGGGATACAAATCGGACGAGCGAGAAGGACGGAGGCTGCATGCGAAGGAGGGCCGAAGATGCTGTTGTTGTCCGCTGCTGCTGCTGCTGCCGCCGGCGGAGGGCGGCGCTGCTCTGGCGCGGCGGTGCTGCGGCACGACGACGGGCTGCGGTGATGGGTTAGGGTTAGGGTTTTATTGTTTATATATATATATATATATATATATATATATATATATATATATATATATATATATATATATATATATATGTGTGTGTGTGGGGTGGGGGGGGGAGGGTGGTTGATGTGTATGGGTTGGGTTAGGGGAGTTGTTAGTTTAAGTTGGTTTAGGGAATATGTTTAGGTTTAGGTGTTGGGTTTAAGAGTTTAGGCTTTAGGTTTAATTTCTTTTTTTCTTTTATTCATTTTCTCTTGTCTTATTTATATATATAGGTGTATAGCCATTTAAAAGTAATTTTGGACCTCAATAAATTCCAGAAAAATTATATAATACACAATTAATAGTTGTACACCCAAAAGTATATTTTATGTACAATATTACTAATTAATTAAATACACATAACTATAAATTCAATTATATTATATATTATAACTAGCTAAAAATAAATTAAAATTTTTTCTTAACCACAATAATTTCAGAATACCAAAAATACTAAATTCCAAAAAATTAGGTTGCTTACAATGGGTGTGTGTGGTGTTGTGCATGGGCTAGACAAATTGGTTTGCTAGTTCAAGTTGGGGCTCGGTCTCGGTTTGGTTTAATTATTCAAGAAAGATCGGCTTTAAACTAAATAATTGCACGCGGTGTTTAATAGTATTTTGGAGCTCGTAGGGACTCGAATAAATGAAATGTAGCATCGAAGTCATGCGCTTAGTAGGTCGTGTTTGGCTAGGGTTATATAAATCAGTTTCGAGACTTAAGGTCACGTTGCCCATCTAAATTGATTGCAACGGAAAAAGGGGTTTCTAAAATCAATAACTGTTTTATAAATGCACTAATAAAAATACTAATACTTTTTAAATAAAATAAAATATACCAATTTTTACTGTAATAACCTTAGTTGAATTTCATGGGGATTACAGTACCCGTCTGAAAATTTTAGACCCTGAATCCACCTACAAAGTCTCCCTATATTCTCCTTCTCTAGTGAGAAAATTGACTTAGGCTGCTTTAACTTTTCATTCCCCTCCTCTATCAAATGCAATGCAGGACATCTACATATTTCTTCTAAGTCCAACCTGGCCTTCGGATTGTCTTTTGTCTTCCCTTTTACCTCCATTCCAGTATTAATTATGTTATCAAACACATTCTTCTCGATATGCATGACATCAAGGTTATGTCTGATCAGATTGGTGCTCCAATATGGCAGATCGAATATACTCCTCTTCGTCCAGTTATGGGTGTGACTAAATTTGTCATATTTGTACCCCTTAGCAGGCTCTTCGATAACACTTGGTAAATCTTTTACCTCTTCCTATATCGTGTATCCGGGCCACCTTGGCGGTGGATTGGCCTTCTCCACAACGCCCGCACGAAAAACATTCATGTTCCTGCGGTATGGATGATCCTTCGGCAGAAATTGTCGATGATAATCGAAGAAGCACAGTTTGTCTCCGTATTTCAAACAGAAAGCCTTAGTGCGGTCCATGCAATACGGACATGAGAGACGACCATGAGTGCTCTATCCGATAATATTTTATATGTCGGAAAGTCGTTGATATTCCACATAAGTGATGCCCTCATCTAAAAATTCTGCTTTCTAGAAACATCGTACGTGTTGGCACCTACTTTCCACAGCTGATTCAACTCATCTATCAAAGGCTGTAAATACACATCGATGTTCGCCTTAGGATTGTTCGGACCCGAGATAATAACGATTAGGAACATATACGGAGTCTTCATGCACATCCAAGGTGGTAGATTATACGGAGTGACGATCACAGGCCAACACGAATACTGAGAGCTCGTCCGATTAGGGTAAAACCATCGGAGGAGAGCCCCAATCTGACATTACACAGATCCAAAGCAAAATATATATACTCTCGATCAAAGTGCTTCCATGCTTCTCCATCGGATGGATGATCCAATACTTCTTCGATCTGTTCCCACCTGTGCCAACTCATATTTTCTGCAGTCTCCTTCACCATAAACAACCTCTGCAATCGCGGCGTCAAAGGCAAGTAGTGCATCGAATCGGTAGGCTTTCTTGTACCGACAGAATTTTCTCTACCAGTGGCCTTGTAGCGACCAGCACCACAGAATCTGCACGCGTCTTCATCCTTGTCGTCTTTTTAGTACAACATGCACCCGTTGTGATATGCATCAATTTTCTCGTATCCCATCCAGAGCGATCTCACCATCCTCTTAGATCGGTAGAAGTCTTTAGGCAACTTTGCACCCTCTAACAATATCTCTATAATCAAATCCATCATTAGGTTATAGCATTCTTGCGACATGTTAAAATCGGACTTGATGCTCAACAATCTTGTAATCACCTCCAACGGTGAATGATCCTCACAACCAGGATATAATAGAGTCCTTGCATTCTCCAGCAACTCCATGAACTTTGCAGCATCGGCATTCGGTGCCTCCTCAGCTGCATCTTGATTGTCCGGATCGAAACTAGGCACGTCGTATCAAAAACTATGTTCACCCACCCGTCGTCGTAAGCAGCGTGGTCGTGGACATCCATATACGCCTCCACATAAGGCTTCAACTCCGATGCTAAAGACACAAGTTCTCCATACGCGATCCACTGATAGTAATTCAGCGTAAAACCCTTCGAGTAAAAATGATATGTGACTTCCACTTCTGAATGATATTTCAAATTGCGACATCTCACACACGGACACTTAATTTTTGTACCGTCCATGTACTGAGGGAACGCCTTGGCGAACTACAGGAACTGCTGTTCACCCCCTATGAATTCATCATACACATCGCACATGTCATCAGGATGACGGTTGTACATTCACGAACGATGACGCAGATAGTAATTTATATCCATTTCTAGATACTTCTGCAAAGATGAATAGACATCGTTCAAGTATATACTCATGTGAATATTTGGTAGTGTATATTATCCAAATGACACTCACTCCTGATATGCAAAAATGAATAGACATCATTCAATAAAATAATTAAATTAAAGTACATGTCACAAGTCTAAATGGATTTCATATTGATATTTTTGTCACGCCCCAGTCCCAAAATGCGTAGGACTAGGAATATGTAAGCATGCCAGCCGTATGTATATGGCAACTCCAATATGTGGATACCATAATACACACGTACGTTGTATTATGAACAATAATTCACAAGTGGTATATAATTATCATAAGTCACAGATCTTAACTAAATCTCATCCACAGAATTAAATAGAAATAAATAACCAATCGACTATATAACAGAATCTCAATATGAAGTATCAAGGAATAATAATCGGGTGGAAACAAATCCACAGACAAACTAGAATATAAGAGAAACCACATAAGAACATCTAATGAACAATAAGACTCTAAGAGAAGACCTCCTCGAAAGAGATAAGTAGCAAGTTCTGATCCGTGCTCCCGCGAATAGTCATGATCGTCTAAACCTGGAAAGGGACCAGGTCCTCAGAGGGACGTAACAAGATACATAGAAGCATGCCAATTTGAATACAGTAAACATGCATAATAGGTAGAAAAAATATAACTACGTTGTACAAGACAATCTATATGAATTCATAATGAGGACAACTTTTCGACGTATGGGCATGGGTAGGCTACTCTATCTAATCTCATAACTCACACACACGTCAGGGACATCAAAAATTGATATACTGCGAGGGTAGCGACCAGAGAGACACACTACCGTAGTGCGTGCTAGATACTACGGTTTACTAGAGTGGTTATAGCCCATACGCCTACTGATTGTCCTCCCCTCCCATGATACTATGTGTCAAGTGTGTGTCAACATATATATAGTATATAATTATGACTGAAAGGAAACATACATGCAATGAATATATAAAAATATAATAAGCAAGCAAAGTACTTTAAGCAATTTGACAAGGTATCTTGCCTGGCAAGAAAGCTGCAAAGTATAAGCATCCAGATGTCAGGCACAATGGATCAGAAACTATGGCATCAGAATGAACGTCTCCGGATGCTGAAATAAACATCACCAACTTTCCCAGAATAAGCAAGATAGCTAGAAAATACTACCCTTTCGTCCAATTTGGACACAGGGGCAAAACAGTAATTTTGGATCAAAGCGGGTCCACATGTGGGCCACTTTGCACCGAAAAGTGTGCCAGCGGTAAAGGTCTCTAAATGGGATAAATTATAGGTCAAACAAATTATAAACGTCAATACGAACTCAACGGTATGTCCAATTTTGGATTCCGGTAAGCCGAACACAAATTCGCCCAAAAAGTCAACTGTAGGGCCCATAAATAGACGACTTGGTCAACTGTCTCAGAATCGCGTGAAACTTGGGTCACAGGACCAGCGTGATACCACGAATCCAATGGCACCAGTTTCGTCGTATTCTGACGAGCGTACACTAAATGGTACGATATTTTATAAAGGTTACGATACGAGAACTTTTTACGGATACATGTTGATTCCGACGCGCACACACGTCCAAATTTATTTTCGCGAAAGCCCACACGTCCAGATATACCATACGCATATTTTGGTGTAATTGGTACACGACGAGGCGGTCCCGTTTGACGGGACGCACTCCGTATCATAATTTTCTAATTTTAAAAAGTCAATTTTTTTGTCGATTTGGAGGTTGAATAATTTAACACATAGAACAAATTAACAGAAACTAAAAAAATAAAAAAAATTCTCGGTTATATGGAGAAGAAAAACCATTTTATTTGTTTTGGAAAATAACAAACATGTTGATGGCAAATCGGGTGTGAACATGGGGGTTTGGGTTGAAGTTTCTGGACAGATTTTGGTCAGTTTTTCGGTCATTTTTCGGTCGATTTTCGATCGATCCGGGATACGAAAACTTGTCCCACTTGAATAAAAATCATAAAGGGTTAGGTTGTGAACATACACGAATAAATCGCATACAAAAAGGATCACAGATGAAGAAGATACAATACCTAGAAGATGGAGCCAAAACTGTGCGCTTGCGCGCGCACGGGGAGGCTGACGTCGTGGGCGGCGACTGTGGCGGTGCGGCGTCCAGCCGAGCGCAGGGGCGGCGACGTCGAGGTCGGCCGGAGGTGGTCGCCGGAGGCTTGGGTTAGGGTTAGGGTTTGGTTTTGATTTTAATGAGTATAAGTAATATATATATATATATAGAAGGGAGTTTGAGGGAGAGAGAAATCGAGAAAGAGAGGAATAGGTTCGGCTGCTGTGAATGGGAGGGATGGGAATTAGGAATAGGGTTTAGTTGTGGGAATTGGATTTTAATGATTAGCTTAGGTTTTAGTTTTTTATTTTTTTTACTTTTTCTTTTCTTTTTCTTTTTATCTTCTTATTTATTTATTTATTTATTTATTATTATTATTATTATTATTATTATTATTATTATTATTATTAACACTAACATTACTATTATTATTTTTGTTATTATTATTACTATTATTGCTATTATTATTATTATTAATACTAACATTATTATTATTATTACTAACACTAACATTATTATTATTATTATTATTATTTAATAACCATATATTTATTTATTTATATAGACGAGGCTAAAAATTTTAATATAATATTTGTACACCAAATAAATTCTAGAAAATTATTTTGTACAGCTTTAACAAAATACTACACCAAAAATATTTTATAAAATATTTTGTAATTAATAATTATATATTTATCTAGTTATATAAATTGAATCATTGTATTAGCTAATTAACTAAGTAATTAATTAAATTGTCATCCACAAAATAGGTAGTAGTAAATAATATGCACATCTATAAAAAGAAAAAAATGCCTAACTTGGCACAAAAAATTATGGGATCCTAATTGTAGAAAGTTGGGATTGAAAAATAACCACAAATAAATTATATATAAATTTCTAAATATTTAACACTTAATCTAGGATCGTTACACTAATGTCATACTAATGCCACGGGATCGAATTCTTGTGCCACGAAAAGATCCTACAAGTTGTGTCTCCTGTGTAGGCTACTTTCTATGAAGGACGATACAGGTTTTGGGGCCATCATATATTATTAATGTCCAAACCACGGTGAAGTGTCCTAACATAATTATTAGATTTTATTTGATTCGGAAAAAAATAATCTAAAATAATTACAGGAAATATAAAATACGCACAAGATACATATTTTTGGGTGATGGAGTTTACAATTTTTAATCATCTTCTAAAAATTCATCTTCTTCGTTTAAATACAGTACATGCACTGATACTCCTAGTCCTAGCATTGATACTTAGGAATACCCAATTATGTTATACACCTACTCGTCTACACACACATAAGAATACTCAAAAATATAATACATGCACTGATACACCTAGTCCTAGCACTGATACTTCTTCGTTCAACTCTGTATCCTGGATGCTCATATTGCAGTGTATCAGTGAGTGTCAACTCTGTATCCTAGATATCCACACTTGACATTTGTTTAGGCCATGACTTTCTAATTGAAAAGTCAAGTCATGGATATCCAGTGTCAATTTTTTTGGTCCAGGATACATAGTTGACACTCACTGATACACTCCGGATATCCATACTTTACATGTATGCGTGTGTCCGTGTTCGATAAAATGCTTACAACCTTATCCTCGATATCGTGTCCTAACATTTTATATCCATGTGTCCTATAATTTTACCATACGTATCATGAGATGACATGATACAAACATGTGTGTGTGTTCGTGTCCGTGTTAGGGTTAGTGTATGCATGTTAGTGTGTCCGCGTGTCCAAGTTTGGGTTAGTGTTAGTGTTCGCGTGTGTGTCCGAATTAGGATTAGGATAGGGTTAGTGTCCGCAGCACCGAGATATCCACACACACACACCCTTACTGCACTGTGCACAAGTGTGCACTGTAAACCCCCTGATTTTCACGAAAATTTTAATCTTTGGATTTTTTACATTTTTCTGGAATTTTTGGAATTTTCTGAGAATTTTCTCTAATTAAATTAAGGTATTTAAATTACTAAAGGATTTTTAACTATTATTAAATAATATTAAAATATTATGAAAATAATATTTTATGGTGTAAAATAGAAAACCAGACATAGGGTAATTTTTCGGGAATTTATTGGACCCCGGATGGATTTTAAAAGTCCTAAAAATAAATTAAATTATTAAACAAAATTAAATCGGGTTTAATTTTAAATAAAACCGAACCAAACCAAGTTGAACCAAACCGGGTTCATTGAACCAATTGCTTAGCGGGTCGGATCCGTGTCTAACCCAGACCCGACCCATTAACCCGAACCCGACCCGCCTTCAATTATTGGATCGGGCCGGATCCGTAGACCCGACCCGACCCTGTGGACCCGCGAACCCGATAACTCATCTCCCCCAACCCGACTTCTGAACTCTCCGTCGCCGGAACGGCCGCCGCCGTCGCCTCCTCGCCTCCCCAGCTACTCCTCTTTCTCTCCCCGCAACTGTCACGCCCCAGTCCCAAAATGCCGAGGGACTGGAGATGCGTGGCAATGGCCAGCAGTACGCACCGATGGATAACCCAATTTAATGGAACCATCAGGGCATACTTAAGCTGTAAATAAGGTCTACTACCACAAGTCACACTAATCTCATCCATAAAGATATAGAATAAACTGCATAATGAAATGGAAATAAGTTGCAACAACAATCACAGCAAGTCAGTCGGAGAAACAATTCGACTTATGTCTGAATAAACTGGCTCTATAGGCCAGGAACAAGAGATAAACATGAAATAAATACTGAGTACTGGAACAGGCACTCAGGAGAAGTCTTCGGCAGTCACCTCGTCTTCAGTGTTTGGTTCTGCTCCAGCAATAGCTTCAGCTCCGGTCCCGTATATCTCGGGGTACTGCTCCTCAGCTAAACCTGGGGACATAATCCATTCCAGGTCCTCAGTGGACATAGCAAGGCACAAAATAAAATAAGCCAAATAAATGCAGTACAATTAACTTAAATGAAACAGCAGGGTAAACTATGTAACCATCTATGTGATATGCAAATAAGAGCAACACTAGTACTCAGGCTGAGACCGCTACAAGCTCTGTGTCGGGGAGCCGGTAGCAGTAATAACACGTAAAGGGTCTAGCTCTGCTGGAGAGTCTACAACCTCACAATAATAGTAGATATATATGTAGAACAACCTGTAGCCTGTGTGTCTCTCCCCACCCAATGTAATCACGCAAGCCATGACCATAACATCTCATGTCCATGTCAGCGGGATTATAACTAATGCAACAAGTCATAATGTCTATAAATAAAATGTCTCTGTCAAGTCCTGTATCCTATACAGAATTACCATGAATATCTCAGGAGGATTCTGTCCATGATAGTGTCAAGTGTCCTGGGTTGTAGGGTACTTGATAGGTCAAGTACAAAAGTAAGGGAATCGTAAATCCATCTCTAAATGACGAACCCAACACCGCGTACTGTGTTGGCACCCGACTATGATCGGACACTAGGTACGTCACGCGTTTCCTAGGTTAAGCAGTTTAAACAAGTTTATATGAATTTACACAAGACATCCAGCAAAGTATTATTACAGGAAATATGAAAATAAAGACTGCAAGTTTGGCAAGGTGCACTTGCCTGATGTTTGGATTCCACTAAGGTCCTGGTTTCAGAAATTTCCAGAGTTGTCTCCGAAAGCTGAAATAAACAGTACCATCACGCTCAGAAGGTGTCAAATAGTTAGGAACGCCTGTCCTTGGGTCCAATTTGGAGACAAGGGCAAAAACGGCAGTTTCGGGCCAAAACGGGGTCCACCGGTGGGCCCGCTTTGCACCGAAAAATGTGTCAGGGTCAACGGTCTCTAAATTCACCAAACTTAGTGTCAACAGGTCAGGAACACTGATACGAACCCAACGGAACTTTTAGATTTGAATTCCGATGAGCCGATCACGAAATCGCCCGTCGAGCGGGGCCTGTGGGGCCCACGACACGCGATTTCGTCAACGTTCTCAGAATCGAACCAAACTTGACCCACAGGACCAGCGTATCGCTACGAGTCCGATGGCGCAAGTTTTGTCTCGATCTGACGTGTGCGCACGAAGTTAGGGTGAATTGCAGAAAAGGCGGATACGGGGCGATGTCCGCGGATACGCGTTGATTCCGGTGTGCACGCACACCCAAATCAGCTTTCGCGAAATCCCACACGTCCGTATCGACGAGGCGCACGTATCTGTGAAGACCGCACGCGACCAAGTAGTCCCGTTTGGCGGGGTGTACTCAGTTCCGGGGTGAAACAGGGTCTGGTTTTTCCTGTTTTTGGATCGCGGTGTGCGATCACCACAGGACGCGATGCCCCGAGCGGTTTATCCGGGCACCGAGAGGGTCATACAGGCTTCGCGTAGCAATTTACAGAATCGAAATCGGAGATACAGGGTGCAAGATACGAGTACCTGAAGGGGATCCGAAAAACCGGGGTTCGGGTTGTGTCCGACACGTGTCGGACACAAAATTGAAACTAGGGTTAGGGTTTGGGTTCACTGGCCGGCTGCGGCGGCTGAGGGCGTCGCTGCGGTGGGGGAGGCCGGCCGGAGGGCTCGGGCGGCGCCGGCGAGGCTGGGCGGAGGCGGCGCAGGGGCCGGAGGCGGCCGGAGCGGGCTGGAGTTGGTGCCGCTGCTGTTCGTCGAGGAGAGGAGGGAGGAAGAAGGAGGGGCTGGGGGCTGGGCTAGGCGCTGGAAGGAGGAGGTCCGGGCGGGCACGGCGGCGAGGTCGTTCGGAGTCGGGCGGTGGCGCACGGCGGTGAGGAGGTCTAGGGTTTGGGGAGATGAGGGAGGAGGAGGTCGGGGTAGGGATTTTATAGGCTGGGGGCGGGGGTGGTTGTCTCCGGGCGAGGCGGAGGGGAGAGGGGGTCGTGGGCCGAGGGTTGAGACAGGGACGGCGACGTGGCCGGCCGAAAAATGCGGCGGCGGCGGAGGGAGCGGGAAGAGGGAGTCGTGCGGGTTGGGGGTGACTCTCTCGGGTCGGGTCGGAGCGGGTTCCGGGTTGGGCGGACCCGCCCGACCCGCTAAGCTGGGCTGGGCTGACTAATGGGCTCGGCCCACTGGGCCGGGCCGGGCCCCCAAAGAAATAAAAAATATAATTTATAATAACAGTAATAATAATAATAATATTAATAATAATAATAATAAAATCTTTTAATTAATTAATTTAATTAGAAAAATAGTTTTTAGGCTTTTAAAAATAGGTCTGAGGCCCAATAAAATTCCAGAAAATTACCCTAAGTCAGGTTTTCTATTTTACACCATAAAATCATATTTTTATTATATTTTAATATTATTTATTAGTGATTAAAAATTATAAAATTACCATAAAATCCTATGTAAATTCCAGAAAATTGCAGAAAATTCCCAAAATTGATTAAAAAAATCTGAAAATTTTTAGGGTGTTTACAATCTACCCCCCTTAAGAGGATTGCGTCCTCGCAATCGAAGGGTAAACTATAAAGGCACGATTTTACAGAATTAAAGAATGCTTAGGTTTTACCTGCATCAGCAAATAAGTGTGGATAACGCTGGCGCATAACATCCTCTCGCTCCCAGGTCGATTCGCCAGGAGAGTGCTGTTTCCAAGCTACCCGAACCAGCCTGATTGTCTGCCCTCGCAGTGTCTTCTCACTGGTATCGAGTATACCCACTGGCTGCTCCTCGTATCTCAGGCTAGGTCCCACCGAAATCTCAGAATGATCCGCTATATGACTTGGGTCCGTCACGTATCTCCGCAGTTGTGAGACGTGGAATACGTCATGCACTCCCTCTAAGGATGGAGGTAATGCAAGACGGTAAGCCACCTCACCAATGCGCTCCAAGATATCAAATGGCCCAATGTACCTTGGGCTTAACTTGCCTCTGCTGCAAATCTGATAGTACCTCTAGTGGGCGAGATCCTCAAAAATACATGCTCTCCTTCCTTGAACTCCAGGGGTCGTCTGTGTGCATCTGCCCAATGCTTCTGTCTATCCTGGGCTGCACGAAGATGGTTCTGAATCTGTTTTACTTTTTCCACTGTCTCCGTTACCAACTCTGGACCCAGTATTTGACGTTCGCCAACGTCGCTCCAGCATATTGGCGATCTGCACTTCCTTCTGTACAACGCCTCGAAAGGTGCCATCTGAATGCTTGCCTGATAGCTGTTGTTGTAGGAGAACTCCACTAAGTGCAGATGGTTTTCCTAAGATCCTCCAAAGTCCAGTATACATGATCGCAGCATATCTTCCAGGATCTGAATTGTGCGCTCTGATTGGCCATCTGTCTGGGGATGATAGGCAGTACTGAACTTGAGCCTGGTGCCGAGACTCTCTTGCATGCTTCGCCAGAAGTGAGATATAAATCTCGAGTCTCGATCTGATACAATACTAACCGGCACTCCATGTAATTTTATGATCTGTCGCATATACATGTCGGCTAGTACTTCCGTGGATTGTCCGACTCAGAACGGCAAGAAGTGAGCCGACTTAGTGAGCCGATCCACGATGACCCATACTGCATCCTTTCCACTAGGGCTTCTTGGAAATCCAGTGACAAAGTCCATGGTAATATGCTCCCACTTCCATTCAGGGATGGGAAGTGGCTGCAACATACCTGCAGTCCTTTGGTGCTCGGCCTTCACCTGCTGGCAGACTAAGCACTTTGCCACGAATCGGGCAATCTCCCTTTTCATTCCATGCCACCAGTAATATTGTCTTAAGTCCCGGTACATCTTGGTCCCTCCTGGATGAACCGAGTATATGGAGCTATGTGCTTCTGTCATCAACTCCTGCCTTAATTCTCCATTTGGAACATATAAGCGATTTCCGCACCTTAATGTTCCGTCTTCGTGGATGCGAAGTCCCGTTTGCAAGCCTGCTTCGGTTCTCTCTTTCAGCCTTCGGAATCTGGCATCATTAGGCAAAGCTTCCTTGATTCTCTCCACCAGCGATGACTTCACTTCGAGGTTAGCCAGCAAACCATTTTGTCCAGGTAGAACAACCTCTATCTGAAGATCTTGCAAGTCTTGTAATAGCTGAGGCTGTTCCGTTAAGAAATAAGCCGAGGGTTTTCTGCTGAGGGCGTCGGATACAACATTTGCTTTCCCCAGGTGGTACTGCAGATCTATGTCAAAGTCCACCATCAATTCAAGCCAACGCCTTTGCCTCATGTTGAGCTCCTTCTGTGTATAAACATACTTCAAGCTCTTATGATCAGTGAATATTTCGATCTTCTCTCCATACAGATAATGTCTCCAGATCTTCAAGGCAAAAATTACTGCAGCTAGCTCCAGGTCGTGCGTTGGGTAGTTCTTCTCGTGGACCTTCAGCTGCCTCGATGCATAAGCGATAACCTTGCCATGTTGCATCAAGACACAACCTAGTCCACTACCGGACGCATCACTATAAACAACAAAACCTCCTGACCCTGAGGGAAGAGTCAAGACTGGTGCTGTTGTTAGACGCCTCTTTAATTCTTCAAAGGCATTCTGGCATTCTTCCGTCCATATGAACTCATGATCCTTCCGTGTCAGCTTAGTCATAGGTTCTGCGATCCTTGAAAAATTTTCTACGAACCGCCGGTAATACCCAGCAAGTCCAAGAAAACTTCTCACTTCCGCAACCGAGGTAGGGGTAGGCCAGGTTTCTATAGCAGTGATCTTCTCTGGGTCCACAGACAGTCCTTCACCCGAGATAATATGCCCTAAGAATGGCACCTTGTCCATACAGAACTCACATTTGCTGAGTTTGGCATACAGCTTCTCCCTTCTCAAAGTTTCCAGCACAATTCTGAGGTGTTCCTCGTGATCTTCGTGGTTCTTGGAGTAGACTAGGATATCATCAATGAATACCACCACGAACTTATCCAAGTACTGATTGAAGACTCCGTTCATCAAACTCATAAATACGGCGGGTGCGTTGGTTAAACCAAACGGCATTACTAGGAACTCATAATGTCCATACTTAGTTCTGAAGGCCGTCTTTGGGATATCTTCCTTCTTCACCCTAATCTGGTGATAACCGGATCTAAGGTCAATCTTTGAGAATACCCTAGCACCACTCAATTGGTCAAACAAGTCATCAATGCGTGGTAATGGGTACCGGTTCTTAATAGTTACAGCATTAAGGGCTCTGTAATCAATGCACAATCGTACAGTTTCGTCCTTCTTGGGTACAAAAAGTATAGGTGCTCCCCAAGGTGAAACACTGGGCCGGATAAATCCTTTCTCCAGAAGATCGTCGACTTGTGCTTTCAACTCCACTAACTCCTTAGGTGCTAGCCGATATACCGATGAAGTGATAGGTTCGGCTCCTGGAGTTAAGTCTATTGTGAATTCTATCTCCCGATCAGGTGGTAAACCTGGAAGATCGTCGGGAAATACATCCACAAATTCCGTTATGACTCTTGGGTAACTTGAATCTTCTTCTACAGTCAATACCCTAAGAGTTGGCTGGACCCCTTGTTCTACAGCTCCTCGAAGAAATTCAACCTCAGGAAGGCTAGGGGGTCTAAATATCACTTTTTCAAGCTGGCAATCCAGTGTCGCATGGTACTGACTTAACCAGTCCATACCAAGTATAACATCGTAATCAGACATAGAAAAGATCAAGAATTGGGCTCGCATCTCTCGGCCACAGACTACTACCGAACATGATCTACAAGTATCACTAACCGGGATAATTCCACCTCCCGTTAGAATTCTCTTCATCTTCGAGAGAGGTGCGGTAGCTATTCTATGTGTGGCTACGAAGCTAGCAGCAATAAATGAATGCGAGGCTCCAGAATCAAATAATGCTACAGCAGGAATTGAAGCTACTAATATGGTACCTGCTATCACTTCGCCTACAGTAGCTTCCTCAGTGACTGCTAGTGCATATGCCTGACCTCGTCCCTGAGCGGGACCCCTTTGCTGACGAGCTTGCTGAAACATTGCTGCCTGAGGTGGTAGAGGTGGCCTGGCTCCTCCAGGCCCTGTCTGTGTTGCTCCCCCAGCTGGAAGAGCTGCAGGTGGAGCTGGTCGATTCGGAACTCCCTCTCGACGTTCCGAGCAGTCCTTTGAGAAGTGTTGTCCAGATCCGCAAACCAGACAGAGTCCCAGCTTGCGTCTACATTCTTTTTCAATATGTCCTACCTTGCCGCAGTAATGGCAAGTAGGCAGGTTCTTAGTTGCTGCTCTTGGAGGCGGGCTCTTCTGGGGCCGTTTAGCATATTCCCCTGGTGATGACTTGGACGGTGCGGAGGAGAAGGGACGTTTCAGGCTTGATTCCCTCCGAGTAACGCGCTCCAGCCGACGTGCTGCAGCTAGGACGTCGGAGTAAGATGTGGGCACGACCGATCCGATTAACTTCTGAAGCTCGAACCTGAGCCCATTAAAGAACTTCTCCACCTTCTCCTCTTTGGTAGGAATTAGCGAAGGGGCGAAGCGGCTCAGGCGAATGAATTCGGCGTTATATTCCTCCACCGTCATGTTGTCCTGGATCAGGCGGTTGAATCTGTCTCGGAGTTCTGACCGAGCCACAGCAGGGATGTACATTTCCTGGAAGAGTCTGGAGAACTCCTCCCAGGTAACCTGATCATGTTCGAGCCTTCTTTCTTCGGACAGCCACCAATGATGCGCGTTGTCCGTTAGTTGCATCCTGACGGCAGTCATCCATTTGTCCCTTGGTAGTTCAGCGGCCTCCAACTGATGCTGCGTGTTCGTAAGCCATTCATGCACTTCAGTTGGTCCTTCCTTGCCCGAGAAGGTACGGGGCTTGAGTTGACGGAAATCTGTGATAGATCCCATCGCTAGCCGCCTATTTGGTGGATTTGCATGCTCCAATGCTGCGACTAGGCTGTTCCTTAGGTTCTCGGCCTCTCGGCGTTGGGCCTCCTGTTTGATCTGTTGTTGTGCCTGCATCATGGCGTAGAACATCTGGAACATTTGCTGGCCGTCCATTGCCTGTCCTGGGGGAAAGACAGGCATCGTAGGAGGGAACTGGGGAGGAGGCGGTATGTCATCACGCCTGAACCTGGAACTTGGCTGGCAAGTTTGATTGTTCTGAGAGGATTGTCCTCTGGTATCTGGCGTCGTTACAGCTTCGCAAGTAACCCCCGCTTCAGGCGGTGTACCCAAGGGGGTCTCGTCACCACTTCTGGGATCCATTACTCTGCATCAAAAGAAAACAATGAGAACGCACAGAGGAATCAAAACATGATACAATTCAAGCAATTAAATTGAATTCGACATAGAGTCCAAAAATGATTCAATCAATGGATGAGATCCTATAACTTATCCTATCTTATTGCAGGCCTGTTCGGTCCCTAAGTTGAAACCGAATAATTTAGTTATGTCACGACCCGCACCCGGAAGTTCGGGCACGAGTACGTGGGTACGTCCAGCCTACGCCGCAGAGTCGGCGGTAGTACGCTGTCTAGGTCAATCCATCTAAACTAGTCTCATTCACAAATTAACATAGGCAAGATAATAATGAGAATGAAACTTAATATTTCAACTGAAAATAAATGTGACGACAATTCCAATGTTTAATACAGGAATTTCAAATGAAATCGGGGACAAACCCGATTAAATAAGATAGAAAACAGAAATAAAAGATAGCTACGGCTAGCTACTCTGCGGTAGGGGTCTCCTGGGTGGGATCTGGCTCATCATAGGTATCATCTGTACCCTCATAAGGACCATAATAAGTAGGGGCAAGATCCTCATCATCGCCTAAATCAACAGATCCAGTCAGGAAAGGAGCAAAGTACACAGTGCACAACAAGGTTAAACTTAAATATTCATGACAATTAAATATTGAATATCATGTTAAGGAATTTGCATAAAAGGATGTCAATATCTCAGAGTCACAACTATAAACAGGATTATGAGGAAACAGAAGTAAATGAGCAGGAAATAAAACTACAACAGGCAGCAAGAAATATAACATGACCAGAAATTTTCTGTATGAAACTTGTGTTTGTTTTAGAATACTTAGTTGGCATGTAGGGGTTTATAAGGCTAATCCGGCCGTCATGAACGGCTATTAGTCACGAATAATCGAGATCCGGCTGATGGACAGTCGTGTACCAACAGCTATTATTCACGGCAAGGGGAAGGGTAAACTACATGCCTTTCAGTATTCTCCCACCCGACATAAAAAATAAGACATGAATTACAATACTCAAGACATAAAAATCTAGCATTTCTAACACTAAGGGTAATCATCAAGGTTACTAGTAAAGCAGGAAATTAATTATCACAATATATAGATTTAACTTGAAGTGCAGGTACTTGCCTGTTGTTTGGATCTGTTTAATTTGGTTCTTGGGAGAAATTTCCACAGATGAGTCCAAAAGCTGAAATAGACATTACCATCACTCTCAGAAGATGTCAAATAGCTAGAAACGCCTGTCCTTGGGTCCAATTTGGAGACAAGGGCAGAAACGGTAATTTCGGGTCAAAACGGGGTCCGCCGGTGGGCCCGCTTTGCACCGAAAAACGTGTCCAGGTCAACGGTCTCCAAATTCACCAAACTTAGTGTCAACAGGTCAGGAACGCTTATACGAACCCAACGGAACTTCCAGTTTTGGATTCCGATGAGCCGAACACAAAATCGCCCGTCGAGCGGGGCCTGTGGGGCCCGCGACACGCGATTTCGTCAACGTTCTCAGAATCGAACCAAACTTGACCCACAGGACCAGCGTATCGCTACGAGTCCGATGGCGCAAGTTTCGTCTCGATCCGACGTGTGTGCACGAAGTTAGGGTGAATTGCAGAAAAGGCGGATACGGGGCGATGTCCGCGGATACGCGTTGATTCCGGTGTGCACGCACACCTGAATCAGCTTCCGCGAAAACTCACACGTCCGTATCGACGCTGCGCACGTATCTGTGAAGACCGCGCGCGACCAAGTCGTCCCGTTTGGCGGGGCGTACTCAGTTCCGGGGTGAAACAGGGTCTGGTTTTTTCTGTTTTTGGATCGCGGTGTGCGATCACCACAGGACGCGGTGCCGCGAACAGTTTGTCCGGACACCGAGAGGGTCATACAGGCTTCGCGTAGGAATTTACAGAATCGAAAACGGAGATCAGGGTTGCAAGATACGAGTACCTGAAGGGGACTGAGAAATCGGGGTTCTGAACCGTGTCCGACACGCGAGCTCGTGTCCTGGACGTGTCATGTGCTGTGAATCCCGTGTCAGGGGCTGTGTCCGCGTGCGGGTGCTGCTGGAGGACACGCCGGAGGCTGGCGAGGTCGGGCCGGGGCTGCGGCGGCTCAGGCGAGGTCGTTCGCGCGGTTCACGGCGGAGCTAGGGGGAGGGGACCGGCGCTGGGGCTGGCTGCGAGGGGTCGAGCCGCTGTGGCGGAGGCTGCCGGCGGAGGAGGGTCTGGGAGGTCTGCGCAGGGGCGGCGCAGGGAGGTGGACGGCGGTCGGGGTCGCCGGAGTTAGGTGGTTAGGGTTAGGGTTTAGGCTAGATGGGGGAAAGGGAGGCGGAGGAGTTAGGCTATATATAGGGGACGAGGGCGAGTCCGGCCGGGCGACGCGGGCGGAAGAGTCGGGGAGGGAGGCGACGTGGGGAGGTTCTCCGGCCACGTCGCCGGAGAACGCGGCGGGCGATGCGAAGATCGGGTCGTGGGGGAACGGGGAGACTGTGCACGCGGGCGGGTCGGGCTGCGGCGGGTCGGGTTCGGCTGAACCCGACCCGACCCGATAAGAACGGGTGGGCTGGGCAGGTTAGCGGGCTGGGCCGCGGCCCAACGGGCCGGAAAAATAAAGAAAATAAATAATAAATAATAAATAAATAATAAATAATTAAATAAATAGATAATTAATTAATTAATTAAAATTAGTTTTTTAGGCATTTAAAAATATGTCTGAGGCCCAGAAAAATCCAGAAAATTACCCTAAGTCCAGTTTTTCATTTTACACCCAAAAATGTTATTTTCATGGTATTTTAATATTATTTATTGCCAATTAAAAATCATTTATTAATTAAAAACCTTGATTTTAATTACAGAAAATTTCCAGAAAATTCCAGGAAATTGGAAAAAATCCAAGATTTAATAATTTAAAAATTCAGGGGGTTTACAAGTTAGGACCTGTATGGGCCACCACAAAAACCATGTCACGCCCCAGTCCCAAAATGCCGAGGGACTGGAGATGCGTGGCAATGGCCAGCAGTACGCACCGATGGATAACCCAATTTAATGGAACCATCAGGGCATACTTAAGCTGTAAATAAGGTCTACTACCACAAGTCACACTAATCTCATCCATAAAGATATAGAATAAACTGCATAATGAAATGGAAATAAGTTGCAACAACAATCACAGCAAGTCAGTCGGAGAAACAATCCGACTTATGTCTGAATAAACTGGCTCTATAGGCCAGGAACAAGAGATAAACATGAAATAAATACTGAGTACTGGAACAGGCACTCAGGAGAAGTCTTCGACAGTCACCTCGTCTTCAGTGTTTGGTTCTGCTCCAGCAATAGCTTCAGCTCCGGTCCCGTATATCTCGGGGTACTGCTCCTCAGCTAAACCTGGGGACATAATCCATTCCAGGTCCTCAGTGGACATAGCAAGGCACAAAATAAAACAAGCCAAATAAATGCAGTACAATTAAATTAAATGAAACAACAGGGTAAACTATGTAACCATCTATGTGATATGCAAATGAGAGCAACACTAGTACTCAGGCTGAGACCGCTACAAGCTCTGTGTCGGGGAGCCGGTAGCAGTAATAACACGTAAAGGGTCTAGCTCTGCTGGAGAGTCTACAACCTCACAATAATAGTAGATATATATGTAGAACAGTCTGTAGCCTGTGTGTCTCTCCCCACCCAATGTAATCACGCAAGCCATGACCATAACGTCTCATGTCCATGTCAGCGGGATTATAACTAATGCAACAAGTCATAATGTCTATAAATAAAATGTCTTTGTCAAGTCCTGTATCCTATACAGAATCACCATGAATATCTCAGGAGGATTCTGTCCATGATAGTGTCAAGTGTCCTGGGTTGTAGGGTACTTGATAGGTCAAGTACAAAAGTAAGGGAATCGTAAATCCATCTCTAAATGACGAACCCAACACCGCGTACGGTGTTGGCACCCGACTATGATCGGACACTAGGTACGTCACGCGTTTCCTAGGTTAAGCAGTTTAAACAAGTTTATATGAATTTACACAAGACATCCAGCAAAGTATTATTACAGGAAATATGAAAACAAAGACTGCAAGTTTGACAAGGTGCACTTGCCTGATGTTTGGATTCCACTAAGGTCCTGGTTTCAGAAATTTCCAGAGTTGTCTCCGAAAGCTGAAATAAACAGTACCATCACGCTCAGAAGGTGTCAAATAGCTAGGAACGCCTATCCTTGGGTCCAATTTGGAGACAAGGGCAAAAATGGCAATTTTGGGCCAAAACGGGGTCCACCGGTGGGCCCGCTTTGCACCGAAAAACGTGTTAGGGTCAACGGTCTCTAAATTCACCAAACTTAGTGTCAACAGGTCAGGAACGCTGATACGAACCCAACGGAACTTTCAGATTTGAATTTCGATGAGCCGATCACGAAATCGCCCGTCGAGCGGGGCCTGTGGGGCCCATGACACGCGATTTCGTCAACGTTCTCAGAATCGAACCAAACTTGACCCACAGGACCAGCGTATCGCTACGAGTCCGATGGCACAAGTTTCGTCTCGATCTGACGCGTGTGCACGAAGTTAGGGTAAATTGCAGAAAAGGCGGATACGGGGCGATGTCCGCGGATACGCGTTGATTCCGGTGTGCACGCACACCCGAATCAGCTTCCGCGAAATCCCACACGTCCGTATCGACGAGGCGCACGTATCTGTGAAGACCGCACGCGACCAAGTCGTCCCGTTTGGCGGAGCGTACTCAGTTTCGGGGTGAAACAGGGTCTGGTTTTTTCTGTTTTTTGGATCGCGGTGTGCGATCACCACAGGACGCGATGCCCCGAGCGGTTTATCCGGGCACCGAGAGGGTCATACAGGCTTCGCGTAGCAATTTACAGAATCAAAATCGGAGATACAGGGTGCAAGATACGAGTACCTGAAGGGGATCCGAAAAACCGGGGTTCGGGTTGTGTCCGACACGTGTCGGACACAAAATTGAAACTAGGGTTAGGGTTTGGGTTCACTGGCCGGCTGCGGCGGCTGAGGGCGTCGCTGCGGTGGGGGAGGCCGGCCGGAGGGCTTGGGCGGCGCTGGCGAGGCTGGGCTGAGGCGGCGCAGGGGCCGGAGGCGGCCGGAGCGGGCTGGAGTTGGTGCCGCTGCTGTTCGTCGAGGAGAGGAGGGAGGAAGAAGGAGGGGCTGGGGGCTGGGCTAGGCGCTGGGAGGAGGAGGTCCGGGCGGGCACGGCGGCGAGGTCGTCCGGAGTCGGGCGGTGGCGCACGGCGGCGAGGAGGTCTAGGGTTTGGGGAGATGAGGGAGGAGGAGGTCGGGTAGGGGTTTTATAGGCTGGGGGCGGGGGTGGTTGTCTCCGGGCGAGGCGGAGGGGAGAGGGGGTCGTGGGCCGAGGGTTGAGGCGGGGACGGCGACGTGGCCGGCCGAAAAACGCGGCGGCGGCGGAGGGAGCGGGGAGAGGGAGTCGTGCGGGTTGGGGGTGACTCTCTCGGGTCGGGTCGGAGCGGGTTCCGGGTTGGGCGGACCCGCCCGACCCGCTAAGCTGGGCTGGGCTGGGCTGACTAATGGGCTCGGCCCACTGGGCCGGGCCGGGCCCCCAAAGAAATAAAAAAATATAATTTATAATAACAGTAATAATAATAATAATATTAATAATAATAATAAAATTTTTTAATTAATTAATTTAATTAGAAAAATAGTTTTTAGGCTTTTAAAAATATGTCTGAGGCCCAATAAAATCCCAGAAAATTACCCTAAGTCAGGTTTTCTATTTTACACCATAAAATCATATTTTTATTATATTTTAATATTATTTATTAGTGATTAAAAATTATAAAATCACCACAGAACCCTATATAAATTCCAAAAAATTGCAGAAAATTTTCAAAATTGATTAAAAAAAATCTGAAAATTTTTAGGGTGTTTACAGCAACCGCTGTCCCCTCCGCTCCGGCTTCCCCTCACCGGACAACCCTCGGCCTCCCTCCACCTCTCTATAAAACCCCAACCCTAGCCGGCCGGCTTCGTCCTCCCCAGCTCCGCCTCGACACCGCCCTGCTCCGCTGCTTCCGCCCCGCACCGGCCATCGTCTCCCCCGAGCGCCGCCTCCTTCCTCGACTCACTGCTGCCCTAGCCCCGACTGCACCAGAGTCGACTCCGGCCGAGCCCTCCAGAACCTCCAGCCGCCGGCGCCGTCCTCGGAGCTCCCCGCAGCAGTCCACCTCCGCGCCTCCGGCCGACTCCGGTGACACCCAGACGCAAGCCCTAAGTTGGACACAGGCAGAAGACCGGACACAGAAAACCCTAACTCTAGACACGGTTGGACACAGGACACGAGGACACGAGGACTCAGTTTTTCAGACCACTTCAGCTACTTGTAACTTCTTGCTCGTAGCTCGGATTTTGATTCCGTAAATTTCATCGCGTAGCCTGTATGATCCCCTCGGTGCCCGTGCAACCCGCTCGGGGCATCGCGACCTGTGGTGATCGCGAACCGCGATCCATAAACAGGAAAAACTAAGCCCTGTTTCACCCCGGAACTGAGTACGCCTCGCCAAACGGGACGACTTGGTCGCGTGCGGTCTTCACAGATACGTGCGCATCGTTGATACGGACGTGCGGGATTTTGCAAAATCTGATTCGGATGTGCGTGCACACCGGAATCAGTGCGTATCCGCGGACATTGTCCCGTATCCGACTTTTCTGAATCTCGCCCTAACTTAGTGTACACACGTCGGATTGAGACAAAACTTACGCCATCGGACTCGTAGCAATACGCTGGTCCTGTGAGCCAAGTTTGGTTCGATTCTGAGAACGTTGACAAAATTGCGTGTCGTGGGCCCCACATGTTCCAACTGACGGACGATTTTGAGAACGGCTCATCAGAATCCAATTCCGGAAGTTCCGTTGGGTTCGTATCATCGTTCCTGACCTGTTGACACTAAGTTGGACTGATTTGGAGACCTTTGACCTTGACGTATTTTTCGGTGCAAAGCGGCCCACATCTGGACCCCGCATTGACCCGAAAATGACGTTTTTTGCCCTTGTCTCCAAATTGGACTCAAGGACAGGCGTTCCTAGCTGATTAATATTTTCTGGATCTGTTGGTGATGTCTATTTCAGCAATCGGAGTACTGCCTGGAAATCCAGCTGAAGCTCGAGCTACAACTGAAACAGGAAACCCAGGCAAGTGTACCTTGTCATAAAATGCAGTTATTGATTCATTTTGATTCTCTTGCTTTAATTTCTCTGACTGTTGTACTTGCCCTATCAAGTACTTATTACCCAGGACACCTGACATAAAGCATGATACAGAATCTTCCTGATTATTCAAGGGGGTTTGTATAGGATATAGATTTCATGATTTAAGCTTTATTTTCTTAGAACTTAATAAATGACGGATTGCATTAGTTTAATCTTGCGTAACATGAACATTGAGAACTGTGACGTGAGATTTCATTGGGTGGGGAGAGTATTACCATATCAAGGCAGAATATATGATATACTGTAATCTGGATGTGTCCTAGTCTCTGCCACAGAGCTTTGGCACCTGTACTGGCCCTTCGAGAAAATACTGCTATGGTTTCTTGACACTGATCCTGTAGTAGTCTCAGTCTGAGTATGACTAATAACTCTCACTTGCATGATCACTTAGCTGGTTTAATTAATTACCCTATTGTTCCTTTATTTCTGCATTATATTTGGCATGTGTTTTCTGTACCTTACTATGTCCCCTGAGGACCTGGAATGGATTATGTCCCCAGATTTAGCAGACGAGATCTACCCAGAGGTGTACGGAACAGGGGCACTACTCGGAGCAGTACCGGAAGACGAGGTGATCGCGGAGGACTTCTCCTGAACAATTGCTTCGCCCTGCTCAGTCTTATGGCAAATAGACTTTATTTCCTGTTAATTGAACTCTTTATTTCCTGTCTTTGAGAACTTGTGTAAATAGACTTAATATCGGATTGTTCTCCGATTTTATTTACTTTGTCTGGTTGTAGTTTAATATTTCTTTTGCTGTTGTTGTCATCTTTTATCTGTGGACGAGATTAGTAAACCTTGACTCTTGTAACACAGCTTAAGTATGCCCGATGGATCCATTAAATTGGGTTTGTCTATTGGTGCATGCTGTTGGCCATTATCACGCATCCAGTCCCTCGATATTTTGGGATTTGGGCATGACATGGTTTTTGTGGTGGCCCATGCAGGTCAACGACTAAATTGTTCGGTTTCAACTTAGGGACCGAATATGCCTGCAATAAGAATATGATCAGTTTTTAGGATCTCATCCACTTGCTTGAATCGTTTTTGATATCTGTATCGTATTCAAACTAATTTTGACTTGCATCTTGCCTTGACTCCTGTGCGCCTCTTATAGTTTATTGTTGATGCAGAGTAATGGATTCACGAGAAAACGACGGAACTCCAACAAGAACACCAATAGGCGCTGAAGCCACCTACGGAGAAGATGAAGTGACGCTATTGAGTGGAGATCCCTCTACTCACCGAAGCAGCCAAGCAGATCCGCAATCTTCTAGATTTCGGCGTGATGATATTCCACCTCCGCCCCAGTTCACTCCACAGATGCCTGTCTTTCCACCAGGCCAAGCAATGGACGGACAGCAGATGTTCCAGATGTTCTACGCAATGATGCAAGCTCAGCAACAAGTCCAAACTGAGGCCCATCGTCGTGAAGCTGAGTACTTGAGGAACAGTCTAGTAAATGCACTGGAGCAGGCCAACCTACCAGCTAGACGGCAACCGACGGGCTCTATCACTGATTTCCGACAACTGAAGCCCCGTACTTTCTCTGGCAAGGAGGGACCAACAGAAGTTCATGAATGGCTCACCAACATTCGGCATCAATTAGAAGCAACTGAGCTTCCACAGGAACGTTGGATGACTGCCGTCAGAATGCAATTGACGGACAATGCTCATCACTGGTGGATATCCGAGGAGACCAGGCTCGGACCAGACCGAGTTACTTGGGAAGAGTTCTCCATACTCTTCCAGGAGATGTACATACCGGCTATCGCTCGATCAGAACTTCGGGACAAGTTCAATCGCCTCACTTAGGATGCTATGACGGTGGAAGAGTACATGACCGAGTTCATTCGTCTGAGTCACTTCGCTCCTACCTTGATCCCGACAGAAGTAGAGAAGGCCGAGAAGTTTTTCGACGGACTCAACATCGAACTACAGAAACTAATTGGATCTGTCGCACCAACTTCGTACACGGACGTCCTTGCTGCAGCTCGACGCATGGAGCGCGTCACCAGGAGAGAAACCAGTCTGAAGAGGCCTTCCACATCAGTACCAGCCAGAGCAAAACATTGAGAAGCTGCCAAGAAACCTCATCTGCATCAAGCACCACAGGGATCTGTATCCAAAACCCTAACTCTTCCTACTTGTTATTACTGCGGCAAGACAGGCCATGTGGAGGAGTGTAGACATAAACACGGACTGTGCTTAGGTTGCGGATCCAGACAGCATGCAGTGAGGGACTGCCCTGAGTGTAGAGAAGCACCAAGAGCGAACCAACAAGCTCTACCAGCACCAGGAGGACATCAACCAAGGCTACCCTTGGTACTTCAAGCAGCACCCTACCAGCAAGCCAAGCAACAGCAGAGAGCACCACCTCAAGGACGCGGCCAAGTTTTCGCGATGACTGTGGAAGACGCGCAGAACCGTGGAGTTGCAAATGCGAGTAAGTTTTTGTAGTTCCGTTTCTAGCATTGCTTTAGTTCGTGTCTGCTGGTTCATGACCCCAGACTTAACCTGATAACTTTAACCTGTTAATAATTGATAACTTAGTGTTAGCCTAGTAATTTTGAACTTGTCAATAATTCAGAATGATTTATAAATGTTAACCTGATAAGTTTTTGAAATATAACCTGGTTTTCTAAAACAGTAATTTTCTAGATTTCTCACATTTGGGAAATTGCATAACTTTTAATGCTTAGAAAAATAATTTTTCCTAGGTGCTCCTTGATTTTGATGTGCTTCGAACAATGGTTGCAACCGTGTCATCTCTGTTGACCGGTTATTCTTTAATTGCGAGGACGCAATCCTCTTAAGGGGGGTAGATTGTAAACCCCCTGATTTTTAAGAAAATTTTAATCTTTGGATTTTTACATTTTTCTGGAATTTCTGGAATTTTCTGAGAATTTTCTGAGAATTTTCTCTAATTAAATTAATGTGTTTAAATTATTAAAGAATTTTTAACTGTTATTAAATAATATTAAAATATTATGAAAATAATATTTTATGGTGTAAAATAGAAAACCAGACATAGGATAATTTTTCGAAAATTTATTGGACCCCGGATGGATTTTAAAAGTCCTAAAAACAAATTAAATTATTAAACAAAATTAAACCGGGTTTAATTTTAAATAAAACCGAACCAAACCAAGTTGAACCAAACCGGGTTCATTGAACCAATTGCTTAGCGGGTCGGATCCGGGTCTAACCCAGACCCGACCCATTAATCCGAACCCGACCCGCCTTCAATTATTGGATCGGGCCGGATCCGTAGACCCGACCCGACCCTGTGGACCCGCGAACCCGATAACTCATCTCCCCCAACCCGACTTCTGAACTCCCCGCCGCCGGAACGGCCGCCGCCGTCGCCTCCTCGCCTCCCCAGCTACTCCTCTTCCTCTCCCCGCAACCGCTGTCCCCTCCGCTCCGGCTTTCCCTCACCGGACAACCCTCGGCCTCCCTCGACCTCTCTATAAAACCCCAACCCTAGCCGGCCGGCTTCGTCCTCCCCAGCTCCGCCTCGACACCGCCCTGCTCCGCTGCTTCCGCCCCGCACCAGCCATCGTCTCCCCCGAGCGCCGCCTCCTTCCTCGACTCACTGCTGCCCTAGCCCCGACTGCACCAGAGTCGACTCCGGCCGAGCCCTCTAGAACCTCCAGCCGCCGGCGCCGTCCTCGGAGCTCCCCGCAGCAGTCCACCTCCGCGCCTCAGTCCGCCTCCGGCCGACTCTGGTGACACCCAGACGCAAGCCCTAAGTTGGACACAGGCAGAAGACCGGACACAAAACCCTAACTCTAGACACGGTTGGACACAGGACACGAGGATACGAGGACTCGGTTTTTCAGACCACTTCAGGTACTTGTAACTTCTTGCTCGTAGCTCGGATTTTGATTCCGTAAATTTTATCGCGTAGCCTGTATGACCCCCTCGGTGCCCGTGCAACCCGCTCGGGACATCGCGACCTGTGGTGATCGCGAACCGCGATCCAAAAACAGGAAAAACTAAGTCCTGTTTCACCCCGGAACTGAGTACGCCCCGCCAAACGGGACGACTTGGTCGCGTGCGGTCTTCACAGATACGTGCGCATCGTTGATACGGACGTGCGGGATTTTGCAGAAGCTGATTCGGATGTGCGTGCACACCGAAATCAGTGCGTATCCGCGGATATTGTCCCGTATCCGACTTTTCTGAATCTTGCCCTAACTTAGTGTACACACGTCGGATTGAGACGAAACTTGCGCCATCGGACTCGTAGCAATACGCTGGTCCTGTGAGCCAAGTTTGGTTCGATTCTGAGAACGTTGACAAAATCGCGTGTCGTGGGCCCCACAGGTTCCAACTGACGGGCGATTTTGAGAACGGCTCATCGGAATCCAATTCCGGAAGTTCCGTTGGGTTCGTATCATCGTTCTTGACATGTTGACACTAAGTTGGACTGATTTGGAGACCTTTGACCTTGACACATTTTTCGGTGCAAAGCGGCCCACATCTGGACCCCGCATTGACCCGAAAATGACGTTTTTTGCCCTTGTCTCCAAATTGGACTCAAGGACAGGCGTTCCTAGCTGATTAATATTTTCTGGATCTGTTGGTGATGTCTATTTCAGCAATCGGAGTACTGTCTGAAAATCCAGCTGAAGCTCGAGCTACAACTGAAACAGGAAACCCAGGCAAGTGTACCTTATCATAAAATGCAGTTATTGATTCATTTTGATTCTCTTGCTTTAATTTCTCTGACTGTTGTACTTGCCCTATCAAGTACTTATTACCCAGGACACCTGACACAAAGCATGATACAGAATCTTCCTGATTATTCAAGGGGGTTTTGTATAGGATATAGATTTCATGATTTAAGCTTTATTTTCTTAGAACTTAATAAATGACGGATTGCATTAGTTTAATCTTGTGTAACATGAAAATTGAGAACTGTGACGTGAGATTTCATTGGGTGGGGAGAGTATTACCATATCAAGGCTGAATATATGATATATTGTAATCTGGATGTGTCCTAGTCTCTGACACAGAGCTTTGGCACCTGTACTGGCCCTTCGAGAAAACACTGCTATGGTTTCTTGACACTGATCCTGTAGTAGTCTCAGCCTGAGTATGACTAATAACTCTCACTTGCATGATCACTTAGCTGGTTTAATTAATTACCCTATTGTTCCTTTATTTCTGCATTATATTTGGCATGTGTTTTCTGTACCTTGCTATGTCCCTTGAGGACCTGGAATGGATTATGTCCCCAGATTTAGCAGACGAGATCTACCCAGAGGTGTACGGAACAAGGGCACTACTCGGAGCAGTACCGGAAGACGAGGTGATCGCGGAGGACTTCTCCTGAACAATTGCTTCGCCCTGCTCAGTCTTATGGCAAATAGACTTTATTTCCTGTTAATTGAACTCTTTATTTCCTGTCTTTGAGAACTTGTGTAAACAGACTTAATATCGGATTGTTCTCCGATTTTATTTACTTTGTCTGGTTGTAGTTTAATATTTCTTTTGCTGTTGTTGTCATCTTTTATCTGTGGATGAGATTAGTAAACCTTGACTCTTGTAACACAGCTTAAGTATGCCCGATGGATCCATTAAATTGGGTTTGTCCATTGGTGCATGCTGCTGGCCATTATCACGCATCCAGTCCCTCGATATTTTGGGATTGGGGCTTGACATGCACTGCACAACACCTTACTTGATACATAAGATTGCGTCTAATTAACTCGGATGGGGTTAGGGTCTGTGTCGTATCTCGGGTTTGGGTTAGGGTCTGTGACATGTCCAGTATCGTGTCAGTGAAGAGAGATAGGGTTAGGGTTAGGGTCTGTGTCATATCCCGTAACGTGTCAGTGACATATCGTGTCAGTGTATGTATGTGTCGTGTCCGCTATCAAATATCGTGTCAGCATCTGTGGGAGAGAGAGAGAGAGTGAGAGAGATATGGTTAGGGTTAGGGTTTACACCCTCTATGAATTTATCGCGCACACTATATTAATGCATAAGTAAAATCTTCGACTTGATTCCCCGATACATATATAGAAACCCTATTTAGGATGGTCACACCTATCATTTATCAATTAAGTTAAATACACACATGCAATACTATTTTACAACAAAAATGTGTGGTAATATGGTAAATTAATTAATTACATGGATATATATCGTGTCTGTGTCAGTGTGTGTGTGTCGTGTCTGTCTCATTGTGTGTGTTTGTGTTTGTGTCAGTGTATGTCTGTGTCGTGCCTGTGTTAGTGTATGTGTGTGTCGTGTCTGTGTCTGTGTGTATTTTACAACAAAAACTGTATATTTCTATACTCTTATATATATATGTATCTATCTATATAGATTATTAATCCTCACTAGCTCACTCATCCCTCACTCAAACATATACACATACACACCTCTCACTTGGACACTCTCTCTCTCTCTCTCTCTCTTTCTCTCTCTCTCTCTCACACACACACACACACACACACAAGGAACATGTGGACTCTCATACACTTGACACAAACACACAAGGTACTACACATACCCAAACACAATATCTTGACTAAAACACATACCCAAATTTATATCAAACAACATATATCATAGTTAGAAATCGACACTTATGATTACCTAAATTTTCGGAAGTTAACCATGATCATATCCAACCTCATTCCAAATATCGGGAGGGTACGGTTGCCTTAAAGTATTAAAGAATATGTTCATGTGTGGAGAAAACTAGCAAGCAATCTCTATAAATGATTCTTAAGTTCACAAATCCTAATTTGTAGCACAAGCATATCACCCGCAGGACTCCACCTCCCATTGTAGTGTGTCTGTGTCAGTGTTAGTGTGTCCATGACAGTGTCATTTCGAATAGGCTATAAGGCACCAATTACTTCACACACACACACACACACACACACAGTCCATGTCAGTGTTAGTGTGTCTGTGCCAATGTCAGAATAATTATGGTGTGTGTTAAAATGTCTGTGAGTGTCTGTATCGGTGTCATGAGAATTAGGGTTAGGGTTTACCTGACCGAGGAGGGGGGCTGACTGATCGAAGAGCCGAAGGCGGAGGGAGAGTCGGAGCACAGAGGGGAGGGGGAGCCGGAGCACGGAGGGGGGGGGGAGCCGAAGCACAGAGGGGAGAGAGCCGGAACATAGGGGGGAGTCGAAGGGGGGTGCTGGAAGGGGGAGAGCCGGAGGGGGAGCCGGGGGCGGGGGGAGCACGACCTTGGGGAAGGGGCACGGAGCGCCGGAGGGGGTCACGGAGCCGGACGGGGCGTGTGGTTTCGAATTTTTGCGAATGAAAACGAACGGAAAAAATAAAAAATCAGAACCCTATATTAAACAATTTAGCGACGTATAAAGTAGAAGTCGCTAAACGTCGTCGTTTTTTAATATATTGTGACGTAATTGTTATAATTTCGCTAAATACGTCGTTGTAATTAAAACATTAGCGACGTTCAGCGACTATTACCGACGTCTATTTCCATAATAATAATGATAGTCGCTGGATGACGCTAAACGTCGGCACTAACGACATTTTGCGACTTTTTTAAATGGAGCCGCTAAATTCTTAGGAATTGACGACGTTTTACTCTGACGTCGCTAAGGACGTCGCTAATTGGACAAAATTTAGTAGTGAAGTGCGTAGCCTGAAGATATATTATTGTACTCAAATTTCGTACTATGGGAATCGGGACGTGAGAGTAACTTTCGAGTTTTTAATGGTAGCTCCTAATATAAAGTGAAGTATACTTAGCATTGGCCTTATCCAACAAATTGACTTATTGTAGTATTTTATTATATTAATATAATCACGTACATAAATTTACGCAGGTTTATTAAGAGCATTTATTCTTCATGTGCTCACAGGAGGACATGAACTGCTTAGTTCTTTTCTTTTAAACAATCATCTTCTAGTTGTAGTCCACACGAATAAACAGTCTTTAACATACGCAATACTATAATACACCAATCACTCACGTTTGCTACATATGATGATGTATTTTTATCACCATCACCATTTGAGTATAATAGGATATAGTATTAGAATTCCTAGTTCATATTTTAAATAGAAATTAAATTTGGAAATAAAGGAAAAAAATTTGGAGTTCTATACCTCAGAAAAGAAAGTCCTAGACATTTGAAAATTGAAACGGACGTACGACTCCGAGCATGGAAACAACATATACAATTGTCTGAAATATTATAATACTTCTTTATCATCATCATCGCTATGATAAAAAAATATTATAATATTTCTTTTATCTTCTATTTATTATTTATATTTCATTTTAGGTAAATAAATGTAAACTGAATAGAAAATCTGTCGTCAATAGTAAGATGCCACAACTGGAAAGTTGCATTTTTGATATAAATCAGTTCTTTTGTGCACGACCTTTGATTTAAGTGGAATATACAATCTAATTGTTCAGAGTTTTTCTTAGACTCTTCATAAATAAATAAATAAATTAATTAAATCTATAATAATCTAGAGAAAAAATATATCTCCAATAAAAATCTCTATCTAAAGCTCTATTCTAGATATATAAAAAAAATATTAAAAATAAAGAGCTCTACGAGACTGCATGTAGAACATGTAGAGTCTAATAGAATTTTTTTTCTGTTTCTATATAGTATACGAAAGTGAATTCACGTAAATATTTATTTATCATATTATAGTGAAAACTGTTATTTATTTATTTTTGTTTAATGTCGTGTACTATAAGAATAAGTACTGAGAGCAACTAACGAAGACAAAAAAATAAAATTAGTTAGATTTTTTATATGTAAAAAATATCACTTAGACATAAAATATCTTAAAAGGACTTGGTATATAAGGATAGAAATAAAAAAAATACAGATAACCATTGGAGAAGACCTTATTGGCAAGTTGCAGTTAATAATTCATTGTCAAGTAATTAGTTGTAGGTAACTTATAATTAAGTTAATTAACCTGTCTTCTAAAAAAGTTAAAATGTCCCTCAAGTTACATGTACCTAGAAACCAAATAAACCATGCCTGATATCACAAAAGATATGACTATGTTATGACTACAACCAAATGCCTACAACCCTCTTACAACTGCCACGTAACGTTTACGTGGTGGTCGTCCATTGGAGGAGGATGAAAATGTGGAATCCAATGGCTGTTCGGATGGTCGTTACGTGACGGTTGTTCATTGGAAGAGAAATGAAATTGAGGATGGCCCACATAGCAGAAGGATGAGAGAGTTGTAAGAAAATTATAAGCATTTTTTTAGTAAACTTAGGATTATTGCAAAACATATAGTAGTTGAATGAAAGTTTGGTGTCAAAGCATTGACAGTGCTAGCACATCACACACACACAAAACTACAACCACAACGTTCATTCTTTAATTCCAATAAACCCATTAACACACTGCTCTTCTTCCGTACCTCCATCAATAGAAATAGTAGTCAACAAATAAAAATATGAAAACCTTTTTTAAATCCAACAGCCAATTCCATCATGTTGCTAATTTTGTTAAAGATTAATAAATGTTCCCCTCAATTTAGGCTTTAATATGGAAGTGACTTTTGCAGCTGACCCATAGCCCACTATGTTCACAACCACACACACACACACACACACACACACACACACACACATATATATATATATATATATATATATATATATATATATATGTGTGTGTGTGTGTGTGCGTGTGGATGTGGTAAACTAAATATGAACTATAGATTCATATTCCTATATAAATCATACACATGTGGACCAATAGAAATTGATTCTTACATTATATATGCACTCATGTGTACTAGTACACTCAATTTCTATGTCCACATATATATTGGCTCATGTAGAAATATGAGTCTATGGCTCATATTCCTTTTTTCCATATATATATATATATATATATATATATGATGAGAGATCTACATTTTCGATGTTGTGTCTTCAAATATCATCATATTATCAACCGTTGAATCTTATTTAAGTCATATATATATATATATATATATATATATATATATATATATATATATATATATATATATATATATATTCCCTAGGGTGTGAAATCCAATCGCAACCACCTATGTACAGCCCCAACTGATGATAATGAACCTCATCATCCTCATATGGAGATTCCCTGTCCGGCATTTGGAGGGAATGCAATGCCCCAACATTGAGGAATTATAATGCTTGCTTGCAATGAAGTAGAAAGAAATATATTTTCTTTTACGAAGACGTAAATCATTTGTACGTAAATAAGATTTTGATGCTCGATTTCTGTCACGTTCCAGTTCCAAAATATCGAGGGACTAGTCACGCAACAATGGCCAGCAGCACATTCCAATGGACAAACCCAATTTAATGGACCCGTTAGAGTGTACTTAAGCTGTAAAACAAATATAATGGTCTGCGATACATGTCACATTCTAATTCTAATCTCATCTACAGAAGGTAAACACAATTCAAAATGTCAGATTAATCAAAAGAGAAATATAATCCAACACGTCTCAATACAAACTATCACGGGGAACAACCCGATAATAAGTTTAGTACAGTAATCCAAGTGACAGGAAATAGAGAAACTAGAAACAGAAATAACTGAGTATATAAAACAATTACTCAGAAGAAATCCTCCGGCACCACTTCGTCCTCTGGTGCTGGTACTACTCCAGTGTCTGCTCATGTCCCGTATACCTCGGGGTATATCTCCTCTGTTATACCTGGGGACATAATTCGGATTCAGATCTTCAGGGGACATAGCAAGGTGCAGGAATAACTTAAGCCAAATAAATTCAGTATATAAAAATATATCAACATGGCAAGCTATGTAACCAACTATGTGATATGCAAATGAGAGCATCACTAGTACTCAGGCTGAGGCCACTACAAGCTCTGTGTCGGGGAGCCGGTAGCAGTAATATCACGTAATGAGCCTAGCTATGATATAGAGGCTAAAGTACCGCAATAATAAATATATATCTATATAATCAGCATGTAGCATATGTCTCTTCCTACCCAATGTAATCACACGTCTCATGTCCATAACACGCAAGATCATGACCTCTAGCTAGTACAGCGAGTCATAATAATATCTATGTATATGCAAGATCTATGTTACGAATAATGTAAGTCTATACAGAATCACCATGAATAACTCAAAAAAGATTTTATCTCATGAATAGTGCCAAGTGTCCTATGGTATGACGTACTTAATAAAGCAAGCACGAAAATATAGGATCGGGTTATCAACTCTCTAAGTGACGTTACACGACTCCGCGTACGACGTCCACACCCGAATATTATTCAGACGTTAAGCAACGTCTCACGGTCCTAGGTTGAACATATACATCATAGAAATAAATCAAGGAAATAATATTAAAGCAATTACTGCAAGTTTGGCATGGTACGCTTGCCTGGGGTTTGAACTGCTACAGTTGCTCCGGTAACAGCGAAATCTTCAAGTACGCCTCCGGATGCTGAAACAAACATTACCATCACTCTCAGAATACATGAAATAGTTAGAATTGACTACCCATAAGTCCAATTTGGATACAGGGACAAAATTGACAGTTTCTGGTTAAAGCGGGGTCCACATGTGGCCCACTTCGCACAAAAAAATGTGTCAGAGACAAAGTTTTCTAAATTTCTCAAACTTAGTGTCTACGAGTCCAGAACGATGATACGAACCCAACGGAATGTCCAGAACTGGATTCCAATGAGCCGATCATAAAATCGTCCATCAAGTGGAACCGTAGGGCCCACAAAATGATGTTTCGTCAACGTTCTCAGAATCGAACCAAACTTGGGTCACAGGACCAGCATAACGCTGCGAATCCGATGGCGCAAGTTTCGTTGCGAAACGACAAGTACACACGAAGTTACAACGAGTGTCAGAACAGGTCCGATATAGGACTTTTTCGACGGATACGCGTTGATTCCGGTGTGCACGTACATCCAAATCAACTTCCGTGAAATTCCACACGTCCGCATTGACGATACGCGTCTTTCGATGTAATTTGCACACGACGAAGTCCCCTAGTTTAGCGGAACGCACCTAGTTTCGCAAAATTTTGGATTTTAAAAACCAAGTTTTTGGTCAACTTCACCCGCGAATAAAACATGACTTACAGCAAATTAAAATAAACTAATGACAGGGTTTAAAACTTGGTTATGTCGTCTAATTTACTGTTCAAGTAAATTTAGAAAATATTAAATAGGTTGGACATAAAACGGTCATGAACTTGGGATTTCAGGACAGTTTTCTGAACTACAAATTGGGTCTTTTTTTTCCTGTTTTGCGTCGCGATTTGCTACCGACAAAGGATACGATACCCCAATCTAATTGTACATGGTTCGAGAGGGTTGTGTTGCGATCATAACACAACAGGCCGATCGAAAATTGATGCAACGAGCAGGAAGTAAACCGGAACAGGGGTCGGCCGCGGTGTGTTGCGCGTGGACAGTGGTGGCGGCGGTGGTCAATCGACGGCGGTTCTGCGGCTGATGTGATCACGTGCGGCCGCTCGGGGAAGCTGGAACCGGAGTCTTCGTCGTCGACGGCGGCGGCGGCAAAGTGATGGCGGTGGTCGTCGCCGGAGGTGGAGAAGTGGTGATGGCGTTGGTGATCCTGTCACTGGGGGGTTTATATAGAGGAGGGCCGCGGCGGTTACGGGGAGAGGGGCCAGAAAGGTCGCCGGGGGTTTCGGGAAAGGGGGGGGTCGTGCGGGTACTGTGGGGAGAGTGGGTTAGCGGGTCGGGTCGGATCGGGTAGGATCCAATAGTGGTTGGGTTGGTTCGGTTGGGTTTAGTTTGGTTTGGTTCGGTTCGGTTCAAGTCTGGTTCGGTTTGGTTTATCTAAGAACATTACTTTTTGGCTATAAAAAAATAGTTTTTGAGCCAAATAAATTTTAGAAAAACTACACAACATCATATTATTAATTATACACTCAAAAAAATAATTTTTGAAATATTTTAATACTTAATTTAATACACAAAAATATTAATCCCTGAAGGACATTTATTATAATTAATGAAAAAATACAGAAAAACTTGAAAATTCATAATTAAATTTCTAAAAAATTCGGGTGTTTACAATCTACCCACCTTAAAAGAATTGCGTCATCGCAATTAAGAAAATGAAACATAAACGGTCAGAAGAGATGACGCGGTTGCAAGACATGTTTGTTGAAGCACGACACAAAGAATAAGAAATCATGAACAAGAAAAAATCGAGAGGAAGAATGAAGGATTTGTTCAAGCAGAACACGTAGGGAAGGAATAAAAACATTTTCCTAAGCAATGAAAGATAAGTAACTCAAGAGTAAAGGAGCCTGGTTAGAACGAAGATCAACTACAGCTTATGAAAACTTGGGTACCAGTTATTAATCTAGACTAACAAGTTCATAATAATCAGAATACTAGGTATCGGTTAGGGAATGGAACTAACAGGCACATGCTAAAGTATTACTAGAAATATTCGCTATTATAGCTAACTATGATAAAACTAAATCTTACTCATATTCACTACTCATCGAGTCTGTGCTTCCTCCACTGTCATCGCAAAAGCCCGTCCACGTCCTTGTGGTGGTGCCATCTGCTGTTGCTGGACCTGCTGAAAGAGTGCTGCATGTGGTGCCAATTGTGGCCTTAGCTGATATCCTTCCAGTGCTGGTAAAGCTTGTCGGTTACCATCGGTGCTCCTTCTCGACGCTTAGGGCAATCCTTTGCTGAATGTTGGCTGGATCCGCAAATCAAACATAATCCCAACTTGCGTCTGCACTCGCTCTCATAATGACCTCTCTTGCCACAATATTGACATGTAGGCAGTGCCTGCGGAGATGCTCTAGGTGGCTGGTGCATGTGAGGTCACTTTGCAGCTTCTCCCTGTGGTGCTCTGGCTGGTGCTGATGTGAATGGTCGTTTCTGGCTTGACTCTCTCCTGGTGACGCGCTCCATGCGTCGGGCTGCAGCAAGGACTTTCGTATAAGAAGTAGGTGCAACAGAGCCGATCTGTCTCTGTAGCTCAAAGTTTAGTCCGTCAAAGAATTTCTCAGCCTTCTCTGACGTCGCTAACGACGTTTTGCGACTTTTTAAAATGGGGTCGCTAAATTCTTAGAAATTGACGACGTTTTACTCTGACGTCGCTAAGGACGTCGCTAATTGGACAAAATTTAGTAGTGAAGTGCGTAGCCTGAAGATTTATTATTGTACTCAAATTTCGTACTATAGGAATCGGGACGTGAGAGTAACTTTCGAGTTTTTATCGGTAGCTCCTAATATAAAGTGAAGTACCTTAGCATTGGCCTTATCCAACAAATTAACTTATTGTAGTATTTTATTATATTAATATAATCACGTACATAAATTTACGCAGGTTTATTAAGAGCATTTATTCTTCATGTGCTCACAGGAGGACATGAACTGCTTAGTTCTTTTCTTTTAAACAATCATCTTCTAGTTGTAGTCCACACGAATAAACAGTCTTTAACATACGCAATACTATAATACACCAATCACTCACGTTTGCTACATATGATGATGTATTTTTATCACCATCACCATTGAGTATAATAGGATATAGTATTAGAATTCCTAGTTCATATTTTAAATAGAAATTAAATTTGGAAATAAAGGAAAAAAATTTGGAGTTCTATACCTCAGAAAAGAAAGTCCTAGACATTTGAAAATTGAAACGGACGTACAACTCCGAGCATGGAAACAACATATACAATTGTCTCAAATATTATAGGACTTCTTTATCATCATCATCGCTATGATAAAGAAATATTATAATATTTTTTTATCTTCTATTTATTATTTATATTTCATTTTAGGTAAATAAATGTAAACTGAATAGAAAATCTGTCGTCAATAGTAAGATGCCACAACTGGAAAGTTGCATTTTTGATATAAATCAGTTCTTTTGTGCACGACCTTTGATTTAAGTGGAATATACAATCTAATTGTTCAGAGTTTTTCTTAGGCTCTTCATAAATTAATTAATAAATTAAATAAATCTATAATAATCTAGAGAAAAAATATATCTCCAATAAAAATCTCTATCTAAAGCTCTATTCTAGATAATAAAAAAAAATATTAAAAATAAAGAGCTCTACGAGACTGCATGTAGAACATGTAGAGTCTAATAGAATTTTTTCTGTTTCTATATAGTATACGAAAGTGAATTCACGTAAATATTTATTTATCGTATTATAGTGAAAACTGTTATTTATTTATTTTTGTTTAATGTCGTGTACTATAAGAATAAGTACTGAGAGCAACGAAGAAAAAAAAAAATTTAGTTAGATTTTTGATATGGAAAAAGTATCACGTAGACATAAAATATCTTAAAAGGACTTGGTATATAGGATAGAAATAAAAAAAATACAGATAACCATTGTAGAAGACCTTATTGGCAAGTTGCAGTTAATAATTCATTGTCAAGTAATTAGTTGTAGGTAACTTATAATTAAGTTAATTAACTTGTCTTCTAAAAAAGTTAAATGTCCCTCAAGTTACCTATACCTAGAAACCAAATCATGTCTGATATCACAAAAGATAGGACTATGCTATGACTACAACCAAATGCTTACAACCCTCTTACGACCGTTGCGTGACGTCCACATGGCAGTCGTCCATTGGAGGAGGATGGAGATGTGGAATTCGATGGTTGTTCAGATAGTCGTCACGTTACGGTCGTTCATTGTAAGAGAAATGGGATCGAGGGTGGCCCACATAGCAGAAGAATGAAAGGATTGTAAGAAAATTGAACTTAGCATTATTATAAAAGATATAGTAGTTGAATGAAAGTTTGGTGTCAAAGCATTGACAGTACTAGCACAATGATCGATATTCGATATTAAAGTAAATTGTTTTTCCTCTCCCACACCCACAACCACAACCACAACGTTCATTCTTTAATTCCAATAACCCCATTAACACACTATTCTTCCGTACCTCAACAAATAAAATATATGAAAACCTTTTTAAAATCCAACAGCCAATTCCATCATGTTGCTAATTTTGTTAAAGATTAATAAAGGTTCCCCTCAATTTAGGCTTTAATATGGAAGTGACTTTTGCAGTTGACCCATAGCCCACTATACCACCACCAAATAAATAAATAAATAAATAAATAAATAAATATATATATATATATATATATATATATATATATATATATAGGATAAACGAATCATACACATATGGACCAATAGAAATTGATTCCTACATTCCATATGCATCCATGTGTACTATTACACTCCATTCCTATTGGTCCACGTATGCATTGATCTATGGCTCATATCCTTTTTTTTCATATATATATATATATATATATATAATGATTTAAATAAGATTCAACGGTTGATAATATGATGATATCTGGGGATACAAAATATCGAAAATATAGATTTAAATAAGATTCAACGGTTGATAATATGATGATATTTGGGGATACAAAATATCGAAAATATAGATCTCTCATCATACATATATATATATATATATATATATATATATATATATATATATATATATATTCTAGGGTGAAAAATCCAATCACAACCACCTATGTACGTCCCCAACTGATGATAATGAACCTCATCATCCTCATATTGAGATTCCCTGTCCGGCATTTGGAGGGAATGCAGTGCCCCAACATTCAGGAATTATAATGCTTGCTTGCAATGAAGTAGAAAGAAATATATTTTCTTTTAGGAAGACGTAAATCATTTGTATGTAAATAAGATTTTGATACTCTGTTTCACTTTAGTTTTAGTCCAACTTTGCATAATTGACCGTATCATTCTTCACGTAATGGGCTTTTTATTAATTTGGATCCTCTCTTTGAGGAGCTAGTTTGATTTACTAGACTAACAGAAGAGAGACAGGAGAGATGAATTGTCAAGTGACTGAAATCTTCAAGAGTTCTCCGACGTCTATTTATAGTAATATGATGGCTTAACAACTGAATTCAATAGTATATTTATAAAATTACAAAGAGATAAATATGTCTCAATTATTGGTTGGTACAAATCATCCAATAGTTAGTTATAACTAAGTGTAACACTTCTTCTTGTGTGTGCATAACTCAATAATCAATCTTCATGGATTATCAACAAGAATCTTAGGGGATGATTAGTACCGGTCTTCAGAAATGATCATTTGGGACGCACACTAAATTCAAATAAATATACTTTTTAATACTCTTCATGGTTTTAACATTATTTCAAACTAGGAACATTTGAATACAGAAAGTCTCTATAATCCGATTTCTCACAAACCACCCCCACCCCGACCCCCAAAAATACTTATACTTTAAGGGACATTTGCAAGGGAATATCAGCCGAAGTACCTGTGGCAAGTCATGACAATGGGTAGGTCAAATTAATAACTGGACAAACAATTTGGGTGGGGGATCTCATCTTTGCCGACATTAACGTCAGCAAATTAAACGAATTATTTGCAAATATCATATATTATTCTGTATATGGAAGGAAATAGGTGCCAGCTTGTTGTATATGTTCCAAATTTGGGCAGTTGATAAAGACATTACAAAAAAGACCTAACACGGTCAAATTTTTATCCTTGATAATTACAAGTTTGCTATTCAAAAAAATTATTCATCAGACTGTCCATTTTCAATTTTTTTTTTTTTTTATAATCAGGACTCAAAATTTTGACAATCCTACCAATTGGAAGGACTCTCAAAATTTTAACAGCCCTAACAATTGGAATGACTGTCAAAATTTTGACAGTCCTAAAAAAATATGTTGATTTTTTATGACTGTTAAAATTTTGACGGTCCTTCCAATTGGTAGGACTGTCAAAATTTTGATAGTCCGGAGGGAAGGACCACGCGAGGTGACACGAGGACGGGACTACGTGGAGGCCGGAAGATGGGGTACGAAGCTGCACGAGACGGAGGAGTGGGAGGAGGAGGAGAGGGACTAGAAAGGAGGAGGAGGGGGAGGAGGTCGGAGGGGAGCGAAGGAGCGGAAGGAGGAGGAGGAGAGGATCCAGAGAGGAGGAGGATGCTGGAGGGGGTGGGGACGACGGAGCCGACAGAGGAGGAGGAGGAGGAGGAGAGGAGCGGAGGAACGGAAGGAGGAGGAGGAGGATGCTGGAGGAGGACGGAGGATGAGGAGATAATCCAGAGAGGAGGAGAATGCTGGAGGGGGGTGGGGCGACGGGAGCCGACCTCGCCTGCCTCCGCCGTCCCTTCGAGGAGGACTCCGGCAGTAAAAGAGCCGACGGGAATGTGCTTGAGGTGCGGCTCGGCGGCGGCGATGCGGTCAATGACGAGGTTGAAGACGCGGAGAGACGAAAAATTGTGGAAGGAGGGAGGGGGAGAGGCCGGAGGAGGTGAGAGTGGAAGAGGAGCAGAAGGAGGAAGGTGAAGAGGGTGGACAGTTCTAGTAAAATTTGAACTAGTCTGAATAAAAAAAAAATTCTAACTGGAGTAGCACCAATATTAAATTAGTTTCGAGTCATTTTTGTAGTGACTTTATAATATCCCCAAATTTTGATGGATGGTTTTATTTATGATCAATTAGGACAATGAAACTAAGTACCTTTTAACCAAACTGCAGCAACTGCTTACCGAGTAAGGAAAGGCGTAGGTGACCAATTGAGTGGTAGAATGTCTCCACAATATTAAAGCATCGTTGAAAGGAAAAGCTAGCTTTTAACGGTGGAATTGGGTCACAAAAAGGATATTGTAGTGGACCACTCGATGATTATAACACTTCTTGCTAGTTCGAGGATGGAACCAAGATTTCGAGTCCACTTTGGACTGAATTAAAAATACTATGGTAAAAAAAAAACTACACTATATGGCATCGATTTTTTTTTTTTTGTATAATACCTAGGTTCCACTCGTGACTATAAGAGTCATCCAGTCAACGGAGGAAAGATTCGAATATTGATCTACTCCAAAACTGCCAACCACATTACCACTAGGATAATCAATTGAATTTTAGAACAATGGGCTGTTGTCTATGGTATATTGTATATGGGTTGGATAGTTTGACAAAACTGATATAAGAGTAGGATTATGCTGAAATAAGTTCCGACTAAGCTGAAATTGAATTGGGTTATGAGCTGATATTAGGAATTGGGTTATGAGCTGATATTAGGGTTGTGCAAATTTGGATCGAACTGAACGAATCGACCAGGTCCAAACCAAACCGATGGACAACTCGGGTCGGATCAGTTGAATGTTCTTAATAACCGAGCAGTTTGATTTGGACAATGGATTGATAATATCAAAAATGGGTAAAACTAAACCAAACCGACCAACCAATGGACCTTATGTATTTTTATTATTTTGCTTTGTTGTTTGTTATTTTTAGACTTTTTCTTTTTCTTTATTGGAGATAGAAAGATGAAAATGAACTATTGTGTTTGTTGGAGATAGAATGATAAAATGATGGAAATGGGTTATCAGCAAACATGAGACAAAAGATTACTTATATTATTTAAAGTTTTGTTAATTTTAAATATATTGGATTCAAATACAAAATCGATCAGCCAAGACGAACCAAACTAAACCAAGTCGATCGTTTTCACAACAGAATAATTTTGATTTGGCTGCGATTGTGACCAAATATGTCGACCACCGACCGATGCACAACCCTACAAAGAGCTGTTGTATATGGGTTGGGTAGTTGAGCTAATCTGAGATAAAGAGTTGGATTAGGCTGCGACGAGTTCGGGAGCTGAAATTTGGTTTAGGGTGTGGGCTGGTATCATATAGCCAAATTTTTTTTAAAAAATTTGATTGGGCTGAAGCCCACCCACACGCCCTAACCTGTTACTGTTGAATTTCAAGTCAAATTCAGGTAGGTTTGAATCAGACCTGGTCGACTGCAGATGTCTTATTGGTATCTTACAAATATCCCTGGAACTCTGGAGACCTTTAACAGTCTATTTATTGGAAGGACTATCAAAAAAAATTGATACTCCTAAAATTTGGGCTATCCTAAGTAACTTTGGTAGTCTTTAGAATTTGCCTTAATGAAGTAGCGTACCTGTATGGATCTGAACTATAGCAAGGGAATCCCATATTTCTGGTGATAGGGGATCCATAACAATAGATCCATCTTAGATCCCTGCAGCCAACAAATATGCCCTGAATATCATAGTACTAATAATAGGAGAACAAAATGTTAGGTCTTTAAGTACTACTCAAGCTGCAAGATATCTGTAAAAAAAATCAAGTTAAGGGAACTAATAAAGATGCAATATATCTTTAAAAATGGGGAATATGGACCTAACGTTTATAAAACATTATGTTCGCTCTTTGTTCCTTTGTAACATCTGCTAGTAGAGTTGTATTAAGAATAGAGGTGCAACAAATAGGACATTATTCATCATTTTCGGATCCTGATAACAACAAGTAATTAATATACATCACAGAACACAAAAGTATGCATATGTCAAGCAAAAAAGAGAAGAAATATATGCTAATCAAGCCAATGAGCACATTTTTTTGTTGTTAACTCCATCTAGAACCCACAAATGATATTTCACAACACCAAGATGTCCTTGCTGATTCTACATATTTCTTGAGGTTACTTCTCTGAGTATTAGAGTTGTGTTTCTTATTCTATTTAAGACCAGAAGAACTATTGGCTCAAGTATCTCTCTGTAATCATGCTGCAATAGATCAATTCCCCATTATGTAGCTTAGATTACTAGAAATGTTTTCAGACATTTCCATGTTGTCTTTGAAAAATTCACTGCAAAATCCAGGCCATGACCCAGGACTTCACCACATACCACAATAGGCCTAAACCAATAGGCTGTCCAACCTTCGGTGACAATTCAATATTATCTACTCCTAACCACCATTTATTCCTCATTTCATCAACCACAAGAATCATACAATTCAGGTCATGCCATGATCTAAAGATCCAATCTCCTGTGTGTACCAAACTAAAATGTCATGCCAATACAACGTTTCTAACAATTGATAGTTTCACTATTTATCTATCAGACACCTTAACTTGATTCAAGGTTCGTGTAACATAAGGTTGTGAGCGTGCTTACTAGAAATGACCAACTTGTTTTGATGACAATAAACCAATTAAGTTGAAGTTAACACCAAAAGATTAATAAGGACATCAACTTCCAGGATAACATGATAAACATTGGGCTGCAACTCCATTGCTTACATTATTGAATTTTGAAGAGAGAAGCGTCTTATCATCACTAAACAAAACAAGATATATCTGCAAAATAATTTTGAATACAATGTAATGATAAATAACTAGGATATTTATTTTATGAGAATGGATGTTTATAGTACTTGATTGTTTCTGGACAGACATTAGTTTAGGTTCATGCCACAAATAGTTCCAGGTCTCTCCTACTATCCATAACCAGCAGATCAAAAGTTGATAGATGTTTAAAAGTGACAGGTTGCAACGCAAAATAAATCAGAGTGGTGAAACTCTCCCCGTCAGTATCTTTCTCTCTACTTTGCCCATTCTTTGAGGCGGCCAGATCACATGAGTGACTCTCCCTGTTATTAGACCCATAGGTATCTGCAATAGAAGAAAGTGCTAATCAAATTTATTTAACTTTTTGCTGACTCATTGTAAAGAACAATTCATGTCCATTGGTCTATGTGCTTTCCAAACAAATTGACAACTTCGTATAGTTTTATGCTTATTCATTAATCATTGTACAGAAACAAGTAATGTCCATGTACCTATCTGCTTTCCTGATAATTGACAACTATGTCTAATATCCAAATTTCACATTAATATGATTTTTGATAGTTTTAGTGATGTCATACTGTCATCACCCATCCATGTGTTACAGATATGCACAATAAGTTAACCACAGAAAGTGGAGCTAGCATGGATTCAACTCTAGTTGAAGAAGGCTCCATGAAAAGATTTAAGTGCTTAATGGCTGGCTGCCAACTAGCATCAACTCCCACGTTGGCACACAGAAACCTCTAATGCATCAGTTTATCCGCCCTAAGCAACCACAAGAACATATTTACACCATAAAAGTATCAAGATGGAACAGAAAACAAGTATCTTTTAGGGAACTACATCATCTCTATGCAAATTATATCCCAAAATATTTAAATGATACGTTAGCAAGCAGGACATAATAATTTGAATATAGTTCAAGGGCTAGAGCACTGTAAAATGCACAAAAATGATAATTAAGGTCACTTGACTCAATTCAATTATGGGGCAAAATAACAAATTCAGCAAAAGTACATATTCAAGGAAATGTAAAATGTACAGAAGTTAGAAGGATAGAAAATAAAATTAGAATGCAATCAAAAGTTGATAAACAGAATTCAAGGTTGAACATTTTTTTGTGAAAATTGCAAAAAAAAGAAAGAAGGAAACTGACGCAAGCTATTCATAAGATATAAATTTCACTACATATGGAAAGTTTGTTCATATAAAAAGGACTGCCTTTTGTTTTGCTAAGCCCATAACAGAGCTGAATGGAAGACAAGGATTCACATAGACGACACCCAAAAAATATGCTTTTGTTGAGATATGACTTGAATCCTAACACATAAATATGTCCCTAGTCAGTGATCCAATTAACCAGCAACTTGGAAGCATTTGACACCATTGACTCCCCACGATAACCCCGGGTGTGTTAACGGGGTCAAGAAGTAGCGCCCCTCGTGGTGGTTAGGGGGCGAAGCCCCCGAAACCTAATAGTTCTTGGGTTAGATGTAGCTGGGTTTATGTGCATGTATTTTGTTCAAGGATATTTTAGAGATTTCATCAATAAAGAAGTATGTATATAAACTCTTATCTATTATGGGGTTAGGCTGTGAGATAAAATACACAGCTGCCTCCTCTTGCAGAACTATGTTTTTTATCTAGTGAAGATTGATCTGTTGTTGACCGTGGATGTAGTCCAATTCAAGGGTTAACCACGTAAACTCTATGTGTTTGCGATTGATGTGTTTTGTCTCTATTCTCTATTTTTTCTAACAGAGCATTATAATGTACGTGAAGGAATTAAGGAAGATACATCCACGACACATACAGAAGGCAAGATAGATCAGCAGGGTGGTACTATATACAATCAAATTTTGTTTTATTTGGAAGTTATTTTCTTATGCAATGGTTTTAGGCTTCAAGTTCTAATTGGCTCATTGAAACCCATTCACAACCTGCTTCCCATAGTTACAAGAAAAGTGCCTGAAGAACATCCACCTCAACAACAAAAACATCAAGCAGGATAACAACAAAGTGAGAACAAATGCAACAAGTTCAACGCTCTACAATATGCATTTCTGCTGCTACCGATTTGCTATCAAGAATTTTAGTATGCATGTATTATTTGTGGATGTCTAACTTATAAAATGTGCTGATATGCATGTATGTGTATGTACACTGGATCCACTTGTATCTTCTTATAGATACCTCCAAACAGTCATATTTTTGGAGCATCTGTGAATTTAATTTCTAAACAAGCAAAAGCTCAGTCAATATGTGACACGAAAAAAAATTCGTAGAGACCTCTTTCAGAGATTTTTCTTCAATTTAAATCATGTTTTCCTTTTCTCAGGACCTGCTTTGAAAAAAAAATATTTCTACCATTAATTACAATAAAGTCAATTATTTGATTAATTATTTGATTGCAAATATATAATGTTCCTATTAAATTTTTCACATGCATGATGCATTTCCTTGGTGTAGAATGTGCATCAATACATACTTTTGAGGTCAAGATCCTAAAAACACCTTGGAGGCTGAAATGGTGGTTGATAGAGTGGAAACAAAAAAGCTTAATGGTAAAATGTTAGAAAGCCAGATAATCTTCTTGTAATAAATTGGAAAACATCGACATTATTTTATATCATTGTCCTCCACTATGACAACTAAATTGTTTAATTTTGGAAAAAAAAAAGAGGACCACTATTCCCTCTTGAATGATAACAAATGAAAAAATAATTACAATAAAATGAGAGAACTGAAAATGGTGTCTGTGGGAAAAATCCCCCCCCTCTCCTCCTCCTCCTCACAAGGGTCCAAGTCGCCGACGATAAAAAGCTGACAGCGAGTGGAGCTCACCGAGGATAAAAAGCTGACAGTGAGTCTAGAACTGTCAACAGGTCGGGTTCGGGTCCGATCAAAGATCCGAACCCGATCAGAAATTATTTTGATTTCTTAATACTAGAGAAAATCGACACGTGTGAATGCACACGCATAGGTATGAGAGATGAAACATTCATTTATTGTTGCATTAACACATTTACTAGTACAGCATGCATGTAAAGTTTGATATTTAAATTCATTTTGAAAACTGTGGAACTCCCTCCCTAACGTGATGACCTACGATGGCTTCAAATTAGTTGTCGTAGTTAAATAGTATAAGATGTACCTGAATCCGACTCGGATTAAATTTGGGTTCTGTTTTTAGTACCCTACCCGGTTTGGTCATTTGCTTGTTTTGTATATAAAAAATGAAAATAAACCATATATTCAGATTCTGTGACTCTGATCCTGTTCGACCAACAATGAACACAGAGCTCTCAACTACCTTGCTACATTAGTTTGATGTACAAACATAACTTTTGTTATATTTTAAGATCCGAACTAGAACCGAACTTTCTCCCGGTTTCCTTTCTTGTACCCTACCCCGACAAGAATTTATTCAGGTTTGACTTTTTAGATCCAAACCCGAAATTTCAACTAAAATTCGGGTTGGGGTAACGGATTATTGGTTACCATTGACATGTCTATGTATGTGTGTGTTACGGGTATGGGGGTGGGTACGAGTGTGTGGGGAGTATGGGTTGGCGGCTACAGTCAGCTCTACCATAGAGGTTCGGGCACGAGAGCACCGAACCCTTGTCTTCTATCAAGCAAGAGATGTTAACCGTCCTTGTCGCCAAGAGTTGAAGCTGACAATGGGGGGCGACCACCAACAACCTCTCTTTATCTTGCTGTGCCCAGGAACACTCACCTTATGGCCACTTAGAAGATCTTGAGAAAAATCTCTAAGATCGAGGTGAGGGCCTTTGCTGCACGGAGTCCTTATCATGGATGAAGCCGAAGAAGTTCACCTTACTGAAGCAAACAATGATTAATTGCAGTGATCATCGATGAGGTAAACAATGATTAATTGAAGTGATCATCGATGAGGTTGAGGTTCAACTCAAGTTTGCGGAGGGTTTTCAGGAATTTGATGTCGTCGAGATCATCGACACAATAATCCACCTACTTTGGAGTTCACGATCAATGGTTTTGTGCCCTACATAACAGATTGTGATGGCAGATCAGTTATGACATTAAGAGGATATAGACAACACTTATTACACTTTATATGGTCGTGTGAAATAAGATTACTACCAAAACCAGCCTAACATATATTATACAAGACAATATGGTGAGTTCGAGTCGAAGTTTTGGGGAGTCAAATCTTGTTGTTCTAGGTGGTTGCTACTTGCTACGTCGATGATGGTACATATTAAAGAGACGCAAAACGACACTAATAGTTGTTCGCCATTAAATTTGAATGTTCTAAAGGAGCTTGATTTAATCAATAAACGAAAGAACGTATAAAGAGGTCCTGGACGGACAATCTAAGTACAATATTTTTTTGATCTGGGGTGTGGCGATGGACAAGGAGTGCTATGGCGTCTCCTTTACTCCGTAGACGATCCGATGCAGGGTGAGGAAGCTTACGTTCTCTCTTCGCTCGTCTCGGTATGCTCTCTCTGTATTGGCCGAGGGTGGTGTGCTCTCTCTCTCTGAAGCAGAAGAAAAAAGTCAGCCCTAGGAACGTTCAAGTTGCTCATATTTATAGCCATCGTGCTGATGGACTATGGGTGCCGCATATGCCTCTGTTTGGTGGCCGCATAAGGCTCCTTCAACCGAATGCGGTTGCAACTGTCGCCGCATGACATGGGCCGATTACCACGTGGTCTTGGTTGGGATATGATGTTGTAGAAATCTCGGGGTTGTTATCAACCCATTGTGTGCGTAACTTGGTCAGCTGGACACGTAGTCAGCACCAACTGTACGAAGATCTCTGCAGTTGTAACGGAAAGATCTTGTGAGCTGGAGGCCGCATAGCAACTTGGCCACATGATGGCGAGACCCCATGGGTCTTGTAGCCGCATACGTGCTCTCGTTTGGGCCTTGGTCGAATGGACACTCTGGCCGCATGATGGCGAAGCCGCATAGGTCTTGTAGCCGCATATGTGCTCTCGCTTGGCCTTGGTCGGATGGACACTTTAGCCACATGTTGGCGAGGCCACATAGGGCGTAGCCACATACGAGGGAACACGTGGCATGGAACGTTTGTCGAAACAATTAATGCACTGATGTGACTTGTTGCATTTTTCTGAGCCATCGTCTTCACGAGTCTCGAAGCATCTCAGAGTGATGAGTGATGTGTCAGAGCTTCTGACAGACATCAGAATCTGTGACGTGATTTTTATGCGGCATCCCTGATCTGTGGTCGTTCAGGTCGCATATAGTATACTATGCGACTTTTCTGCGATTTGGTTGATCAGGTCGCATGTGGCTCTTTTGCGGCTTGATTGTTCAGGCCGCATGTGGCTTCTCTACAGCTTGATTGTTCAAGCCGCATGCGGCTTCTCTGCGACTTGTTGAGAGGACATGACATTTATGCGGCCTGCATAATTTTTTCATGCTTCTACAAGACCCCCTTCAAAGTTTTCAAAATAATAAGTTTGGAATACTTTGAAAGAAGCATGGACAAGCGCTATTGGTCGCATATGCAGGTCATGCCGCATAGTCTCGTTGCCGCATAGTTGTCTCTGACAGGCTGTCCGATCATTAAATGAGGAGATTTGCTTTGATCTTTGCACGGATCTCTTGGAATTCTTACCGTCAGAAGATAAAGCGTCCAATCAACGAGGGGTCATCTTGAGCTGGTGCGTACGTATGAGGTCGAACACAGTCTTCAAGTCCCTGAGGTGATCACCTTTGGAGTGACTTTTGACGGCGATGTCATCGACGTAACACTCGACCGTCTTGCTTAGATGCTCATAGTTCGCTGGTATGTAGCACATGCATTCTTCAGACCGAAGGGCATGACTGTGTAGCAGTATACTCCTATCGGCGTTCGGAACGATATATGATTCTGATAGTCATGGGACATCTTGATCTGATTGTAGCCTGAGAATCCGTCCATTAAGGACATGCGCTCGAAGCCGCAAGTGTTGTCGATCATTATGTCTGTGATCGAAAGAGAAAATTCGTCTTTGGAGCAGGCCGCGTTTAGATCACGGAAGTCAATGCAGATCCGGATCTTTCCGTTCTTTTTGACGACGGACACGATGTTGGCTACCCAGTCTGGATGTTGTTCTTCGTGGACGAAGCCACTAGCTATCAGTTTGTTGACTTCGGCTTCGATGGCGTTCATTATGTCTGGCCGGAACCGCCGTAGATGCTGCTTGACAGGCTTAGCGTCGTCAAGATGTTGAGCTTGTGGACCGCAATTTAGGGGTCCAGTCATGGCATGTCTTCGTAGCTCCAGGCAAAGTCATCAATATATTCCCTGACGAGCTGTAGCAGGGATTCCCGAATCTCATCAGTCAGACTTTTGCTGATGAAGTTAGGTTTGGGGGAGGATTCGTCGCCCAGATTGACTTGTACGACTTCGCCCTCGGTAGGAGGTTCTCGTTGTTCGAACCGCATCTCTCATTGTGCGTCTAGGCGTTGGGCCCACGGTTCTACTTCAAAGAGTTTCGGTAGATTCTCGTCGTCTTCCTCGGGGTCAGCTGACACCATGTTGGCAGATAATGTTCGCTTGAGCATCTCCCCGATACTGATGTCGGAGTACCAAGCGGAAGATTGCGAAGAGTGAGAGTGCGCCTCGTCTCCTTCATCTGAACCCTCGGGGGTTGTTGGAGGCGTTACATACCCTAAGCCATGCTTGGTCTTATGGTAGTAGTCCTCGGATTTGCCTGCTGGAGCAGATAGACGCAGAGGCAGTCTTCGACCTTTGCAGTAGTTTAAGCCCTTAGTGGCCTTCAAATCGTACCCCATCTTCTAGATAAGGTGCTTGGCTTGAGAGCTATACCGGTGGAGTGACATTTTGTCGGTATCGGACTCTAGATCTAGTTCCTCGGGGACGAAGGATCGAGGACATTCTACTCTGCCGAAGATGATGAGTCTGTCTCCCCTCTTCCTAGCTGGGACTAGGAAGTGAGTTTTGGCTGGGGAGAATCCGGTTTACAGCATGGGTGGTGGTCACATGTGTCTGCAGGTGCAGGCCCAGACCGTGCTCCATGGAGTACGGTGTGCTTGTGTGTGCAACTTCAGAGTAGTTCCAAGATAGTCCTTTATTCATAAAGTAAGGTATCTTTTCTCCAGGAATTACATCATCGATAGAGGGGACGTCTGCATGAGTAGCTACGTACTCCTCTAGCTCTTCCTTCCCGTGATCTACCCCCAGTGCGAGCGGCGACTTTGGAGGTTTTCTGCACAGCTTTACTACCAGAGGCTCAGACGCGGTAAGAGGTAACGGAGCATCCTTCGGCGGTCGACTCGGACTACGAAGGCGAACAACCAGCGGTTCGGGTGTAGTGGGTGGTGCTGAATCTTCTTTTGGCGATCGACTTGGCCTATGAAGACGAACAACCAGAGGGTCGGGTGCCTTCCTGCGCAATTTTACGACGAGGGGAGAGGTTGTGTCAGGAGCGCGCGCCTTTAGATGTACTCTCAAGGGTTCATCTGGTGTTGTCCCGGCCTCTGCCTCATCGTCAACATCATTGTCACATTCATCTTGGTGAACTTGCTTGTACAAGAGTGCATCGGAGTAATAGACCTCAATCCCTTTGAAAGGATCGATATCTGCGAACTCCGTCTTGACCGTGCCATGATCGTCCACGTACTTTAGACATTGGTGTAGGGTTGATGGCACGATCATGTATTTGTGTATCCATGGTCGTCCCAGCAGGACATTGTAGGATACGTCCACGCCTATGACGTAGCAAGTGACCTCGGTTTTCAAGTCGCCAATTTGACACTTCAGGCGGATCTTGCCCAGAGGGTAGCTCCTTCCTGCGTTGAAGCAAGTGATGGCAGTATTGGTGGCTGCCAGACGATGCATCGGAATTCCCAAGGTCTGAAACAGACTCTGTGGGATGATGCTGATTGACGAACCGGGATCGATGTGCATCCAGTCCACCTTGATGGCACCAATGTACCATGTATAATACAGGGGACGATCATGCTGGTTGTTTTTTAGCAACATGTCATGTTGCGAAAACGTGATATTGGCACCGCTTCCGTCAAATTGTTGCAGTGGGGGCATGCGGCAGGATCCTCTAGTGACAGCTTGACTTGCGCCAGGTAGGCGTCGGCATTTTGCAATGTCTCACTCAAAGCGTTCAGGGTGTCTGGAGAGTCGAAGAAGCTCAAATAGTGACAACTTTGTCGGGGTATTGGCGAGTTGAGCCAAGACATCAAAGATGTAGGGATTTTCTAGCCCCTGAGTCGTTTCTTTACGCAACAGCTTGTCAAAGCGACCCTCTTTTTGTTTGGACTTGTCCGCTGATGGGGATTGATATGGACCCAGATCAGACACGACATGTGCAGTAGTTGGAGGTGCATTGACATCGGGAGCCTCGTAATCCGGCTGGTAAGTAAGGTCCGACCTGGTTGCCCCTGTCCAGGCCTCCTCAGCGGTGGAAGAAACCATGTGGCAGGACTTAGTTTTTCGTGCTTTAGACTTGACGGCGGAAGGCGCTGCTTGCTGCATCAAGTCTGGGACAAGATCCGGGTGGACCCACATGATCTCGCCCCGAGGTGTAGTAAGAGGTATCAGCCCGGCTGCTTGGTCGCGAGCTGGTGGAAGATTGACTACCTACACTGTTGTCCTCGGGATCGGAATGACTCCGTCATGGGCTTCCGTCGCGGAAAAATTATCGAACTGGAGGGACATCATGTTGGCTGCACCTGTCTTATCGTTGAAGTCCAAGGTAAGGGCCTTGGTGTCAAGCAGGCGCTGGATGTACCGTTTGAGGGTGTAGTAGTCCTTCGTCGCATGGTGTACGTAGCGATGGTAGTGGCAGTATTTTGGATTATTCATCCCGGCTGCCTCTACAGGACGCTTGACGTCGGGGAGTCGAAGCTAAAAGAGTAAGGCGTATGCGCCACCCTTCATGAATACGTCGAAGATGGACATGACGTCATCTTCGAAGGAGTAAGTCTCCTGGGGCTTTGGAACCTCAGTCGGCTTTTGCTCGGACTTCTTGGTTAAGTTGGCCACCAGGACCTACTTACCTTTTCCAACGCGGTCGCTATTGTTATTGTTGGGACGTTTTCCCCTGTCATCGACGACATGGATATGTATTTCCAGGAGTCGGACGTCCTTGATCTTCTTTTCAGCGCCGACAGGGTTGATGATGAATGATGTCCAGTCTTTGAATTGACCGTCGCCCATCCAGATGCTGAATGCCGACAGTAGGTTCCTACAGCACGTCCATGAGTGTGGACTCAGGATTGCCTGGAGGCAACCTCAGTGCTGCTTGGCGAAAACGTTCGATATAATTTCGGACGAGTTTTCTTTCTCCTTGGGTGACATCCATCTGGGAAGACATCATCATGTCGCTTCCTCCGTCATATAATCTTTTGAGAAAAATACTCTTGAAGTCGTCAAACGACTAGATGCAGTTGTCTTGTAGGCTGCAAAACCAGTCGAATGCGACCTCGGACAATGCCCCCACAAAGAGCTTGGTGAGGAGTGTGTCACTATGAGAAAGGTGTCCCATTGCAGTCTCGAAATAGCTCATGTATTGACGGGGAAAAGTCTTCCCGTCGAATGGGTTAAGGTTGAAGGGCTTGTACTTTGGCGGGTACGGAACATCCCTCCACTCGCAGGGGGACGATTGTCGTATCCCGAGCTCGCGCAGTGAATCCCGGCTGCCCATAGAATCTAGGCGAGCCCGGAATTCCTGGATTTCCCTCATTGCTTCTTTGGCTTCGTCTCCCGCGGAAGGACAGATAAACCAGGCAGAGGGTAATTTTCGACTATGGGCGGAGCAGTTGCGTCGGAGCCCGCGTTGGCCCTAGGGTCCAAGCTTGCTTGTCCAAAAGCCCTTGCTAGTTGGGAAGCCATGTTCGCTTTAATCTCCAGCATTGCCTGGGTCAGGGCTTGCATTGATTCGCTCATGGTCTGCATCATGGCCTCGAGGACCTCGAGGCGCTGCCGATTACTAGGGCATTCATGCTCGTCCCCCACCATGTATGTCGTTCTTACATGAGGAGAGATGGACGAGACAGTAGACGTAGAACTTTCCGATTCGGACTCTTGCAACGAATAATCGTTAGGGAAGGTTGGCAGTGTCGCTCCCTGGTCGGACTCGGAGGGAGTACTACAACCAGTGTAGGAGGCGGCGTCTTCTTTCCGAGGGTGGCTACCCAGGGATTTCATCCTCCGTTCCTTGGGAATCACCATCTCATCAGAATGCCGAATTATCGTATAGGTCCGGGGAATTACTACCCCAAGCTTGTTTAACTCCAGAGGTTTTGAGAAAGAACTACCCCAGCAGCTGATAGCTTCTTCTTCGAGCGGGTACCCTGAAAAACTCCTTCAGCAGGTTCCGCTGCTGGTCCTCCTGGTAATCGTCTTCCCAATGCGCTGGTTGAGAGTGACAGACTGGAGGTGCTGGACTTCCTTCCTCCTGTGATGGAAGGGACCTTCCGAGCTGAGTAACATGAGACGAAGGACAGCTCCTCCTCCTCTGGTGTTTGCACCTGATCTTTGGATTGTTGCTGGATAGGTGCCTTCAGGTGCAGTCGTTGGAATGCTGACTGCCTGCTTGTAGGTAGTGTCACTTTGTTGCAGCAGCAGTTGACGATGATTTTGGTACAGTGATATCCTGGGGAGGACATTTCACATGTCGTAGCTGCCTCCCTCGCCTTGCGCTTGTGATTGATCACATTGCGCAAGTCAGGCGAGGGCTAACTTACCATTGCACTCTTTTCGTGAGCACGGGTAAACCGAGCTCACGGGCGCGTGGGTGTTGTTTTTGCTCTCTGATCTAGAGTTCGAACAAGAACTTTTTCCAGATCGTCAGAGGAAGACTTTTGAGACGAACCATGTTCATTTGCCGCTGAGGGCTGGACGCACGGGTCGGTCTTATACAGCTTTGCATCAGGGACCCGCATAACAGTTAGTGGTGCCCTCCGATGGTCAGCCGAATGGACATTTGCTTGAGCATGGCGAGCTCGCACTGCCCCAGACTTCTTCGACTTGGCACCCGTAGGCGCATAGTACGAAGAGTCCAAGTTTGGTTTTCACCATTCTCAGCATGGCGCATAGGGTCAGCGTTGTATGAGATTCGGTCGAAAACAAAGGTTCGGCTGCTGCGAGAGTCGCATGCGGCCATCTGCCTGCAGTCGTCAACCGATGCTGCATAGTGAGTCTTATGCGGTCTCCTCCTTGACCGCATAGAGCTTGCATCAGCGCCCGAACGTTTGGCATCGTAGTGTTTTTCTCTGCCATAGTTTGGGTGCGGAGCGTTTTCTGCGTCAGACGAGGATGCAGCATGGACAGCCTGAGGGGACGCCTGGCAAGCGCCTTCAGCAACTGGGAGAGGCGAGGAGCGCAAGCTCGGCAGTTGGACAAGACACGGTGGCCTTTGCTACCCATGTCATGCGGGTCTTCGAGTGGTGAGCACCATTCTGGTTGGAAAAGGCTGTCGCATAAGCAGTGGACGCATGATGTGCGGTCCATGCGGCTGGGAGAGAGACGGGGAGCGCCTACTCTGCAGTTGGGTGAGGCACGGCGGCCTTTGTTACCCACGTCTTGCGGGTCTTCTTGGACTTTGCTTGCCTCGGAGAATGACTCACGTTGTCCCCGAAAAGAATGTCCTCGAAGGTCTGCTGGTCGAAGCGGACCACCAGCATCCTTTGAGTGGACCCGAGCTTGGCAGCGTCGAATTGCGCCACAGCTTTCTCATCAGAGGAGAAATACGTCCCCAGCAGAGTCGTCATCTTGTTCGCCATTAAATTTGAAGGTTCTAAAAGAGCTTGATTTAATCAACAAACGAAAGAAAGTACAAAGAGGTCATGGACGGACAATCTAAGTACAAAATTTTTTTGATCTGGGGTGTGACGATGGACAATGAGTACTATGGCGTCTCATTTGCTCCGTGGACGATCCGATGCATGGTGAAGAAGCTTACGTTCTCTCTTCGCTCATCTCGGTATGCTCTCTCTGTATTGGCCGAGGGTGGTGTGCTCTCTCTGAAGCAGAAGAAAAAAGCCAGCCCTTAGAACGTTCAAGTTGCTCATATTTATAGCCATCGTGCTGATGGACTATGGATGCCGCATATGCCTCTGTTTGGTGGCCGCATAAGGCTCCTTCAACAGAATGCGGTTACAACTGTCGCCGCATGCCATGGGCCGATTGTCACATGATCTTGGTTGAGACATGTTGAATAGATCTCGCGGTTGTTACCAATCCGTTGTGTGTGTAACTTGGTCAGCTGGACACGTAGTCAACACCAACTGTGCGAAAATCTCTGCAATTGTAACATAAAGATCTTGTGAGCTGGAGGTCGCATAGCAACTTAGCTGCATGATGGCGAGGCCGCATGGGCCTTGTAGCCGCATACGTGCTCCTGTTTGGGCCTTAGTCGAATGGACACTCTGGCCGCAAGATGGCGAGGCCGCATGGGTCTTGTAGCTGCATACATGCTCTCGTTTGGCCTTGGTCGGATGGACACTTCAGTCGCATATTGGCGAGGCCGCATAGGACGTAGCCGCATACGAGGGAACACGTGACATGGCACGTTTGTCGAAGCAATTAATGCACCGATGTATTTTATTTTTTCCTGAGCCGTCGTCTTCACGAGTCTCAAAGCGTCTCAGAGTGATGTGTCAGAGCTTCTGACAGATATCGAAATCTGTGTCAGGGAGTTTTTATGCGGCCTCCCTGCTCTGTGGTCGTTCAGGCCGCATATAGTATACTATGCGGCTTTTCTGCGATTTGGATGATCAGGCCGCATGTGGCTCTTCTGCGGTTTGACTTTTCAGGCCGTATGTGACTTCTCTGCGGCTTCATTGTTCAGGCCGTATGTGGCTTTTCTGCGACTTGATTGTTCAGGCCGCGTGTGGCTTCTCTGTGGCTTGTTGAGGGGGCATGACCTTTATACGACCTGTATGATTTTTTTCATGCTTCTACAATAGTGATATGTCCTATCAGCCAATTTGAAAATTTGTTTCAATTCTACAAATATCACTAGACGTATTGGGCATTTCGATTATTATTTAATGGCATTTTATTATATTTTTAAGATTGTTCTTATATAAGATTATTAATAACATGATAAAGTTACAAGAATAAAGGCAATGGATATCTGTAAGCAATTCCAACCTCATTTGTCGCATATTTAACTCATTATGAGTAAAAATATACCTTAAGCTTTTGTTGTCATAGTAAATCTTGATTCTCTTTCCATATATGTAATATCTCCATAACTTGAGCGCAAATATCGCTGCCACAAGCTCTAAATCGCGAGCTGGGTAATTCTTTTCATATCCCTTTAACTGCCAAGAGATATATGATATGACTCTCATGTTGCATCAGCATACACAACAAAACTTTACCTGAGACATCATTTTAGATCTCGTAACTTGTTGATCCTTATGTCAATGCTAACGTTAGCGTTGTGATCAACCCCAACTTCAACTCATCAAATGTCATTTGACACTTCTTCGTCCAGATAAACATTCATTCTTCTGTGTCATAAGAGTCAATGATTCTGAGATTCTGAGAAATTCTCCACCTACTTTGGAGCTCACGATCAATGGTTCTTCTGTGTCAAACGAGTCATTGGTGCAGGTTATCGCTTAACTGCTTCCATATTTCTCGGGTCTACCAAGATCCATTCTCCACTAATGACATAACATATAATCGAAATATAATCTAACCAAAATTTGTACTTGTTAAGCTTAATGTAAAATCGTTCCTCTCATGGTTTGCAGTACAATCTGTAGATTCTCCTCATGCACTTCTTCATTCTTCGAATACACTAAGATATCGTCGATCAACACGATTACAAACTTATCAATGTATTGGTATATAATACTTGATACATCAAATCCATAAAAATTGTATGTGCATTTGTCAATCCAAATGGCATAACAAGGAACCCGTAAAGTCCATAGCAAGTCCTAAAAGTTGTCTTTAGCACATCTTCCTTCTTCACCTTCACTTCATGATAGTCCGATCTTAGAACCTCGAAAAATATCTTGGTTCTTCCAAGTTGATCAAATAACTTGCCAATCCTTCGTAGAGGGTACTTGGTCTTAATGGTTACCTCATTTGAAGTTTTATAATCAATCAGCAACCTTAAGGTTTCATCCTTCTTCTTCATGAAGAGTACCACAGCGCCTCATGGGGAAGCACTTGACTGAATAAATGTTTTCGCCATCAACTCCTTCAACTGCTTATTCAGCTATGCTAACTCCTCCTTTGTCATTTGGACCTGGTATATCTTCTTTGTTATTGGTGTCGTTCCAGTTTGCAATATCGGACGATATTGATATGGTTTAGCATATATTAATCAATACCGACTGCTACCAATACAACTAACACCAACTTTAGGGGTACATTTCCGAGTTAATTCGACAAAAAAATTAAACGAAAAAAATAGAAAAATAGTATTATCAACGTAATGATTCACTGACAATGTTACAGAGTGTATCGATATGATTCTTTAATAATAAATCGTAACCATTAACATTTGTCGAAGTTATAAATCTATAAATTCACAACATTCATCCATATCAATATTATTCGATTTAAACTAACGATAATCGACATAAAATGTAAAAAGTATGTCTAAATATATCAAATAGTTTTCTAGCTTTTAAAAAGGTTTTTTTAATCATTTTTTTTCTTTCTGAAATGAATAAGCTGATACTCTGATACGAAACAACCGATAGTTCCGAAACCAACTGTACTGTTACTCATATAAAGGGGCCGAAACCGAACCCGGTATTTCGAACCATGTTGACACTTAAGTTCATTGCTTTCTATGGTGGCAATTTTGGCCATTCTTCTGGAAAGACGTATATATATATAAAGTTAACAAAAAACATCGGCAATTGCACCCACTCCATGGATGCAAATGAATCTCGAATCGGCAACTCGGACGCTTCTAACTCTTCCGCATCAAATTCATCCTGACCACGAACGAACGTGTGAAGCTGCTTACATGAAAACTTGAATGAGACATTGAGACTCTTCCTCCCCCACAGTCGATCATCTCAAATATCGAAATCAATGAGTCCATTCCAAGTACTATATCATAACTACTTATTGGCTCTTCGGACAGTTAGTCCGCTTTTTATGGGGCCAAAGCCCACACGAGTCGAGGTTTGCCCAAGTACCTAACCTCTTAACCAACCACCATTCCCCTTCCCTCTTCATCTTCTAGTTTAACACTTTGACTAACCAAAAACCATCTCTCTACACCATATTTGCGACAAACCTCTAAAACTCATCATCTCCATGTTTGATTCTTCATAAACAAAGTAACTCTGTTCAAACTCGACTTGAGCTCGAAAGCTTGAACTTGAGATTGCCTTTGGATTTGTTATTGATCTGCATAGTCAAGCTCGAGTTGATCGCAAAATCTTGTCGAGCCAAGCTGCTTGCGAGCCTAAGAGTTCGAGCTTGCAAATAGTTTTTATTCTTTTGAAGCTCAAGCTTGGCTCGTTAACTTCCATGCCAGACGAGCCTAGGCTTGAATATGTAAAACTCAACTCGGTTTGATTGCAACCCTAGTTGGTGAGCTCATGCAAAAGGGGAAAGAGGGAGGGAGATCCCGGAGATAGAGAGTAAAGGACAGTGATTTTGCAAAATCTCCCCTCCCCTCTTTTGGTTATGTTATTCTTTTCCTTTCTAATTGCTTCCCTTATTTGACAGAGTAGTTTGGTCCCTTTTATATATAAGAGTTTAATTTATGACAAAAGCAACATAAAAACAACATTAGGGGCAATGCAAAAAATTAGGGAGGGGGTCTCAAACATTTTAAACTAAATAGGATCTTGACATCTAAAAGAAACAAATTCCTACATAGTAATTTCACTCCATTATTTTATGCAAGAACTATCTATCCACATGCCTAGAACTTTTTACTCTGTATTAGTAAACAGCACCAAAAAAGAAATTAGAGAAAGGAATGGCTGAAACATGACAAAGCTAAGATATTTCTTCTATTGAGTAACAAAGTTAAGATATTGACCAAGAATCATGATCCTACTTAAGATATTGGCCAAGAACAAGACAACAATGTCCTACATGATGAAGATAACTTACAGGGCCGAAAGACCTTGAATCTAGACTATACTCCGAATTGTCACCCTCAACCCAGCAATGGCCTTTCGGTATTATCACCATGTCAGATGACTGTGTATGTCGGATCACCTCGCCAGGAAGAGCAATCAGTCTCTTAATATACAACAATTTATGGTCATTTGGGCACCTGCAAAACTAGCAAAACCAACTCAATTCCCTTTTTTTCTCCGGCGAACAAGCTTAAGAAATAGTACATGGTCGAGTATTTACTCACTTGAAAACTATCACGTCTCCACGAGAAAACTTATACTTCTGCAGGCAGAATCTTTCCAACAATACAAGGTCACCTGCATCCACACTACTTGTTAGCATAACTTGACAAGCAAATGCTAAGTTTTGGCCTTCGTAGCAAGGGTAGAAAACCGAGTTTTTTTCCGACTAATTCTGCTAAAAAAAGATTACCCATTAGAGAACGGATCCCTGTAAATGTCGGTTGCATGGATTCGCCTCTGATGGAAGTGACCGACACGTAGCGGTCGGAAATGGTGAGGCCTAGTACAGCGCCTATAGTAGAACTCTTAGCCAGTCGCCACAAGGAGCTCCTTGACCCCATGGTCCAGATTTCTGCGTTTGGGCCGTGTTCGAGGAAATTACCACAAGCCGAGAGGAAAATGAATTGGTGAACGTGGTGTCAATCAATTCCTGCAGTATGGATTGAACGATGAGAAATGAGTAATAGGAACGTAGCATTGTATGTTGCACGAACACGAATATGGGAACGGAGACACGGGACCGGAAGAGATTTTTGGTGCGTCGACACGGACACGGACACGGATCCGAAAGGAGCAGACTGAGAGAGAAGAGGCTTACCGCTTTCCGCCGCCAGGATCCGTCTTCCACCGCCAATCGCCGGCGACGAGTCGTCGAATGCCGCCAATCGCCGGCGACGAGTCGTCGAATGCCGCCAGTCGCTCGAACGAGAGAGAGAGGGTGTCGGGGAAGGGGAAAGGAGTTTAGGGTTTTCATATGAAGGGTTAGCGGGCTTAAAACCCGTTAGGATAAGTGATAAGCCACTTTTTAGTATTGTTTATCAAGATATTTTTGTTTAAAAAAATTTGGGTTGGACTATACACATCACACCCTCTACTTAACACACCCCAAATGTTAAACACATCAAAATTTAACTAATTTAAAATTATAAAAATTCTAAACGCATCCCACTACATTACCATTTTACCATTTTCAATTATAACTACGAACCAAATCATAAACTATCAAAATTCTAAGCACACCCCACCACGTCCCAACTCCCAAACCTCCTTCACTCTCTCCTCGCAGAGATCATAGGCTACGAGCCTACTACTACTCCCCACACACATATACACCACCTCCCTCTCTGTATTGAAACCCATCACTCTAAACTCGTCCATTTCAATCCCCACACAATATTACTTCAACAGCCACTCCTCTCTCTCTTTCCTCCTCTAGCACCCAAACTCTTACTTTCCTCCCATCACTGACACTATAATGTAGCATGCCCCCTAACTTTCCGACACATCTCTCCACGCTCATATCCTCCTGCAGCTCGATCACGTCGCAGGTCATCGTGTCGAGGCTGACCGCTACCATCTGTTTCGGATGCGAGAGCACGTAGAGGACCCCGTCCGTGTACCGCATCGTGGCGGTAAGAGCGTCGGTATCCACCCCCCACAGCACTTCCCCGCGCGAGCCACCTCACGAAGTTGACCACCTTGAAGTGCCGAGAGCGATACGGGTCGAACAGCACGACCGAGAGGAGGAGGGTCTTCTTCTCGGACGGCCTCAGGAGGGTGGCGAACTTCTTGGTGGTCGAATTGCACACGTGGAAGGAGGAGGAGAGGGAGGAGTAGAAGAGGAGCAAGTCGTTGCAGCAGTCGACGAGCGTGGAGTCGAAACGGAACGGGAGGAAGCCGAGGTCGACGGACCGGATCATGTTGTCGTGAGTACTATTGGTGGTCGAAACGTAAGTCGGGTCGTCGATGTCTTTGAGGCCAGCTTGCACGCTGGAGACGATAAGCGACAGCTTGTTCCGCACGTGGTCGTTGGATGCCAAGTCGCACCACGACTTGGACACGCATCTGGACCTAGAGAAGGATCTCAAAGAAGGATCTCAAGGGGAGCCTGGTGAGGACCTCCACCAGCATGTCATGGCAGAGGCTACTCATTAATCTTCTCCGCACATGGTTCGCCACATGGCGCGCGGGGGTATGCGGGACTGGAGGGAGGGGGTGGCGCTGGTGGTGGTGTTTGGAATATGGGTTATGATGTCTTTTAATATATAGTTAATTTTTATTTAATTTAATATGGGGTGTGTTAAGTAGAGGGTGGGGTGTGTATAGGCCGACAATTTTTTTTTTTTTTTTACAAAGTATTAAACTTATGTTAAATTGGCGTTAGAGAACAAAGTTTATAAAATCAGAACAGCTAGTTGGACCGCCTTGCCAGAACATATCTGTTGTCTCCTTCCTATTATGTCCAACTTTGTTCCTCCTTCTATTACATATGGGCCACATATCCCCAAATCTACTCTCAAATTCTGTTCGGACCCACATGTAATAGGGATGTCACATAATTGGACAGAATAGGTAGGGGACAATATATTTGCTCTCTTTTGGGGGAGGCCGCGTTGGCCCGCGCCCACGTGACGGCCAGCCCTTGGCTCCCTCCCCCCGTGCTAGCAGTGGGACCAATGGCTGGCGGGCCAGCGCGGCCCCTCCAAGGGACGGTAAATTTTTTTTTTTTATAAAATTAATAAAAAAAGAAAAAAAATTGCATCGTAAGGACGTATTCAATAAAAACACTAATTAAAAAAAATGAATCAACGAATACAAGCATCAGAAATATGTATACGTGCATAAAAACGTCATTTCAATAAAAAAAAATTTAACAAAATATTTTAAAAATATATTAAATACACCAATTAAAAGAATGTATTCGTGCTAAAAATGTTCTTTCCATGTACATTTTGTTTACAAAATTAGAAGAAGAAAAATACTATTCTGAAGGACGTTTTTCCAGCCTAATACATCCATCCAAATGGCATATCTGAAGTTGCTACTGCTTCAGAAGATGTAAAAGTATTTTTAAAAAATTACGTTTAAAAAAGTCACACTCTCCTATCTACAAAGCAGTAACAACAGCTACGCTACCAACACCAACACCAACATAGCCATTACATAGAAACTTTTAGCGTTTTGATGTTTTTTTAACGGAAAATTTCACTCAGAACATAAAAGTTTAATATATTTCTAAAAAAAAATAAAGTTTTAAAATTTACAGCAAAAGCATTAAAATGCTCTTTGTAAGGACGTTTTACGCTTTTCCGTTCACCAAATTAACGGTAAAATATTTGACATAAAAAAAAAAAAAAAAAAAAAAACGCCCTTTGCAAGGACGTTTTGTATTTTTAAATTATTTTAATTTCTCGCTCTCCTCTCTCTCCCCTCTCTCCTCTCTCTTCTCTCCTCTCTCCTCTCAAAATTTTTTAAATTATTAAAAAAAAACTTATATATTCATCTCTCTGTTAAAAAAATAATAATATTTAAAGTAAAACACCCTTTGCAAGGACGTTTTGTATATTTTTATAATTTTTTTATTAATATTTTATACTTCCCGCCCCCCTATGTATTTTTCTGCAGAAAAAAAAATAATGTTTTAAGCAAAACGCCCTATGCAAGGGCGTTTTGTATATTTTAATAAATTTTTTATTAATATTTTATACTTCTCGTCCCCTCTATTTTTCTGGAAAAAAAATAATATTAATTTAATGGAAAACGTCCTTAAGAAGGACGTTTTTCCTAGGATGGGATGATGTAAATTTTACTTGTGATGGGATGATGTAAATTTTAATACAAGCTGACACTAAATTACTTTGAACAATAAAATTCCATGTTTCTTCACAATCTACTATTATCAATGCATCTTCATAAAACCACCTTATTGTAAATTCATAACTTATGCAAAAACGATCAGAAATTGTACTACGCAAACTAGCTAAAGTAATATTTTTATAAGTGGTTATAAGATGAGTATTACCTCCATGGTAAGATAATCCATCTAGTATACCTCCATGGTAGCAAATTATTACTAAATTTTGATCCATAGTAAAAACTTTCGTCTAAATTAAGACTTACAGAAGTATATCTCAGAAAAAATGGCAGCAGAATAGGAAAAATGGTAGCAGAATAGGGATAAAATTTTCTTCTAACTTCGATTTTGGATCAATAGAATAAGAGAGAGAGAGAGAGAGAGAGAGAGTGGATGACATATAAGTCATAAGTTTGGGATATATATAGAAAGTTAATCTATCCGTTACAATATTAACGTTAGCCCTACTCCTACTACTACTATAGCTATTGTCCTACTACTTCCCTAGCATAATAACGTTACCTATTTTACCTATTGTCCTACTGCTACTATCTACTTCATAGCCTATTAATGTCCTACTGCTACTGCTATTGCTACTGCCACTACTACTAAGAAGTTACCTAGTTCTCTACTTCATAGCCTATTAATGTCCTACTGCTACTGCCACTACTACTAGGAAGGAGAGAGAAATGAGAGTGATAAGAGAGAGAATAAATCTGTGAAGAGAGAAGAGAGAGAGAGTGAAGTAAAAAATCAGAATATATATATATATATATATATATATATATATATATATATATATATATATATATATATATATTTTACTTTGCTGAGAGAGAAAAATATATATATATATATATATATTACTTTTGAGTAGGAGAGAGAGGAGAGGAGAGAGAGGAGAGAGAGAGAGAGAGAGAGAGGAGGAGAGAGAGGGGAGCGGGCGGACAGGAGAGAGGAGAGAAGAGAGAGGAGAGATGAGAGAGGGGAGAGAGAGAGGAGAGAAGAGAGAGGAGAGAGAAGAGGGAAGAGAGATGTCACGCCCCAGTCCCAAAATGTCGAGGGACAGGGCACGTGGCAATGGCCAGCAGCACGCACCGATGGACAACCCAATTTAATGGATCCATCAGGGCATGCTTAAGCTGTAGTCTAGCAGTACTAAGTACAAGTCTCAGGTATTTCTAATCTCAACCACAGAATAACACAGATTATGTAAACACCCTAAATTTTTCAGATTTTTAAAATCAATTTTTGGGATTTTTTCTGCAATTTTCAAGAATTTACAATATGTGCTGTGGTGATTGTAGGATTTTTAATTTCCAATAACTAACATTAAAATGTAATGAAAATATGATTTTATGGTGTAAAATAGAAAACCGGACTTAGGGTAATTTTCTGGGATTTTATTGGGCCTCAGACCTATTTTTAAAAGCCTAAAAACTATTTTTCTAATTATTAATTAATTTCTGTTTTATTATTATTATTATTATTATTATTATTATTTTTATTATTCTGTTTTATTGGTATTAGGGGCCCGACCCGGCCCAGTGGGCCGAGCCCATTAGTAACCCAGCCCAGCCCTCTACCAGCCTAGCGGGTCGGGCGGGTCGGCCAGACCCGAACCCGCGTCCGACCCGACCCGCATCTCCATCACCCCCAACCCCACGCCTGCCTGCGTTTTCCGGCCGGATTCTCCGGCCACGTCGCCGGAGAACCGCCCCCTCTACCCCACGACCTCCCCCCAGCCCCGAGCCCAACCGGCCTCCCCCTTCTCTTCCTCTCTCCTCCCAGATCCGCCCGCCGCCGACTCCCTAGCTCCCCGACCACTCAGTCGGCGCCGCCACGTCCCGAGCCCCGGCGCCGCGTGTCCCCGAGTCCAGCCGCCCGAGTCCGGCCAGCCAAGACACGGCAGAGCCCAGCCCTAGGCCGGACACAGCTCGGACACATTGTCCAGGACACGAACTCGCGTGTCGGACACAGAAAAACCCCGGTTTCTCGGGTTTCCTTCAGGTACTCGTATCTTGCACCTCGGATCTCCGTTTTTGATTATGTAAATTGCGTTGCGAAGCCTGTATGACCCTCTCGGTGCCCGGACAAACCGCTCGGGACATCGCGTCCTGTGGTGATCGCACACCGCGATCCAAAAACAGGAAAAACCAGACCCTGTTTCACCCCGGAACTGAGTACGCCCCGCCAAACGGGACGACTTGGTCATGTGCGGTCTTCACAGATACGTGCGCCTCGTCGATACGGACGTGTGGGATTTCGCGGAAGCTGATTCGGGTGTGCGTGCACACCGGAATCAACGCGTATCCGCGGACATCGACCCGTATCCGTCTTTTCTGTAATTTACCCTAACTTCGTGCACACACGTCAGATCGATACGAAACTTGCGTCATCGGACTCGTAGCGATATGCTGGTCCTGTGGGTCAAGTTTGGTTCGATTCTGAGAACATTGACGAAATCGCGTGTCGTGGGCCCCACAGGCCCCACTCGACGGGCGATTTCGTGATCGGCTCATCGGAATTCAAATCTGAAAGTTTTATTGGGTTCATATCAGCGTTCCTGACCTGTTGACACTAAGCTTGGTGAATTTAGAGACCGTTGACCCGGACACGTTTTTCGGTGCAAAGCGGGCCCACCGGTGGACCCCATTTTGGCCCGAAACTGTCGTTTTTGCCCTTGTCTCCAAATTGGACCCAAGGACAGGCGTTCCTAGCTATTTGACACCTTCTGAGCGTGATGGTGCTGTTTATTTCAGCTTTCGGAGACATCTCTGGAAATTTTCGAAACCAGGACCTTAGTGGAATCCAAACATCAGGCAAGTGCACCTTGCCAACTTGCAGTCTTTATTTTCATAATTCCTGTAATATTACTTTGCTGAATGTCTTGTGTAAATTCATATAAACTTGTTTTAACTGCTTAACCTAGGAAATGCGTGACGTACCTAGTGTCCGATCATAGTCGGGTGCCAACACCGTACGCGGTGTTGGGTTCGTCATTTAGAGATGGATTTACGATTCCCTTACTTTTGTACTTGACCTATCAAGTACCCTACAACCCAGGACACTTGACACTATCATGGACAAAATCCTCCTGAGATATTCGTGGTGATTCTGTATAGGATACAGGACTTGACAGAGTTATTTTAGTTATAGACAGTATGACTTGTTGCATTAGCTATAATCCCGCTGACATGGACATGAGACGTTATGGTCATGGCTTGCGTGATTACATTGGGTGGGGAGAGACACACAGGCTACAGGCTGTTCTACATATATATCTACTATTATTGTGAGATTGTAGACTCTCCAGCAGAGCTAGACCCTTTACGTGTTATTACTGCTACCGGCTCCCCGACACAGAGCTTGTAGCGGTCTCAGCCTGAGTACTAGTGTTGCTCTCATTTGCATATCACATAGATGGTTACTTAGTTTACCCTGCTGTTCATTTATTTATTGCACTGCTTATTCATTTGGCTTGTTTTATTTTGTGCCTTGCTATGTCCACTGAGGACCTGGAATGGATTATGTCCCCAGGTTTAGCTGAGGAGCAGTATCCCGAGGTATACGGGACAGGAGCTGAAGCTATTGCTGGAATAGAATCGAACACTGAAGACGAGGTGACTGCCGAAGACTTCTCCTGAGTGCCTGTTCCAGTACTCAGTATTTATTTCATGTTTATCTCTTGTTCCTGGCCTATAGAGCCAGTTTATTCAGACTTAAGTCGGGTTGTTTCTCCGACTGACTTGCTGTGATTATTGTTGCTACTTATTTCCATTCCATTATGCAGTTATTTCTTTATGGATGAGATTAGTGTGACTTGTTGTAGTAGACCTTATTTACAGCTTAAGTACGCCCTGATGGCTCCATTAAATTGGGTTATCCATCGGTACGTGCTGCTGGCCATTGCCACGTGTCCAGTCCCTCGATATTTTGGGACTGGGACGTGACATAGTTTTTGTGGTGGCCCATGCAGGTCCCAACTAAATTGTTCGATTTCAACTTAGGAACCGAACAGGCCTGCAATAAGATAGGATAAGTTATAGGATCTCATCCATTGATTGAATCATTTTTGGACTCTATGTCGAATTCACTTTAATTGCTTGAATTGCATCCTGATTTGATTCCTCTGTGCGTTATCATTATTTTCTTTTTATGCAGAGTAATGGATCCCAGACGTGGTGACGAGATCCCCTTGGGTACACCGACTGAAGCAGGGTTTACCTGCGAAGCTGGAACGACGCCAGATACCAGAAGATAATCCTCTCAGAGCAGCCAAACTGGCCAGCCAAGTTCCAGGTTCAGGCGTGATGACATCCCGCCTCCTCCCCAGTTCCCTCCTACGATGCCTGTCTTTCTCCCAGGACAGGCAATGGACGGCCAGCAAATGTTCCAGATGTTCTACGCTATGATGCAGGCACAACAACAGATTCAACAGGAGGCCCAACGTCATGAGACCGAGAACCTAAGGAACAGCCTAGTCGCAGCATTGGAACATGCAAATCCACCAAATAGGCGGCCAGCGACGGGATCTATCACAGATTTCTGCCAAATCAAGCCCCGTACCTTCTCGGGCAAGGAAGGACCAACTGAAGTGCATGAATGGCTTACAAACACGCAGCATCAGTTGGAGGCCGCTGAACTACCAAGGGACAAATGGATGACTGCCGTCAGGATGCAACTGAGGGACAACGCGCATCATTGGTGGCTGTCCGAAGAAAGAAGGCTCGGACATGACCAGGTTACCTGGGAGGAGTTCTCCAGACTCTTCCAGGAAATGTACATCCTTGCTGTGGCTCGGTCAGAACTCCGAGATAGATTCAACCGCCTGATCCAGGGCAACATGACGGTGGAGGAATATAACGTCGAATTCATTCGCCTGAGCCGCTTCGCCCCTTCGCTAATTCCTACCGAAGAGGAGAAGGCGGAGAAGTTCTTTGATGGGCTCAGGTTCGAGCTTCAGAAGTTAATCGGATCGGTCGCGCCCACCTCTTACACCGACGTCCTAGCTGCAGCACGTCGGCTGGAGCGCGTTACTCGGAGGGAATCAAGCCTGAAACGTCCCTTATCCTCAGCACCGTCCAAGTCATCACCAGGGAAATCTGCTAAGCGGCCCCAGAAGAGCCCGCCTCCAAGAGCAGCAACTAAGAACCTGCCTACTTGCCATTACTGCAGCAAGGTAGGACATATTGAAAAAGAATGTAGACGCAAGCTGGGGCTCTGCCTGGTTTGCGGATCTGGACAACACTTCTCAAAGGACTGCTCGGAACATCGAGAGGGAGTTTCGAATCGACCAGCTCCACCTGCAGCTCTTCCAGCTGGGGGAGCAACACAGACAGGGCCTGGAGGAGCCAGGCCACCTCTACCACCTCAGGCAGCATTGTTCCAGCAAGCTCGTCAGCAAAGGGGTCCCGCTCAGGGACGAGGTCAGGCATATGCACTAGCAGTCACTGAGGAAGCTATTGCAGGCAAAGTGATAGCAGGTACCATATTAGTAGCTTCAATTCCTGCTGTAGCATTATTTGATTCTGGAGCCTCGTATTCATTTATTGCTGCTAGCTTCGTAGCTACACATAGAATAGCTACTGCACCTCTCTCGAAGATGAAGAGAATTCTAACGGGAGGTGAAATTATCCCGGTTAGTGATACTTGTAGATCATGTTCAGTGGTAGTCTGTGGCCGAGAGATGCGAGCCCAATTCCTGTTCTTTTCTATGCCTGATTACGATGTTGTACTTGGTATGGACTGGTTAAGTCAGTACCATGCGACACTGGATTGCCGGCTTGGAAAAATGATATTTAGACCCCCTAGCCTTCCTGAGTTTGAATTTTATCGAGGAGCTGTAGAACAAGGGGTCCAGCCTGTCACGACCCGCACCCAGAAATTCGGGCACGAGTGCGTGGGTACGTCCAGCCTACGCCGCAGAGTCGGCGGTAGTACGCTGTCTAGGTCAAATCCACACTTAACTAAAACTAGCTCATTCACAAATAGCATAGGCAAGATAATAAAGGGAAACAGATACTTAAGATTGCAATTGAAATAAATGCGACAACAGATTCAAATGTTTAGTACAGAAATCAGAATGAAATCGGGGACAAACCCGATTACTAAGATAAAGAGCAAATAAATGAAAGTAGCTACTGCTATCTACTCTGCAGCAGGGATCTCCTGGGTGGGTTCTGGCTCCTCATAGGTATTATCTGTACCCTCATAGGGACCATAATATATAGGTGCAAGGTCCTCATCATCGCCTAAATCAACAGATCCAGTCAGGAAAGGAGCAAAGTACACAGTGCACAACAAGATTAAACTAAATATTTATGACAAATAAATTGAGTATCATGTTGAGAAACTGCATAAAAGAACATCAATATCTCAGAGTTAAAGCTGTAAACAGGAATATGAGAAAACAGAAATAAATGAGACAGAAATGAAACTACAACAGTCAGCAAGAAATATAACAAGACCAGAAACTATCTGTGTGAACTTGTGTTTGTTTTAGAATACATAGTTGGCATGTAGGGGTTTATAAGGCTAATTCGGCCATCATAAACGACTATTAAATAGGGAAAATCGAGATCCGGCTGAGGTACAGTCGCGTACCAACAGCTATTAAATATGGCAGGGGAAAGGGTAAACTACATGCCTTCTAGTATTCTCTCACCCGACATGATAAACAAGACATGAACTCCAATATTCAAGACATGAAATTCAGTATTCCTAAAACTAAGTGTAATCATCAAGGGTACTAGTAAAGCAGGGAATTAATTATCACAATATAAAGATTTAACTTGAAGTGCAGGTACTTGCCTGTTGTTTGGATCCAATTAATTGTACTCGAGGAAATTTCTAGAGATGAGTCCAAAAGCTGAAATAGACATTACCATCACGCTCAGAAGATGTCAAATAGCTAGAAACGCCTGTCCTTGGGTCCAATTTGGAGACAAGGGCAAAAACGGCAGTTTCGGGTCAAAACGGGGTCCGCCGGTGGGCCCGCTTTGCACCGAAAAATGTGTCCGGGTCAATGGTCTCCAAATTCACCAAACTACAAGTCAAGAACGCTGATACGAACCCAACGGAACTTCCAGATTTGGATTCCGATGAGCCGAACACAAAATCGCCCGTCGAGCGGGGCCTGTGGGGCCCACGACACGCGATTTTGTCAACGTTCTCAGAATCGAACCAAACTTGACCCACAGGACCAGCGTATCGCTACGAGTCCGATTGCGCAAGTTTTGTCTCGATCTGACGAGTGTACAAGAAGTTAGGGCAAATTACAGAAAAGTCGGATACGGGACGATGTCTGCGGATACGCGTTGATTCCGGTGTGCACGCACACCCGAATCAGCTTCCGCATAATCTCACACATCCGTATCGACGACGCGCACGTATCTGTGAAGACCGCACGCGACCAAGTCGTCCCGTTTGGCGGGGAGCACTCAGTTCCGGGGTGAAACAGGGTCTGATTTTTCCTATTTTTGGATCGCGGTGTGCGATCACCACAGGACGCGATGCCCCGAACGGTTTATCCGGACACCGAGAGAGTCATACAGGCTTCGCAAAACAATTTGCGGAATTGAAAACGGAGCTACGAACAAAAAGTTACGAGTACCTGAAGGGGACCCGAAAATAGGGTCGAGTCGTGTCCGACACGTGTCCGACTCGTGTCGGACACAGGGAACCTAGGGTTTAGGGTTTCTGGAGCTGCTGCGGTGGCCGGTGGTCGGCACGGCGGCGGGGAGGCCGAGGGTGGCTCACCGGGGAGAGGGCGCGCGGGGACGGTCGGCAGCGGTGCCGGAGGCGACGGAAGCGGCTGCTGCGGCTGCTGATGCTGTCTCCGCTGCTGTGGACGCCGGAGACGGAGGAGGGAGGCGGCTGGAGGCGACGGCGGCGGCAGGGTGGCTGGGCAGCGGCGAGGGCAGGGCAGCGAGGTCGGCGGCACGGCGGAGAGTTAGGGTTAGGGTTCCGGAGAGGAAGTGGGGATGAAGAAGAAGAGGGGGGTTTAAAAAGGGGAGGAGGCAGTTGCTGGGGCCGAGCTAGGCGGGGAAGAGGGGGACGTGGCCGCGGGGAGCGGGGCGAGCCGGCCGGAGCGGGCGGCGCTGCGTGCCGAGGCCGGCGCGGGATGCGGGCGGCGTGGGGCTGGGGGGGGGAATGGTTCGTGCGGGTCGGGTCGGGCGGCTAACGGGTCCGGACAGACCCGCCCGACCCGCAAGGAAGGCGGGCTGGGGCTGGCTGCTGGGCTCGGCCCACTGGGCCGGGCCGGGCCCAAGAAAAGAAAGAAAAATAAAAATAAATAAATAAGTATAATAATAATAATAAATAAACAGTAATTTATATAATTAATTAAAATTAGTTTTTAGGCATTTAAAAATAGGTCTGAGGCCCAGAAAAATCCAAAAAAATTACCCTAAGTCCAGTTTTTCATTTTTCACCCAAAAATATTATTTCCATGATATTTTAATATTATTTATTAACAATTAAAAATCATTTAATAATTAAGAATCTTGATTTTAATTTTAGAAAATTCCCAGAAAATTCCAGAAAATTGGGAAAAACCCAAGATTTAATAAGTTGAAAATTCTGGGAGTTTACAACCTACCCAACTTATAAAAATTTCGTCCTCGAAATTTAAGAATAACAAAGGCACGAAAGGAAAGGCCGAGAATTAAAATATACCTCAGGGTTCAAAAAGATAGGGGTATCGCTCTCTAATCTCGTCTTCTCGCTCCCAGGTGGATTCACCGGGAAAATGGTGCTTCCAAGCTACACGAACCAGGGAAATGACCTGGTTCCGTAGAACTTTCTCCGATCGATCCAGTATCTCCACGGGTTGCTCTTGGTAAGTCAAACTTGGGCCTACTTCGAGCTCTGAGTGATCCAAAATGTGGCTGGGGTCTGACACGTACTTTCTTAGCTGCGACACGTGGAAGACGTTGTGGACTCCATCCAGAGAGGGTGGCAATGCCAGTCGGTATGCCACTTCTCTGATTTTCTCCTGAATGCCAAAAGGTCCAATAAATCTTGGGCTGAGTTTTCCACTCCTTCCGAACCTAATGGTGCCACGTGTCGGGGAAATATTCAAGAATACCAGTTCTCCAACCTTAAAATAGAGTCATAAACAAGTTTTAGTTCCATTAAAAAAATGTTTAAATTGACTTGAATTTCATAAATTTAATTACCTCAAAATCTAAGGGCCTTCGGTGGCTATTTGCCCAATGTCGTTGCCTGTCTTGAGCCACTCGAAGTCTGTCCCTTATTTATTTTACCTTCTCAGTTGAATCGATCACCATCTCTGGTCCCAGTAGGGCTCTTTCTCCAACGTCGTCCCATGATAGCGGGGTACGACATCTTCGGCCATACAGAGCTTCATATGGAGTCATCTCGATGCTTGCTTGGTAACTGTTATTATAAGAGAACTCCACAAGATGTAGATAGTCTTCCCAGGATCCTCCAAAATCTAGAACACATGTACGAAGCATATCTTTAAGTGTCTGGATTGTACGTTCCGATTGTCCATCGGTTTGGGGATGATAAGCTGTGCTGAATTTGAGTTGAGTCCCCAAGCTGGCTTGTAAGCTCTTCCAGAAGTGAGAGGTGAATCTTGAATCTCGGTCGGTGTCACGCCCCAGTCCCAAAATACCGAGGGACTGGACGCGTGATAATGGCCAGCAGCATACACCGATGGACAAACCCAATTTAATGGATCTATCGGGCATACTTAAGCTGTATTACATCAGTCAGGGTTTTACTATTCTCATCCACAGATATAAGATAGCAACATCAGCAAAGAAATATAATAAACATCAACCAGTCCAAGTAAATAAAATCGGGGAACAACCCGATATTAGTCTGTTACAATGTTCTCATAAACAGGAATTAAAAAGTTTAATTAAACAAGAAATAAAGACTATTTGTCATAACGACTGAGCATGGCGAAGCAATTGTTCAGGAGAAGTCCTCAGCGATCACCTCGTCCTCAGGTTCTGGTACTGTTTCGAGAAGTGCACCTGTTCCGTATACCTCTGGATAAACTTCGTCTGCAAGTCCTGGGGACATAATCCGGATCCAGGTCCTCAGGGGACATAGCAAGGTACAAGAAAGCACAAGCCAAAATAAATGCAGTAAAGTAAATAAGAGAATAATAGGGTCAACTATATAACCTTCTATGTGAAATGCAAGTTGAGAGCATCACTAGAACTTAGGCTGATACCACTACAAGCTCTGTGTCGGGGAGCCGGGTAGCAGCTATACTATGAATTTTACTATGTGTTTACTATGAATTATATATATATATAATCAGTCTGTGGCCTGTGTGTCTCTCCCCACCCAATGTAATCATACATATCATGTCCACGATGCCTCATGTCCACTTCACGTACGATCATATCTAATGCAGTAAGTCATACTATGTCTATGATCATAATGTCTAGGAATGTAATATCTAAGTCATAAATCCTGGAACCTACACAAAATCACCTTGAATATTTCAGAAAGATCCTGTCTCATGATGTGTGTCAGGTGTCCTGGGTAATAAGTACTTGATAGGGCAAGTACAAGAATATAAATGTCACGATATCCATATCTAAATGACATTGCCCAACCCCGCGTACGGTGTTGGCACCCGACTATGATCGGACACTAAGCAAGTCACACGGCCCTAGGGTTGAGCAAGTACAACAATCACAAGAAAAATAATCTAGAGAAAATGAATCATTAAACTGCATTTATGGCAAGGTACACTTGCCTGAGTTTCCTGCTCCAATTGTAGCTCGAGCTTCAGCTGGATTTCCAAGCAGTACTCCGGTTGCTGAAACAAACATCACCAACAGATCCAAAAAATATTAATCAGCTAGGATCGCCTGTCCTTGAGTCCAATTTGGAGACAAGGGCAAAAACGTCATTTTTGGGTCAAGGCGGGGTCCAAATGTGGGCCGCTTTGCACCGAAAAATGCGTCAGGGTCAAAGGTCTCAAAAATAGTCCAACTTAGTGTCAACAAGTCAGGAACGATGATACGAACCCAACGGAACTTCCAGAATTGGATTCCGATGAGCCGTTCTCAAAATCGCCCGTCGGGTGGAGCCTGTGGGGCCCACTACACGCAATTTTGTCAACGTTCTCATAATCGAACCAAACTTGACCCACAGGACCAGCGTATTGCTACGAGTCCGATGGTGCAAGTTTCGTCTCGATCCGACGTGTGTACACTAAGTTACAGCAAGATTTAGAAAAGTCGGATACGGGGCGATGTCCGCGGATACGCACTGATTCCGGTGTGCACGCACATCCGAATCAGCTTCTGCGAAATCCTGCACATCCGTATCAACGATGCGCACGTATCTGTGAAGACCGTACGCGACCAAGTTGTCCCGTTTGGCGGGGCGTACTCGATACCGGGGTAAAACAGGGTCTGGTTTTTCCTGTTTTTGGATCGCGGTGTACGATCACCACAGGACGCGATGCCCCGAGCGGTTTGTTCGGACACCGAGAGGGTCATACAGGCTACGCGATACAATTTACGGAATTGAATTCCGAGCTACGAGCAAGAAGTTATGAATACCTGAAGTGGACCTGAAAACCAAGTTCGAATCGTGTCCGACACGCGATTCACTGTGTCCGAGTACTGTTCACTAGGGTTAGGGTTTCCCTGTGTCCGGCCTAGGGTTTGCTGTGTCCGGTCTTCTGTGTCGGTGTCCGCCGGAGGAGGAGAGTCGATGGGACCGGAGGCGGGCCGGAGGGACAGGGGCGGATGAGGGCGGCGCTGTCCGGCGGCTTGGCGACCGGAGTCGGCGGCGCTGAGGCCCTAGGCTGTTGCCGCTGGCTGCTGCTGGTGGAGGAGCCCGCCGGAGGAGGGGAGGCTAGGGCACCGCGGGAGGCGGGGACAGCGTCACGGCGAGGCCAGGGCACGGCGGGTGGCGGATGGCGGTCGGAGTCGGAGTGGCGCGCAGCGGTTTAGGGATGGCCGGAGGAATAAGTTTGGGGGGATTTATAGCCGGAGAGGGGAGAGGGAGCGGCGGCCGGTGCAGGAAAGAGGGAGGCGGAGGGTCGTCCGGTGAGGTCGGGGAGGCGATTCGGCGGCGACGGCTGACGTTTCAGCGGCGAAAACGGCCGGAGGCGAAAGGCCAAGGGTCGGCTGCATTTGGGAAGATGAGGGATGCAGGTCGGGTCGGGTTCTAACGGATCCGGCCCGATCCGATACTAAGGCGGGTCGGGTTTGGGTTAACGGGTCGGGTCTGGGTTTGACCCGGATCCGACCCGATAAGGAATTGGTTTTAAAATAATCCGGTTTGGTTCAGTTTGGTTTGGTTTATTTAATAAAAACCTGGTTTATTTTTGGTTTAATAATTTAATTAGTTTTTAGGGCTTTAAAAATCCATCCGGGGTCCAATAAATTCCCGAAAAAATACTCTATATCTGGTTTTCTATTTTACACCATAAAATATTATTTTCATAATATTTTAATATTATTTATTAATATTTAAAAATCCTTTAATAATTAAAGAACATGAATTTGATTCCAGAAAAATCCAAGAAAATTTCAGAAAATTCAGAAAAATCCAAATTTATAAATTTTTTAAAAATCAGGGGGATTACAGTCGGAGACAATACTTACTGGAACTCCATGCAGCCTGACAATGTGTCTGATATATAAATCTGCCAGCTTCTCTGTAGATAGCCCTACTTTGAAGGGTAAAAAATGTGCAGACTTGGTCAATCTATCTACTATCACCCAGATTGCATCCTTTCCACTAGGTGTCCTTGGAAGTCTGGAAACAAAATCCATTGTGATATGTTCCCACTTCCACTCCGGAATGGGTAGGGGTTGAAGCAATTCTCCAGGTCTTTGTCTTTCTGCCTTGACTTGCTGGCACACTAAACAACGAGATACGAATCTGGCTACTTCTCTTTCATGCCATGCCACCAAACATGCGTCCTCAGGTCCTTGTACATCTTGTTGGCTCCTGGATGTATAGAGTATTACGATCTGTGCGCCTCTTGCATAATTTCTTCCCTTATGTCTCCTTGAGGTACACATAATCTATCGCCATGCCTCAGTGATCCATCTTCATGAATTCTGAAATCTTCTACTAATCCAGCTTGCACTTGACCTCGAAGGCTCCGCAGGCCTTCGTCTTGAAACTGAGTTTCCTTGATCTTGTCTATTAAAGTAGACTGAATCTGCAAGTTCATCATTTGGCCTTCTTTTCCTGGGATAATTACTTCAATACCTAAACTTTCCAAGTCCTCGAGTAGGTGTCGGTCCATAGTCAAGTACATCGCCATAGGATATCTGCTTAGAGCATCAGCAACTACATTGGCCTTCCCAGGATGATACTGAAGGGTGATATCAAAATCTTTCATTAGTTTCAGCCACCTTCTTTGCCTCATGTTCAGCTCTTTCTGGGTGAAGATATATTTTAGACTTTTATGGTCTGTAAATATTTCCACCTTTTCTCCATAAAGATAATGCTTTCATAGTTTAAGAGCAAAAATGACAGCTGCCAATTCTAAATCATGAGTTGGATAGTTCTTTTCATGGGGTCGAAGCTGTCTAGAGGCATATGCTATTACTTTCTTGTTCTGCTCTAATACACAACCTAGACCTTTTCCAGAAGCATCACTATAAATAGCGAAACCTCCGGTTCCAGAAGGTAAGGTCAGAATAGGGGCAGTAGTCAGCCTTTTCTTCAATTCCTCAAAAGTATGCTGACATTCATCAGTCCAGGTGAACTCTTCATCCTTCCTTGTTAGTTTTGTCATGGGTTCAGCAATTCTAGCAAAGTCCTTCACAAACTTCCGATAGTAGCCAGCTAGTCCCAGGAAACTTCTAATTTCTGCTACCGAGTCTGGAGTGGGCCAGGATTCTACTGCCGCTATCTTCTTAGGATCTACTGTTATTCCATCTCCAGTCACAACATGTCCCAAGAATTCTACTTTGTCTAGGAAGAAAGCACATTTAGATAATTTTCCATAAAGTTTTTCCTTCCTCAAAGTCTCCAATGCTAGCCTCAAATGTTCTTCATGTTCTTCGGGGGTCTTGGAGTTGATCAAAATATCATCAATAAAGACCACTACAAATTTGTCTAGATATTGCTGAAAGACTCTGTTCATCAAGTTCATAAAAACTGCTGGAGCATTCGTCAACCCGAACGACATTACTAAGAATTCGTAGTGTCCGTTCCGGGTATTGAAAACAGTTTTAGGGATGTCTTCCTTCCTTACCCTTACTTGGTGGTAACCAGACCTCAAATTAATCTTTGAAAATACCCGAGCTCCACTTAACTGATCAAATAAGTCATCTATCCTGGGTAGGGGATACTTATTCTTAATTGTTAAGGCATTCAAGGCCCTATAGTCAATACACATTCGGGACGTTCCGTCCTTCTTGGGCACAAATAATACTGGAGCTCCCCAGGGTGAGACACTAAACCTAATAAAACATTTGTCTTCTAGCTCTTTGATTTGCTCATTTAGTTCTATTATCTCCTTCTTGTTGATTCTGTAGGGATTTTGAGATACTGGTGCTGCTCCCGGCACTAAGTCAATAGAGAATTCAACTTCTCGGTCTGGAGGTAAGCCTGGGAGATCCTCAGGGAAGACATCAAGGTATTCAGAGATGATAGGTAGTGGCAATTCTTCTGTTACTAGGGCTCCACAAATTTTGTTATTACCCATTTCTCTAGAACCTCTAGCAAATTCAAATTTTGGCTTGTCAGGGGGCCTGAAGATTACACTACCTCTGTGGCAGTCTATAGTGGCATGATGTTGACTCAACCAATCCATACCCAGTATAATATCAAAACTGGGAACTGGCATTACGAGTAGCCTAGCATACAGTTCTCTTCCACACAATATAATAGGACAATTGTTACATGCATCACTAACCGGGATGATTCCTCCACCGGTAATGATCTTATAACAATTCCTAAGGGGTTTAGTGATTAAGCTATGCTTCATAAGGAAATCTACTGACATGAATGAATGTGAAGCTCCAGAATCAAATAAAGTAATGGCTGGTATTGAATTTATAAGCACAGAACCTGTGATCACGTCTGTTGTGGCTTCCGCTTCTTCCAGAGTCATTGCATAAGCACGGCCTTGCTGCGGTGCACCCCTCTGTTGCTGTTGTTGGTGCTGAGCAAAGCGTTGTTGTTGTGTTGGAAGCGGGGGTCCCCTCTGTTGTGCTGCTGGGGCCCTGGCCTGGACTGGAGCCTTGGGTGCAGCGGTGCGTCCTTGAGCAGCTGGACAGTCCCTCATTTGATGTGCTGCTGAGCCGCAGTAGAGGCAGGCACCTAGCCTCTTCCTGCAGACTTGCCAAGTATGACCTAGTTTTTGGCAAAAGTTACAAGCAGCAGCTTGTTGGTTCTGTCCTTGAGCCTGGTGTTGGGGTGCTGGAGCTCGAGGGAGAGGACGCTGAGTTTGCTGCGGGGCCCTCTGCTGTTGCTGTTGTTGAAAAGGGCGTTTGTTGGGTCCCGCATTTCTGGTATCTCTCTCTCGTTTTAGTTTATGCCCCATGTTTCTCTCAACGCCTTGTGCCACGCTCAGGATTTCCTCATAGGTGCGAGCTCGGCTGGTGGTGACAACAAGGCGAATATCCGGAGACAGCCCCTTCTTGAATCTACGGGCTCTGTCCTCCGGGGTACGAACCATGTACTCCGCAAAGTGGCTCAACCTGCTAAATTCAGCAGTATACTCATCAACAGACAGGTTACCTTGTTCCAGTCTCTCGAATTGGCTTTCGAGAGCTTCCCGAGCCACTTCGGGGTAGAATTTCTCCTTGAATAGCCTCTTGAAGTCCTCCCAGGTGAGGTCAGGAGCAGATAGTTGGGGTTCATCTCTGAACCAGGTTCGAGCAATATCGAACAGTTGCAGGCTTGCGGACTCCACTTTGAGATCATCAGGAACCCGAGCAGTCTTCAGGAGTCTCTCGACATTCTCTATCCACTCATCGGCATAGAGAATGCCCTCAGTTCCGTAGAATTCCAGGGGTCTAAGGTTCTTGAAGTCTTTGGCACTCCCTGGCCTCTTGAGTGGCGACTCCTGGGACCTAAGAGCTTCTGAGAGGCTGGTCCGCAGAAGTGCAGTCTGTTCTTTCTGGGATTCCACCAGTCCCTGGAACACTCCAAGTAGTTGTGCCCCATCCAGAGTAACTGCCGGAACAGATGAAGGCGGCGGGAGTGCAAGAGTCTTGGGCACATTTTGCTCAGCTGGTTCTGATGTGCCTCCTACTGTATTCCTTGTCTGGACTATTCTGAAAGATTAAGGGATAGGAAGATCAGAATAGATTACTTGGAAATCAAGGACGATAGAAAAATTGAGCAGAAATGATATCAAGAATTGAAATAAGGACCCTATACTGTGAATGAGCTTTTCCTAGAATCCTCAATCTTATTCCATACCCTGTCCTAGGATATTACCCTATTTAAGGATAGGACCTGCATGGGCCACCATAAAAATGTGTCACGACCCGCACCCAGAAATTCGGGCACGAGTGCGTGGGTACGTCCAGCCTACGCCGCAGAGTCGGCGGTAGTACGCTGTCTAGGTCAAATCCACACTTAACTAAAACTAGCTCATTCACAAATAGCATAGGCAAGATAATAAAGGGAAACAGATACTTAAGATTGCAATTGAAATAAATGCGACAACAGATTCAAATGTTTAGTACAGAAATTAGAATGAAATCGGGGACAAACCCGATTACTAAGATAAAGAGCAAATAAATGAAAGTAGCTACTGCTATCTACTCTGCAGCAGGGGTCTCCTGGGTGGGTTCTGGCTCCTCATAGGTATCATCTGTACCCTCATAGGGACCATAATATGTAGGTGCAAGGTCCTCATCATCGCCTAAATCAACAGATCCAGTCAGGAAAGGAGCAAAGTACACAGTGCACAACAAGATTAAACTAAATATTTATGACAAATAAATTGAGTATCATGTTGAGAAACTGCATAAAAGAACATCAATATCTCAGAGTTAAAGCTGTAAACAGGAATATGAGAAAACAGAAATAAATGAGACAGGAATGAAACTACAACAGTAGCAAGAAATATAACAAGACCAGAAACTATCTGTGTGAACTTGTGTTTGTTTTAGAATACATAGTTGGCATGTAGGGGTTTATAAGGCTAATTCGGCCGTCATAAACGACTATTAAATAGGGAAAATCGAGATCCGGCTGAGGTACAGTCGCGTACCAACAGCTATTAAACATGGCAGGGGAAAGGGTAAACTACATGCCTTCTAGTATTCTCCCACCCGACATGATAAACAAGACATGAACTCCAATATTCAAGACATGAAATCCAGTATTCCTAAAACTAAGTGTAATCATCAAGGGTACTAGTAAAGCAGGGAATTAATTATCACAATATAAAGATTTAACTTGAAGTGCAGGTACTTGCCTGTTGTTTGGATCCAATTAATTATACTCGGGGAAATTTCCAGAGATGAGTCCAAAAGCTGAAATAGACATTACCATCACACTCAGAAGATGTCAAATAGCTAGAAACGCCTGTCCTTGGATCCAATTTGAAGACAAGGGCAAAAATGGCAGTTTCGGGTCAAAACGGGGTCCGCCGGTGGGCCCGCTTTGCACCGAAAAACGTGTCTGGGTCAATGATCTCCAAATTCACCAAACTTAGTGTCAACAGGTCAGGAATGCTGATACGAACCCAACGGAACTTCCAAATTTGGATTCCGATGAGCCGAACACAAAATCGCCCGTCGAGCGGGGCTTGTGGGGCCCACGACACGCGATTTTGTCAACGTTCTCAGAATCGAACCAAACTTGACCCACAGGACCAGCGTATCGCTACGAGTCCGATGGCGTAAGTTTCGTCTCGATCTGACGAGTATACAAGAAGTTAGGGCGAATTACAGAAAAGTCGATACGGGACGATGTCCGCGGATACGCGTTGATTTCGGTGTGCACGCACACCCGAATCAGCTTCCGCAAAAAATCTCACACGTCCGTATCGACGACGCGCACGTATCTGTGAAGACCGCACACGACCAAGTCGTCCCGTTTGGCGGGGCGCACTGTAACCTCCGATTTCCAATTTCTGAAATAATTAGATTTTTAATTTATTTTAAATACCAAGTTTTTTTAAATAATTTTTCCTTGAATTCTTGTATTTGATTTTGAACAATGTTTGATTTAGAAGGTGATTTAAAATCTTTTATAAAAATCATTTTTCCTAAATGTCGCTTTCTTATAAATAAATAAATAATGATGTAAATATAATACTCTAGCTTCGAATATTTATTGGCTTGAAATCATTAAATTAATTGTTTGATAAATTATTGAAGAACTAGTTGTTTTCATAATAAATTTTCATATCCATTTTGGAATAGTAAATAAATAAATTACATATTTTCTAGGATTTTGAAATATGGGTTTATTTAGTAGCTAAATTGGAATCAGTTAGCCTTGGAAGCCCCTTAAAATATTTTCTTAAATTATAATATTTTCTATTAATTTTATAAGTTTACCATCTTTCATTCACCCTCATTTTTTTCCCACGTGAAAACTCATTCATATTATCTGGGCCATTCATTATTTGGGCCAAATCCCCACCCTTTATCCCACACCCTCTTTTCCTATTTAAGTCTCTCATCACCATTCCAAGAAACCCTAGCTAGCCTCACAAATTCTCACAAGCCAAAGCCAACAAGCCACCACCATTTTTGTGTGCTCGTGTCCGTGTGTCCAGCATCACCGTGTCAGCCGTGTTGGCCTCGGGTCCGACCCCGGGTGTCCCACCGTATCCATTCATTTCCTGTGTCCGGTTACAACATTACAACCAGATTCTTGTGTCCGACACACCCGGACACATCCACCTCCACCACAGCAACACCCAACCCTGTGTCCGACAGACCCGGACACGTCCCCCACAGTACAGCAAACCCGCCGTGTCCAGCTTCGGACACGACCCAAAATACCCCGACTCGATTCAGAGAAACCCTAACCCTAGATCTAGCCTCGCCGAGCCGGTGGCCGCGGATCACCTCCTCGTCGTCAAGCTCCGGTGGCTGCAGGACCTCCCCCTCAGCGTCGACCACCGCCGAGTTCGAGCACCCGCCGTCGCTTCAGACCCGCCGCCGCCTCAGATCTGTCGAGCCGTGGCCGCCTCGAGCAGACCCGCCGCCGCTCTCGAGTTCCACCGCCGCCTGGAACCGAGCACCCCGTCGTCGAGCCGTCGACCGCCGCCTGGAACCGAGCACCCCGTCGTCTCGAGTTCAAGCACCGGCCCCGCCACAGCAGACCGAGCACCGCGCCGACGCCCTGCCCGGCGGACCTCCTCCGCCGACGCCGGAGACCCCCCATCGTGAGCCCTTCTCTCTATTTCCCTCTTCCCCTTTGCTTCTGTTCTGTGAATAATGGTTAAGTAATTAGATTAGTTTATAATTAGTATATAATTAGTTTAGTCATAATTAGATTAATTAGTTAATTAATAATCAGTTAGTAATTTCTTAAAAAATTAGTTAATTTGTAACTAGTTTAGTAATTTCATGTAATTAGTTTAGTAAATAAAATATAATTAGTTTTATTATTTTATAGTGTTTAAAATGTATATATATGTAATTAATTAATGTATAAGTATATGTATGTGTATAACTAATAAATATGTATAAGTGTGTATCTAACTAATGAATAGGTGTGTATCTAACTAATGAATAGGTATAAGTACGTATTTTTAAATTATTTGTATATGTATGTATTAAATCAAATTAGTATATAGGTGTATGTATATATGTTCGTGTATTTCTTCCTATATATATATGTATTCAATATATTTTGTGTGTACGTATTAAATAATAAATATTAATATGTAATATTGGTATATGTATATGTATATATTTTGTATATACTTAATATATTTCAATATAAAAATTGGTATATATGTATATCTGTATTTTCAGTATATGTTGGTAATTGTTAATTTGGTATATTTATATATACAAATATGTATTTTGATATATAAATAAACATTTATATACATCTATTTAGTGTATATACACATATACGTATTTTGTACAAATTACTAAGAGACACTTATATATATTATATATATTTTTATTGGTATATACTCTGAGTGTAAATGTGTATTTATATACGTATCCCTACTAGATGACCCTAGTTGACTAGAGCCATGCCTGGCATAGCCCTGAGGCCAGGGTAATTCTATTGTGTGTTAGTGTAGCATCTGATACAAGTGATATTATTATATGTTATAGGACTGTCGGATTCTCCAGACGATACTCTGGGACAGGACATTGATATTGACAGCTAAGGACCCAAGGCGAGTACATTCTCTGATTAGTTTCTAATTTATGATATCTCCTATGTTCCCTGTATCTAGTATAAATATCCATGTTCTTGACACGTTGGTTACACGGATTGGTATACACGGATCTCGTCATGAGATGTTATTCCTTATTCATGGTGTAGCTTGTACAAGACTTGTTTCCTTGATATCTTGTGCATGTACAGACACTGATTTTCGGGGAGATTTGCTACCTCCCTAGGGAATCCCGTGCCATAGCGTACCATGATTTGATCTACTATACCAGTCGGGGGTTTGGGGAGTATTTTAGTGTAGATATGTGATCATACCCAACTTTTCATGCATCATAGCTCACCCCACATCTCACGTCGGGTGCGGCCTGACCATCTCCATGCTTCATAGCTGTTACGTGTGATTAGCCTGACCATCTTCATGCATCATAGCTAACCAACGGTTAGCCTGACCTTCCATGAATCATAGCTAATCACATGTAACTAGCCTGATCAAGTTTCCAAGCCGATCACATGTTAAAGCTAGTACTCACACACTTAGTCATAGGTTTCTTGCTCATTGACATATTGTTTCTTTTCTTGCATTTACTTACAGTATTTCCAGTATTTCTTTTATTGTACATTTTTTGTACCTATACATGCATCTGGTATATTTCCATCTAGAACTGCTACATAGTTTATGTCATTTATATAGAACTGCTATTTAGAGATGTACTTTGCTCCTTCCTGACTGGAAAATATTTTTCCAGACTGTGACCTTAGTAGACTGGTTTCCGACACACTTGGGGATTGGTTGTTACTGTTTGCAGGTATGATTATTTTGTCATTAGACTTTTGTCGTATTCTGTTATTTCTTTAAATTCTTATCGTGCTGTAGTGGTGATTGAGTATGTTGTTCATTTTTATAGTGTTATCCGTGTCTCCTTATGGAGTTGGATACTAGTGTGAGATTGTTTAGATACTACTTGACCTAGACAGCGTTCTACCGTCGATGCTGCGGCGTAGGCTGGACGTACCCACGCTCTCGTGCCCCTATACCGGGTGCGGGTCGTGACACGCACTCAGTTCCAGGATAAAACAGGGTCTGGTTTTTTCTGTTTTTGGATCGCGGTGTACGATCACCACAGGACGCGATGCCCCGAACGGTTTATCCGGGCACCGAGAGGGTCATACAGGCTTCGCAACGCAATTTGCGGAATTAAAAACGGAGCTACGAACAAAAAGTTACGAGTACCTGAAGGGGACCCGAAAACAGGGTCGAGTCGTGTCCTACACGTGTCCGACTCGTGTCGGACACAGGGAACCTAGGGTTTAGGGTTTCTGGAGCTGTTGCGGTGGCCGGTGGTCGGCACGGCGGCGGGAAGGCCGAGGGTGGCTCGCCGGGGAGAGGGCGCGCGGGGACGGTCGGCAGCGGTGCCGGAGGCGGCTGCTGCGGCTGCTGTCTCCGCTGCTGTGGACGCCGGAGACGGAGGAGGGAGGCGGCTGGAGGCGACGACGACGGCGGCGGCAGGGTGGCTGGGCAGCGGCGAGGGCAGGGCGGCGAGGTCGGCGGCACGGCGGAGAGTTAGGGTTAGGGTTCCGGTGAGGAAGTGGGGAAGAAGAAGAAGAGGGGGGTTTAAAAAGGGGAGGAGGCGGTTGCTGGGGCCGAGCTAGGCGGGGAAGAGGGGGACGTGGCCGCGGGGAGCGGGGCGGGCCGGCCGGAGCGGGCGGCGCTGCGCGCGGAGGCCGGCGCGGGATGCGGGAGGCGTGGGGCTGGGGGGGAATGGTTCGTGCGGGTCGGGTCGGGCGGCTAACGGGTCCGGACAGACCCGCCCGACCCGCAAGGAAGGCGGGCTGGGGCTGGCTGCTGGGCTCGGCCCACTGGGCCGGGCCGGGCCCAAGAAAAGAAAGAAAAAATAAAATAAAAATAATAAAAATAATAAAATAAGTATAATAATAATAATAATAAATAAACGTAATTTATATAATTAATTAAAATTAGTTTTTAGGCATTTAAAAATATGTCTGAGGCCCAGAAAAATCCAGAAAAATTACCCTAAGTCCAGTTTTTCATTTTTCACCCAAAAATGTTATTTCCATGATATTTTAATATTATTTATTAACAATTAAAAATTATTTAATAATTAAGAACCTTGATTTTAATTTCAGAAAATTCCCAGAAAATTCCAGAAAATTGGGAAAAACCCAAAATTTAATAATTTGAAAATTCTTGGGGTTTACACAGCCAACTCTTAGGGTATTGACTGTAGAAGAAGATTCAGGTTACCCAAGAGTCATAACGGAGTTTGTGGATGTATTTCCCGACGACCTTCCAGGTTTACCACCTGATCGGGAGATAGAATTCACAATAGACCTAACTCCAGGAGCCGAACCTATCACTTCATCGGTATATCGGCTAGCACCTAAGGAGTTAGTGGAGTTGAAGACACAAGTTGACGACCTTCTGGAGAAGGGATTTATCCGGCCCAGTGTTTCACCATGGGGAGCACCTATACTTTTTGTACCCAAGAAGGACGGATCTGTACGGCTGTGCATTGATTACAGAGCCCTTAATGCTGTAACTATTAAGAACCGGTATCCATTACCACGTATTGATGATTTGTTTGACCAATTGAGTGGTGCTAAGGTATTCTCAAAGATTGACCTTAGATCCGGTTATCACCAGATTAGGGTGAAGAAGGAAGATATCCCAAAGACGGCCTTCAGAACTAAGTATGGACATTATGAGTTCCTAGTTATGCCGTTTGGTTTAACCAACGCACCCGCCGTATTTATGAGGTTGATGAACGGGGTCTTCCATCAGTACTTGGATAAGTTCGTGGTGGTATTCATTGATGATATCCTAGTCTACTCCAAGAACCACGAAGAGCACGAGGAACACCTTAGAATTATGCTAGAAACTTTGAGAAGGGAGAAGCTATATGCCAAACTCAGCAAATGTGAGTTCTGTATGGACAAGGTGCCATTCTTGGGGCATATTATCTCGGGTGAAGGACTGTCTGTGGACCCAGAGAAAGTCACTGCTATAGAAACCTGGCCTACCCCTACCTCTGTTGCGGAAGTGAGAAGTTTTCTTGGACTTGCTGTGTATTACCGGCGGTTCGTAGAAAAATTTTCAAGGATTGCGGAACCTATGACGAAGCTGACACGGAAGGATCAGAAGTTCATATGGACGGAAGAATGCCAGAATGCCTTTAAAGAATTCAAGAGGCGTCTAACAATAGCACCAGTCTTGACTCTTCCCTCAGGGTCAGGAGGTTTTGTTGTTTATAGTGATGCGTCTGGTAGTGGACTAGGTTGTGTCTTGATGCAACATGGCAAGGTTATCGCTTATGCATCGAGGCAGCTGAAGGTTCACGAGAAGAATTATCCAACGCACGACCTGGAGCTAGCTGCAGTGATTTTTGTATTGAAGATCTGGAGACATTATCTGTATGGAGAGAAGGTCGAAATATTCACTGATCATAAGAGCTTGAAGTATGTTTATACACAGAAGGAGCTCAACATGAGGCAAAGGCGTTGGCTTGAGTTGATGGTGGACTTTGACATCGATCTGCAGTACCACCCGGGGAAAGCAAATGTTGTAGCCGACGCCCTCAGCAGAAAACCCTCGGCTTATTTCTTAACGGAGCAGCCTCAGCTATTACAAGACTTGCAAGATCTGCAGATAGAGGTTGTTCTACCTGGACAAGATGGTTTGCTGGCTAACCTCGTATTGAAGTCATCACTGGTGGAGAGAATCAAAGAAGCCTTGCCTAATGATGCCAGATTCCGAAGACTGAAAAAGAGAACCGAAGCAGACATGCAAACGGGACTTCACATCCACGAGGACGGAACATTAAGGTGCAAAAATCGCCTATATGTTCCAAATGGAGAATTAAGGCAGGAGTTGATGACAGAAGTGCATAGCTCCATATACTCTGTTCATCCAGGAGGGACCAAGATGTACCGGGACCTAAGACAATATTACTGGTGGCACGGAATGAAAAGGGAGATTGCTCGATTTGTGGCAAAATGCTTAGTCTGCCAGCAGGTGAAGGCCGAGCACCAAAGGACTGCAGGTATGTTGCAGCCACTTCCCATCCCTGAATGGAAGTGGGAGCATATTACCATGGACTTCGTCACTGGATTTCCAAGAAGCCCTAGTGGTAAGGATGCAGTATGGGTCATCGTGGATCGGCTCACTAAGTCGGCTCACTTCTTGCCGTTCAGAGTCGGACAATCCACGGAAGTACTAGCCGACATGTATATGCGACAGATCGTAAAATTACATGGAGTGCCGGTTAGTATTGTATCAGATTGAGACTCGAGATTTACATCTCACTTCTGGCGAAGCATGCAAGAGAGTCTCGGCACCAGGCTCAAGTTCAGTACTGCCTATCATCCCCAGACAGATGGCCAATCAGAGCGCACAATTCAGATCTTGGAAGACATGCTGCGATCATGTATACTGGACTTAAGGGGGGTAGATTGTAAATACCCTAAATTTTTTAGATTTTTAAAATCAATTTTTTGGAATTTTTCTGCAATTTTCAGGAATTTACAATATGTGCTGTGGTGATTGTAGGATTTTTAATTGCCAATAACTAACATTAATGTAATGAAAATATGATTTTATGGTGTAAAATAGAAAACCGGACTTAGGATAATTTTCTGGGATTTTATTGGGCCTCAGACCTATTTTTAAAAGCCTAAAAACTATTTTTCTAATTATTAATTAATTTCTGTTTTATTATTATTATTATTTTTTTTATTCTGTTTTATTGGTATTAGGGGCCCGGCCCGGCCCAGTGGGCCGAGCCCATTAGTAACCCAGCCCAGCCCTCTACCAGCCTAGCGGGTCGGGCGGGTCGGCCAGACCCGAACCCGCGCCCGACCCGACCCGACCCGCATCTCCATCACCCCCAACCCCACGCCTGCCCGCGTTTTCCGGCCGGATTCTCCGGCCACGTCGCCGGAGAACCGCCCCCTCTACCCCACGACCTCCCCCCAGCCCCGAGCCCAACCGGCCTCCCCCCAGCCCCGAGCCCAACCGGCCTCCCCCCAGCCCCGAGCCCAACCGGCCTCCCCCTTCTCTTCCTCTCCCCTCCCAGATCCGCCCGCCGCCTACTCCCTAGCTCCCCGACCACTCAGCCGGCGTCGCCACGTCCCGAGCCCCGGCGCCGCGTGTCCCCGAGTCCAGCCGCCCGAGTCCGGCCAGCCAAGACACGGCAGAGCCCAGCCCTAGGCCGGACACAGCTCGGACACATTGTCCAGGACACGAACTCGCGTGTCGGACACAGGAAAACCCCGGTTTCTCGAGTTCCCTTCAGGTACTCGTATCTTGCACCTCGGATCTCCGTTTTTGATTCTGTAAATTGCGTTGTGAAGCCTGTATGACCCTCTCGGTGCCCGGACAAACCGCTCGGGGCATCGCGTCCTGTGGTGATCGCACACCGCGATCCAAAAACAGGAAAAACCAGACCCTGTTTCACCCCGGAACTGAGTATGCCCCGCCAAACGGGATGACTTGGTCGCGTGCGGTCTTCACAGATACGTGCGCCTCGTCGATACGGACGTGTGGGATTTCGCGGAAGCTGATTCGGGTGTGCGTGCACACCGAAATCAACGCGTATCCGCGGACATCGCCCCGTATCCGCCTTTTCTGCAATTTACCCTAACTTCGTGCACACACGTCAGATCGATACAAAACTTGCGCCATCGGACTCGTAGCGATACGCTGGTCCTGTGGGTCAAGTTTGGTTCGATTCTGAGAACGTTGACGAAATCGCGTGTCGTGGGCCCATAGGCCCTACTCGACGGGCGATTTCGTGATCGGCTCATCGAAATTCAAATCTGAAATTTCTGTTGGGTTCATATCAGCGTTCCTGACCTGTTGACACTAAGTTTGGTGAATTTAGAGACCGTTGACCCTGACACGTTTTTCGGTGCAAAGCGGGCCCACCGGTGGACCCCATTTTGGCCCGAAACTGCCGTTTTTGTCCTTGTCTCCAAATTGGACCCAAGGATAGGCGTTCCTAGCTATTTGACATCTTCTGAGCGTGATGGTGCTGTTTATTTCAGCTTTCGGAGATATCTCTGGAAATTTCTGAAACTAGGACCTTAGTGGAATCCAAACATCAGGCATGTGCACCTTGCCAACTTGCAGTCTTTATTTTCATAATTCCTGTAATATTACTTTGCTGAATGTCTTGTGTAAATTCATATAAACTTGTTTAAACTGCTTAACCTAGGAAACGTATGACGTACCTAGTGTCCGATCATAGTCGGGTGCCAACACCGTACGCGGTGTTGGGTTCGTCATTTAGAGATGGATTTACGATTCCCTTACTTTTGTACTTGACCTATCTAGTACCCTACAACCCAGGACACTTGACACTATCATGGACAGAATCCTCCTGAGATATTCGTGGTGATTCTGTATAGGATACAGGACTTGACAGAGTTATTTTAGTTATAGACAGTATGACTTGTTGCATTAGCTATAATTCCGCTGACATGGACATGAGACGTTATGGTCATGGCTTGCGTGATTACATTGGATGGGGAGAGACACACAGGCTACAGGCTGTTCTACATATATATCTACTATTATTGTGAGGTTGTAGACTCTCCAGCAGAGCTAGACCCTTTACGTGTTATTACTGCTACCGGCTCCCCGACACCGAGCTTGTAGCGGTCTCAGCCTGAGTACTAGTGTTGCTCTCATTTGCATATCACATAGATGGTTACTTAGTTTACCCTGCTGTTCATTTATTTATTGCACTGCTTATTCATTTGGCTTGTTTTATTTTGTGCCTTGCTATGTCCACTGAGGACCTGGAATGGATTATGTCCCCAGGTTTAGCTGAGGAACAGTATTCCGAGGTATACGGGACAGGAGCTGAAGCTATTGCTGGAATAAAACCGAACACTGAAGACGAGGTGACTGCCAAAGACTTCTCCTGAGTGCCTGTTCCTGTACTCGGTATTTATTTCATGTTTATCTCTTGTTCCTGGCCTATAGAGCCAGTTTATTCAGACTTAAGTCGGGTTGTTTCTGCGACTGACTTGCTGTGATTATTGTTGCTACTTATTTCCATTCCATTATGTAGTTATTTCTTTATGGATGAGATTAGTGTGACTTGTTGTAGTAGACCTTATTTACAGCTTAAGTACGCCCTGATGGCTCCATTAAATTGGGTTATCCATCGGTGCGTGCTGCTGGCCATTGCCACGTGTCCAGTCCCTCGATATTTTGGGACTGGGGCGTGACAGATTAATTGCCAGAATTAATGCAATGGAAATACTTAAGCAATATCAAATAAGATTATCTCGGGAAACAATCCGAGAATTAGTCTGTTACATTTAAGAAAAGACAGGAAATAAAATGCTGAAAAATGGAAATACTGAGTAGTTGAAGCCGGTGCTCAGTAGAAATCTTCGGCCACTATCTCGTCCTCTGTTCCTGGTTCTGTTTTGAGAAGTGCTCCGGTTCCGTACACCTCTGGGTAGTTCTCTTCAGCTGTACCTGGGGACATCATCCATTCCAGGTCCTCAGAGGACATAGCAAGGTACAAGATAACTCAAGCCAAATGAATATCAGTGCAGCAATAACATAAACAGCAAGGTAAACTAAGTAACCAACTATGTGATATGCAATATGAGAGCAGCACTAGAACTCAGGCTGAAGCCACTACAAGATCTGTGTCGGGGAGCCGGTAGCGGCAATAACTATGAATTACACTATGATATATACTATATTTTATATATATTATCAGCCTATAGTCTGTGTGTCTCTCCCCACCCAATGTAATCCCACGTCTCATGTCCACGATGCCTCATGTCCATGTCACGCACGATTATAACTAATGCAGCAAGTCTGATAGCTATGAATCAAATGTCTAAGAATGTAAAGTCTAGGTCATAAAACATGCATCCTATACAGAATCACCTTGAATGTCTCAGGAAGTCTCTGTCTCATGAAATAGTGTCAAGTATCCTGGGTTCTGGTGTACTTGATAGGACAAGTACGAACATTATCGGGTCTCGATATCCATGTCTATGTGACGTTACACAACCCCGCGTACGGAGTTGGCACCCGACTATGATCGGACACTAAGCACGTCACATGTTTCCTAGGTTAAGCAGTTAAAACAAGTTTACATTTAATTCCACAAGAAATCAAGTAAAATACTATGTCAATAATTACTGAGAATTGGCAAGCTTTACTTGCCCACTAATGCATAATTAAGTCCAGAAAATAAGTAGCAAGCTGCAGGGTTTGGCAAGGTACACTTGCCTGTGGTTCCGGCTCTGACTTCGGTTGGATTCGCAGGCGGTACTACGGTTGCTGAAACAAACATCACCATCAGATCCAGAAAATATCAATCAGCTAGAAATGCCTGTCCTTGGGTCCAATTTGAAGACAAGGGCAAAAACGGCAGTTTCGGGTCAAAACGGGGTCCACATGCGGGCCCGTTTTGCACCAAAAAAATGTGTCAGGGTCAAAGGTCTCCAAATTTACCAAACTTACTGTTAACAGGACAGGAACGATGATACGAACCCAACGGAACTTCCAGAATTGGATTCCGATGAGCCGAACACAAAATTGCCCGTCGAGCGGGGCCTGTAGGGCCCACGACACGCGATTTCGTCAACGTTCTCAGAATCGAACCAAACTTGACCCACAGGACCAGCGTATCGTTACGAGTCCGATGGCGTAAGTTTTGTCTCGATCCGACTTGTGTACACAAAGTTAGGGCACATTCCAAAAAGTACGGATACGGGACGATGTCCGCGGATATGCGTTGATCCCGGTGTGCACGCACACCCGAATCGACTTCTGCAAAATCCCACACGTCCGTATCGACGACGCGCATATATCTGTGAAGACCGCACGCGACCAAGTCATCCCGTTTGGCAGGGCGTACTCAGTTCCGGGGTAAAACAGGGTCTGGTTTTTCCTATTTTTGGATCGCGGTGTGCGATCACCACAGGACGCGATGCCCCGAACGGTTTGTCCGGGCACCGAGAGGGTCATACAGGCTTCGCAACGCAATTTGCGGAATCGAAATCCGAGCTACGAAAAGAAAGTTACAAGTACCTAAAGGGGACCCGAAAACCGGGGTCGAATCGTGTCTGAAACGTGTCCGACACGTGTCGGATTCGAGATTCAAATCTAGGGTTTGGGTTTGGGGATTCAAGCCGAGCTCCGGCGGCTGGGCTGCGGTGGAGGGGCCGGAGGCGACGCGGCGGCACGGAGGCGGTGCTGAGCGGCCGGCCGGGCGGAGGCGCCGGCGCTGCTGACGGCGGAGGCGCCGGCGCTGCTGACGGCGGAGGCGGCGCTGTGCGGTGCGGGGCTGCTCGCTGTCGACGTCGAGGGGAGGAGAGAGGAGGGAGGAGCCGGGGAGAGGCGGGGACGGCACGGCGGCGGCGCAGGGGCGTCGGCTGTGCTCGGGGAGGGGTCGCCGGACGTGGGGGTGGCCGAAGTCGGGGTCGGCCGGAGGTTTAGGGTTCAGGTGTGGTGGGGATTAGGGAGGAGAAGGGAATTTATAGGGGAGCTAGGCGGAGGAGGGGCCGAGCGAGGCGGTGATCGAGGCGGAGCTCGCGGGGGTCGTGGGGCGAGGCCGGTCAGCGCGGCGCGAGGCGGGCGGAGCGGCGCCGGACGCGGGCGCCGCCGGAGAACGCGGGGGGGCTGGGGTTCGTGGGTGAGAGAGAGAGGGGCGGGTCGGGTCGGGTTCGGGCGGGCGGATCCGACCCGACCCGCTAGGCAGGGTCTGGGCCGGGTGGTTTGGGGCTGGGCCGGGCCGAATGGGCCGCGGGCTGGGTTTAATTATAAAAATAATAATAATAATAATAATAATAATAATAATAATAATAATAATATCCAGTAATTATTTAATAAATAATTAAATAATTAAATAAATAAATTTATGTGTTTTAAAAATAGGTCCGGGGCCCAATAAATTCTAAAAAAATTGCCCTAAGTCCAGTTTTTCATTTTACACCCAAAAATATTATTTTCATAATATTTTAATACCATTTATTATCAATTAAAAATTATTGAATAATTAAAACCCTATTTTTCAATTACAGAAAATTCTCAGAAAATTCCAGAAAATTATAAAAAATCCAGTTTTGAAAATTTAAAAAAAAATCAGGGGGTTTACAATCTACCCCCCTTAAGAGGATTACGTCCTCGCAATCAAAGAATAACCGGTCAACAGAGATGACACGGTTACAAGCATCGTTTGAAAATACATCACAAGATACTTAGGGAAATACCGTTTCCCTAACATTGAAAGTTATGCACTTCCAGAGAAAATCTAGTTAAAGCAAAAGATCTACAACTTTTATGAAAACTAGGTTATTATTAACAAGTTGCAAATTACTAGGTTGGGGCTGAGGTCACGAACCAAGAGGCACGAACTAAACAACACTAAAAACGGATAACTACGAATCACTTACTCGCATCAGCGTCCTGCACAGTCAGCGCATAAGCTTGTCCTCGTCCTTGAGGTAGATTCCTCTGCTGCTGTTGGGCTTGCTGGAAGAGTGTCGCCAGAGGTGCCAGAGGTGGCCTCGATGCTGGTGAAGCGGGTTGGTTTGCCCTTGATGCTCCATCTCGATGCTGGGGACAGTCCTTGGCTATGTGTTGATTGGTGCCGCAAATCAGGCATAATCCCAACTTGCGTCTGCAGTCCTTCTCGACATGGCCTATCTTGCCGCAGTAGTGACAGGTAGGAAGGGTCTGCGAAGCTGTCCAGGGTGGCTGGTGCGTGTGAGATCTCTTTGCAGATTCTCCCGGTGATATCCTGTCTGGTGCTGAGGTGATTGGCCGCTTGTGGCGAGACTCCCTCCTGGTGACGCATTCCATGCGTCAGGCTGCAGCGAGAACGTCTGAGTAGGAGGTAGGTGCGACAGATCCGATGAGTCTCTGTAGCTCGAAGTTCAGTCCGTCGAAGAACTTCTCGGCCTTCTCTTCCTCTGTCGGGATCAGGGTTGGGGCGAAGCGGCTCAGACGAATGAATTCTGCGTTGTACTCTTCCACCGTCATAGAGTCCTGACTGAGGCAATTGAATTTGTCCCGCAATTCTGATCGAGCGATAGCCGGAATGTACATCTCTTGGAAGAGTCTAGAGAACTCCTCCCAAGTGACTCGGTCTGGTCCGAGTCGCGTCTCCTCAGACAACCACCAGTGGTGCGCGTTGCCTGTCAATTGCATTCGGACGGCAGTCATCCAGCGTTCCCGTGGAAGCTCAGCTGCTTTAAGTTGATGCTGAATGTTGGTGAGCCATTCATGAACTTCTGTGGGCTCTTCCTTGCCGGAGAAAGTGCGGGGCTTCAGTTGGCGGAAGTCAGTGATTGAGCCCGTCGATGGCCGTCGAACTGGTAGGTTGGCCTGCTCCAGTACAGTTACGATGCTGTCCCTCCAGAAGTTAGCTTCGCGACGCTGAGCCTCGTGTTGGACTTGTTGCTGAGCTTGCATCATCGCGTAGATCATTTGGAATATCTGCTGCCCGTCAATTGGCTGTCCTTGTGGGAGTACGGGCGTTGGTGGAACGAACTGTGGCGGAGGTGGAATGTCATCGCGTCGGAATCGGGAGGTAGGTTGACCTGCCTGCTGGCTTTGTTGAGTTGAGGGAACTCCTCCGACTGGTGTCACTTCGTCGTCATAGGTGACACCTGTAGCTTGTGGTGTTCCGGCGGGAGTCTCGGTGCATTCTTGTGGGTCCATTTCCCTGTATCAAAAATAACCAATAAGAGGCGCACAGGAATCAAGGCAAGATGCAAGTCAAAATTAGTTCGAATACGATACAGATATCAAAAATGATTCAAGCAAGTGGATGAGATCCTAAAAACCTATCCTATTCTTTATTGCAGGCCTGTTCGGTCCCTAAGTTGAAACCGAACAATTTAGTCGTAGACCTGTATAGGCCACCACAAAAACCATGTCACGCCCCAGTCCCAAAATATCGAGGGACATGGCACGTGATAATGGCCAGCAGCACGCACCGATGGACAACCCAATTTAATGGATCCATCAGGGCATGCTTAAGCTGTAATCTAGCAGTACTAAGTACAAGTCTCAGGTATTTCTAATCTCAACCACAGAATAACATAGATTAATTGCCAGAAATAATGCAATGGAAATACTTAAGCAATATCAAATAAGATTATCTCGGGAAACAATCCGAGAATTAGTCTGTTACATTTAAGAAAAGACAGGAAATAAAATGCTGAAAAATAGAAATACTGAGTAGTTGAAGCCAGTGCTCAGGAGAAATCTTCGGTCACTATCTCGTCCTCTGTTCCTGGTTCTGTTTCGAGAAGTGCTCCAGTTTCGTACACCTCTGGGTAGTTCTCTTCAGCTGTACCTGGGGACATCATCCATTCCAGGTCCTCAGGGGACATAGCAAGGTACAAGATAACTCAAGCCAAATGAATATCAGTGCAGCAATAACATAAACAGCAAGGTAAACTAAGTAACCAACTATGTGATATGCAATATGAGAGCAGCACTAGAACTCAGGCTGAAGCCACTACAAGCTCTGTGTCGGGGAGCCGGTAGCGGCAATAACTATGAATTACACTATGATATATACTATGTTTTATATATATTATCAGCCTGTAGTCTGTGTGTCTCTCCCCACCCAATGTAATCCCACGTCTCATGTCCACGATGCCTCATGTCCATGTCACGCAAGATTATAACTAATGCAGCAAGTCTGATAGCTATGAATCAAATGTCTAAGAATGTAAAGTCTAGGTCATAAAACATGCATCCTATACAGAATCACCTTGAATGTCTCAGGAAGACTCTGTCTCATAAAATAGTGTCAAGTGTCCTGGGTTCTGGTGTACTTGATAGGACAAGTACGAACATTATCGGGTCTCAATATCCATGTCTATGTGACGTTACACAACCCCGCGTACGGAGTTGGCACCCGACTATGATCGGACACTAAGCACGTCACCCGTTTCCTAGGTTAAGCAGTTAAAACAAGTTTACATTTAATTCCACAAGAAATCAAGTAAAATACTATGTCAATAATTACTGAGAATTGGCAAGCTTTACTTGCCCACTAATGCATAATTAAGTCCAGAAAATAAGTAGCAAGCTGCAGGGTTTGGCAAGGTACACTTGCATGTGGTTCCGACTCTGATTGCGGCTCTGACTTCGGTTGGATTCGCATGCAGTACTCCGGTTGCTGAAACAAACATCACCATCAGATCCAGAAAATATCAATCAGCTAGAAACGCCTGTCCTTGGGTCCAATTTGGAGACAAGGGCAAAAATGACAGTTTCGGGTCAAAACGGGGTCCACATGCGGGCCCGCTTTGCACCAAAAAAACGTGTCAGGGTCAAAGGTCTCCAAATTCACCAAACTTAGTGTCAACAGGTCAGGAACGATGATACGAACCCAACGGAACTTCCAGAATTGGATTTCGATGAGCCGAACACAAAATTGCCCGTCGAGCGTGTAACGTCCCGCTCCGCGACGGCGTTATGTATCAAGGTGAGTGGGCAGAACTTCGTTCTCTGATTCTTGCACGCCTTAATAATAACCTGAGTTTTTGTTTGCAATGTTTTCTTAAGAGAATGATAGAACCTGCCTTGCATGTTAATGAACGAACTCACCTAGCTTGTCTTTGAAACAATGCCTGCTTAACGAGAATCCTGAATCGCCTGCTTAGAGTGCATGAATATGTTCACTATCGTCTATGCTTCGAGAGAACCATACTGTGCCTGAACGTGTTCAAGTGATAAGTCGGATTGCCCCACAACAATGAGTGTATTCTTATGGTTCGTCTCGTCTGCATACTAGAGTTTATTTGATAGTGTTCCATGCATTCGCACGCGGTCGGACAATGGCTTTTGGTGGAGAGCTGAACTGCATGCGTTATAACCACCATGGGTCACAGCTGCCATTAGCTTCAGAGAATGAGTCATTGGTATGCTGTTCCACCAGCTGCCGATCCTGAGATACTCGGGGACCACCCTGCATATAGCTAAGTCATTGTGTTGGCTTGGATAGTGACTGCCCCTAAGAATGTGCATCGTGTGTCTAGCTATGCATCAGACCCTCGAGTCGCACGAGACACGCTGCGCACACCTTGGAACATGAACGGTTTGCTTGCTTGTATATTCAATATGAAACTCTGTTTCCAAACATGTTTCTAAACAAGTAAATCGACTCTGCTGGAACTGCATGAAACGAACCTAGGTAAAACTAGAAAGATCACTAGTAATGTAATATTTTATAACATGATTACTTAGTGCCTGTTTGAGTGAATGCTTGTTTCTGTTCAGTTGATTTATCTCACCAGTACTTGTATAAAGTGCTGACCCACCAACAGTTTACTTGTTCGCAGGTACTGGATCATCCGAGGGAGCGATAGGCGTGCCACAGTCCCGAAGACCCGGAATCCTGGTTTCGATTGTTGCCCCGAGAATGCTATCGTATAAGGGGGCATAATGTATGGAACGAACGTGTGCCTTTGCTAAAGGAAACCCAAGTTGCCTCGATTGTCCCGAACACTCAGTTGGCTAATGCATTGTATTGCAACAAGTCCCTTTCCGCTGCTTACTCGATTGATGCGATGATAGCCAACTATCAACTTAAACGATTGGCCTTGCACGGGCGCAACCCCAGGCCCGTGCGGCATCACGTCCCCCGAAAGCTCGAACGGGCCATTCGCTTGGCTCCCTTCCTCCCTCGCACCCGCGGGACGGGCGCGGTGATTCGCGTCCGGCACGCCGAGGCACGGTGATACGTGTCCGGTTCGTTAATTCCCGGCCGCACGGGGCGGGGCAGGGCGGAGCGGCGGCCCGGGCGGGACCGGGGCGTGACAGAGCGGGGCCTGTGGGGCCCACGACACGCGATTTCGTCAACGTTCTCAGAATCGAACCAAACTTGACCCACAGGACCAGCGTATCGCTACGAGTCCGATGGCGCAAGTTTCGTCTCGATCCGACGTGTGTGCACAAAGTTAGGGCGCGTTCCAGAAAGTACGGATACGGGGCGATGTCCGCGGATACGCGTTGATCCCGGTGTGCACGCACACCCGAATCGACTTCTGCGAAATCCCACACGTCTGTATCGACGACGTGCACGTATCTGTGAAGACCGCACACGACCAAGTCGTCCCGTTTGGCGGAGCGTACTCAGTTCCGAGGTAAAACAGGGTCTAGTTTTTCCTGTTTTTGGATCGCGGTGTGCGATCACCACAGGACGCGATGCCCCGAACGGTTTATCCGGGCACCGAGAGGGTCATACAGGCTTCGCAACGCAATTTGCGGAATCGAAATTCGAGCTACGAACAGAAAGTTACAAGTACCTGAAGGGGACCCGAAAACCGGGGTCGAATCGTGTCCGACACGTGTCCGACACGTGTCGGATTCGAGATTCAAATCTAGGGTTTGGGTTTGGGGATTCAGGCCGAGCTCCGGCGGCTGGGCTGCGGCGGAGGGGCCGGAGGCGACGCGGCGGCGCGGAGGCGATGCTGAGCGGCCGGCCGGGCGGAGGCGCCGGCGCTGCTGACGGCGGAGGCGGCGCTGTGCGGTGCGGGGCTGCTCGCTGTCGACGTCGAGGGGAGGAGAGAGGAGGGAGGAGCCGGGGAGAGGCGGGGACGGCACGGCGGCGGCGCAGGGGCGTCGGCTGTGCTCGGGGAGGGGTCGCCGGACGTGGGGGTGGCCGAAGTCGGGGTCGGCCGGAGGTTTAGGGTTCAGGTGTGGTGGGGATTAGGGAGGAGAAGGGAATTTATAGGGGAGCTAGGCGGAGGAGGGGCCGAGCGAGGCGGTGATCGAGGCGGAGCTCGCGGGGGTCGTGGGGCGAGGCCGGTCAGCGCGGCGCGAGGCGGGCGGAGCGGCGCCGGACGCGGGCGCCGCCGGAGAACGCGGGGGGGCTGGGGTTCGTGGGTGAGAGAGAGAGGGGCGGGTCGGGTCGGGTTCGGGCGGGCGGATCCGACCCGACCCGCTAGGCAGGGTCTGGGCCGGGTGGTTTGGGGCTGGGCCGGGCCGAATGGGCCGCGGGCTGGGTTTAATTGTAAAAATAATAATAATAATAATAATAATAATAATAATAATAATAATAATAATAATAATATCCAGTAATTATTTAATAAATAATTAAAATAAATAAATTTTGGTGTTTTAAAAATAGGTCCGGGGCCCAATAAATTCCAGAAAAATTGTCCTAAGTCCAGTTTTTCATTTTACACCCAAAAATATTATTTTTATAATATTTTAATACCATTTATTATCAATTAAAAATTATTGAATAATTAAAACCTTGTTTTTAAATTACAGAAAATTTCAGAAAATTATGAAAAATCCAGTTTTAAAAATTTAAAAAAAAATCAGGGGGTTTACAAGAGAAGAGAGAGGATAGAGGGGAGAGAGATGAGAGCAAGAAATTAAAATAATTTAAAAATACAAAACGTCCTTGCAAAGGGCGTTTTACTTTTTTTTATTATTTTTTTAAACGCCAAATATTTTACCGTTAATTTGGTAAACGGAAAATGCGTAAAACGTCCTTACAAAGAACGTTTTAATACTTTTGCTGTAAATTTTGAAACTTTGTTGCTTTTTTTAGAAATATATTAAACTTTTATGCTCTGAGTCAAATTTTCTGTTTTTTTAATGAAATAAATTAATGGATGAGTAGAAGGGGGCAAATAAATTAGCAGCATTAAATATTTTGTTTTTTTAACATTGAAAAAAAGGAATTATCACTTGGAATAAAAGGTGCTGCAGTAGGACGTTAGATACGCTTATCATAATTTAGAAAAGCTTTATTTTCTGGCTCTAATATCTAACTAGTATATATGCACGTGCTTTGCACGTATATTGGAGTGAATGATGTTGATGAGTTAGTTTATTTATACTGCTTTTAATTATATATGTTAATAGTTCAACCCTTCGAATTCTTTGGTTACAATTTAAAAGACTTAGCAAGTAGCATGAACCCTTTGATTTCCGTAAATGGTTGTCATTATTGTATCTCTTAAATGGTTGTCAGTGAAATTTATTGTAGGTATTCTTTTTAATTACTAAATATGTTGAAGGGTATTTTTGGAACGAAAATTTTTCACGGTGAAGCCTAGTTTTGGCATTATATAGTAGAATAGATTTTAATTATATAGGTTAATAGTTCAACCCTTCGAATTCTTTGGTTACAATTTAAAAGACTTAGCAAGTAGCATGAACCCTTTGATTTCCGTAAATGGTTGTCATTATTGTATCTCTTAAATGGTTGTCAGTGAAATTTATTGTAGGTATTCTTTTTAATTACTAAATATGTTGAAGGGTATTTTTGGAACGAAATTTTTTCACGGTGAAGCCTAGTTTTGGCATTATATAGTAGAATAGAAATATGTTGAAGGGTATTTTTGGAACGAAATTTTTTCACGGTGAAGCCTAGTTTTGGCATTATATAGTAGAATAGATTTTAATTATATAGGTTAATAGTTCAACACTTCGAATTCTTTGGTTACAATTTAAAAGACTTAGCAAGTAGCATGAACCCTTTGATTTCCGTAAATGGTTGTCATTATTGTATCTCTTAAATGGTTGTCAGTAAAATTTATTGTAGGTATTCTTTTTAATTAATAAATATGTTGAAGGGTATTTTTGGAACGAAAATTTTTCACGGTGAAGCCTAGTTTTGGCATTATATAGTAGAATAGAGAATAGAAATATGTTGAAGGGTATTTTTGGAACGAAATTTTTTTACGGTGAAGCCTAGTTTTGGCATTATATAGTAGAATAGATTTTAATTATATAGGTTAATAGTTCAACCCTTCGAATTCTTTGGTTACAATTTAAAAGACTTAGCAAGTAGCATGAACCCTTTGATTTCCGTAAATGGTTGTCATTATTGTATCTCTTAAATGGTTGTCAGTGAAATTTATTGTAGGTATTCTTTTTAATTACTAAATATGTTGAAGGGTATTTTTGGAACGAAAATTTTTCACGGTGAAGCCTAGTTTTGGCATTATATAGTAGAATAGATATTGCCACATCATCACATGTATTTTTTTGTACTAACACTAAAGATCTGTATGGTTGGCGATAATTGGATGCAACTTGATAAAATTTGTGAAAGTAATGATTATTTTACGAAAGTTAGATACGTAGGCAAAAAAAAAAATACTTTCGTTGTTTTGATGGTTTGGTGAAAGTGAAGGATATGAAAGTGGAAAAAAATGAGTTCCGATGTTTGGTTGCTTGTTGAAAGTAAAAAAAAAATAGTTCCATTGTTTGGATGGTTGTTGAAAGTGTATGTTGGTTAGAGGTATGATTGTTGAAAGTGGATGGTTATTTTTATTTGGTTTGAAGTGTACGAAAGTCATTATTATTATTTTGATGTGGATTGAAAGTGTACGAAAGTCATAATTACTTTTTGGATGTTGGTTAGAGGAGTTTCAATGCTCGAACCAAACAGCATAACCCGCTAATGATTGGTGAGTTTCCAAAAGTAACCGAGTTTTAGTCCACTTACACCTAAACAAACCGACCCAAGAGCATCTCCAATACTATTGTCTTGTGATGTATTGTGATTCATATGTGGAATGAGGCACATGTTAATGTCTTTCCTATATGGTAAGACTATTCAAAAAAAACAATGAAGTAGAAAAATATTCATTAATGCAAAAGTACTGAGGTACTTAACTTTTTTTTTTTTACTTCCAATTCATCTTCCCCTCTCTTTTTTTATCTAGATATTTTCTTATTCATATTTGATGAAATGAAATTGAAAACACTGTCAAATACATTATCTAGTAGTTGCTGAATAGGAACGACAATTTCTTATTTAAAGATATTTTTTCAATGCAATTGCAATAGGGCTGGAGATGTTCTAATAGGTCCATTTTTATTCACTCACCAAAACTTGAATGATGCTCACCGTTCAAAGGGTTACCATGCGTCAACCTAAAATCACTTTTGTTGTTAATTTAATTTCTCTCACCTCATAATAATGAAGAAAATTTTTTTTGGGTGGAATGGTGAACATCATCCAAGTTTTAGTGGGTGGGAAAAAATAGAATCATCACTAATTCTATGTCACAACGAGTATATTTTTGACTTTGTTGTTTAATTACAAATGTCCGAATATATTAAAAATTATATTCATATGTCCAATAGTTGAACCTAAAAAAAATAATTATATTCACAACCACAATTACAATCACAATAGAATAGCATAATTTAAGATTGTGTATCAAATGTCATTTATTTGTCTCTTAATTTAGTGTCACCTAGTTGTTTGAGATTTCCTAACCAGAAAGAAAAAAACAGACAAGAGTTTGATGCTTAAAGAAATTCTTTTGATTTGGTTATTATAAATGTGAATTTAAAGGAAAAGGACAAAAGTATCTTTTTCTCCCTACTTACTCTTTATACAAAATTAATTTTAAGGAAACTTTACGAATGATAAAATAAGAAAATATTGAATAAAGCTATAAAGAATTATAATATATATTATTTATCTATTTATTATGTCATTCTGCTTAGTTAAAGCACATTTCTAGGTAAAACCCTAACAATTAATCCCATGTGTTTCATTAAAACGAAAAAAGATAAGGTTTAAAAAAAACAATAGCGACATGCAATAAATTATTTGTTTTTCATAAATTAATAACATGTGGCAGCAGAACGCTACAACAATAATAAATTAGAGAGCCGATTTTGGTGATCTAACGAACAATGGATTGATCAAACTATCTTTATGCAAATGACACATTGCTATTACTATAAACGTATGCCACAAGCGAGCGGACAAACATTAATAATTTTGGCTAATAACAAGCGAGGCCGTTGATACGCGAGTCACATTGTCTGTCATTGCTTTGATTTTATTGCTTACAAATGTGGCAAAGTTAGGAAATATATCAAAGAGAAAATGGCAAAACCTTGGTTACGATAGAATTCTTTTGAAAACTTAATTCCTTATTTAATAGAAACGAAATATCAAAAAAGAAGAGTGAGATAAGAAGAATAATGGTTATATATGTCAATTTTATCAGGTTTTTTTTTCTTGATTTTTGTGTATTATAAACATATCATAACAAGAAAAAATTATTAAATAAAAGATAAAAATCACGAGATTTTTTAATTACATATCATCGAAGACTACCCTTAATTGCATTAAAGCATCAACATCATATTAGAAGAACAAAAATAAGAAATAAAAATCACAAAATCATTAAGAACTATTATTTGTACAAGCATAGGGTCCACATTCTTCTTAATCTCTCGAAATGTCTGGCTTAACAAAATAAAAGTAATCTTTAAGGGATAATCATGGGGCATTACTAGTTTTGAAGATTTATAGTTTCGTTAAAGGATTGTTTGTAACATAGTTGCATATATACGACAAATAACGAGTTATATGACATGTAAAAGGGCTATGCTAGGACTACAATCAAATACCTACAACCCTCTTACAACCGTCACGTGGCGTCCACGTGACGTCCGTCTATTGGTGGAGGGAGGAGGGGTGGGACCCGGTGGCTGTCTGGATGGTCGCTACGTGGCCGAAACGTCACGTGACGGTCGTTAATTGGGGGAGAGGTGGGGTCGGGGTGGCCGACATAGCGGGGGGTGAGAGGGTTGTAAGAAGGTTGTAAGAATTTGGTAGTAAACTTAGCATTATTGCATGTAAAACCCATCTATATGTAGAACTCAATATCCACAATTTCATTTAATATGTACCCGCAAAGCTTATAGGGTTTGGATATTATGTATATTAGCCATTGAATGTAAAATAAATACATGTTGAAAAAATAGTTTAAATTACGATCTGTATAGATATGATTTCAATATATTTTAATTATAATTTATTATCTTTTAATCTGGGATCCGCTCTCAGAGTCCCGTCCCCCTGCACCATCGGATGGGGGGCCCTGCGTGGGGGTCACGTGTGGGGTCCCCGCGATCCAACGGTTGGGAGCGACGGGGCTCCCGCGGGGCTCCAGATTCGCTCATATATATATATATATATATATATATATATATATATATATATATATATATATATAGGTAAATAAAATATGAGCCATAATGCTCATATTCCTACATGAGCCATGCACATGTGGACCAATAGAAATGGATTCATACATCTTATGTGCACCCATGTGCACTAGTATACATTCTATTCATATTGGTCCACATGTGCATGGCTCATATAGGAATATGAGCACTATGACTCATATCATGTTTACCCTATATATATATATATGAGCCATGCACATGTGGTCCAATAGGAATAGAGTGTACTAGTGCACATGGGTGCATATGGAATGTATGAGTCTATTACTATTGGTCAATATATATATATATATACACGCTTGTTTATAGAATAACGTGGTCTCCGTCTTCTCCGCGTCCGTGTTCACCGTTGTTGATTTACCTGGATGCATAGTTTAAAAATGAATGGCAAGGGCTCGTGCTACATTCAGAAACTGTCACACTCGATTACAGATTTAGTATTTCTTGAATTTCTAGGATTTAATTTTTTCTTGATAATGTATTCCTGTTGTATTTTCTCATGCTGGTTCCTGTCATTTTTTTTTTCTGTTGTTGAAAGAGACTATCCGAGACCAGTAGAATACCCATTGACATTACCATAAGACCCGGTTTAGGACCCGCATGTAGAATGGACACTTGGTTCGGTTCATTTTTGGAGAACTCATGACTAAATTATTTTTCTCTCCTTATTATATATATATATATATATATATATATATATATATATATATATATATATATGAGCTTTTCTCTCTCTCCTCTCTTTCTTCTTCTTCATTTTCTTTTCCTTCTTCCTCCTTTCCCTCAAGCTCCCTCTAACCCTAGCCCTAGGGGAAAGTTGTTGTGACTTAGACCGTGAGAGGTAGAGGCTAGGAGCCACACAAGGCAAGTACATCTTGCTTAATGGTGAAGTCATAAATTTTTAGATTATATATATATATATATATATATATATATATATATATATATATATGTTGTTTTGAAAAATGTATTTGATAAAAAATGTTCTCCTTGAGTTGCTGATCATGTTTAGTTATTGGAGTTTTAAATTTTGATGTATAGGTTTTTATAGATCTTAGTTTCAAGTTTAGAGTTTTCTATATGTTCCATGAAATTTTCTTGGTTTTGATCTATTAAACTTAGTGTTTTCGAAAACTAGTGGTTTCTTATGTTAGAGAATTTTATTTCGTACAATTTTGGCTTTTGCTTCACTTGATTTGGAGTTAAAATATTTTTTTTATGAAGAAAATAAAATTTAAATTTTTTTAGCTTTAGGGAGTTCTCAAGTGTCCACGACTCGAGAACTTGAAATAATTTAGCAATGATTACACAAGAAAAGATTCACCTAGAACATTGGGAGAAAAAAATATTGCGCTACCGGCTACCCCGATTCTCAAAGGCCCCATGAGGCATGGACAACCCTGCTAGGCAAGGGCTCCATGACTAACCAAGTTTACACGTGCTACTGCACTTACAAGACAAGTTTATATACAAGTTTATGTTTGTAAAGCAAGTTTATGATTTCAAGTTCAAGTTTATGCTTATAAGTTCAAATTTTGTTTGTGACAAGTAACAAGTTATGTTGTTGTATGGTTGAATGTGCATTTTAATTTACTAGACAAGCGTATCCTTGGTCATCCGGGTTAACTGCAGTGCCGGTGGTAGTAATATTCTTAAACACATGCATTTAGTAATTAATGCATATGATAACCCTAGCTAGTTAATCGTAGCAAGCCGTAAAGTTGTTTGGCCGTTCGATGAATGATGTTACTTTTATTATAGCTCGCTCTTCTAGTTTCATTTTCTTCCGGCGCATGGTTAGGGTGCTAAGTTCTACTCGGGTGAAGGTCTGCAACCCCGATCCTTGTTTGGTTTAAGGGTTGTGGTTCCGATCCAGAGTACTTCCTATGCTCTTTTGTCGCTCGTCGCCTTACTTTCGTTTCTGCACTTATTATCAGTTCTTCCAGTGTTATTCTTGAGACAAGTACGTTGGTACCGTACGAGTCTCGATCTGCATTTATTTCTTATATGTCTCTTTCTGCTTATGTTGTGATGTGGTTGGTCTATCACCTCGAGCTCCTTTGTGGTACTTGTTGCTTAGGGTTCTGACCCCACTGGCTTTGCATGGCCAGGTTACCCCGAAGAGAATCAGGATCCAGCGCGCTTACAGCAAAATGGCTCGCACTCGTAGAACTTCGGCCGAAGCTCGCGAGTGGGTTTTCTTCTTCCACCCCTTGTCTTGATTACTTTTTTGTGGTGTTTAGCAAAGGGCAAAGTTACCTCCTCATATATTTTAGACTACGGTCAACATAATGTATATATTGGACCATGACTGGTATATTTGATCATGTATTATTAAACTTTGCTAGTGCAGCATTTTGTATTCACTAGCTTCATGATTATATGTGACATGTAATTTGGGACGCCTCTTTACTTTCATGTATGATATACTCTTGTACTTGTGTTGTTGGATTAAGATTATAGGATTTGTCGGCCTTAGAACTGACGTCATAGCATGCTAGAGTTCAACATCTGTTTTCTAGACAACCTTAACACATTGCGGCTTACTTCGATATTCTGCAAGGTGCGGTTGGTCATGTCAGCTCCCGTATTTATCCAGTATTCTGGAAACGGGACGTGACAAAGTTTTTTACCATAAGCTATTAACTAAGATTTTTTTTATTGTGACAGTTCATTTAGACTGGTTTTTTTACTTATAATTAAAAGTTAATTTTAAAATTATTTTTTCATATTTTTATTATAATTAATTAGAAATATACATACTTATTTTTTAGTCGTTTTAAAATTGTTTTATAATAATTTATTTTAGAATCATACTTTGTTTTTTATTCTTCGTTTTCTGGATAATAATTCTCAAACAAGTACTAATATTATTTTTTTTGTGAAAATTAATAAATGAAGAAAAAAAAATTATGTTCTTTTTTCTGTGAACAGTGCTCATTTCTTCATCTTTCTTACCTGAAAACTAGGCTGACAATACTATAGTTTCAAGATATTAAAACAGGGTATCGAAGTTGCAAAAATTATGAAACACATATAGAGTGCCAAATCACTTCAAATATTGTAAATATAGATTAGATACATGTTTGACATTCTTAATCAACCAAACACTTCAAATTTTGCATGCATTTATATGTATGATATGAATTTTACGGTTTGGATATTTCAATAACCTATATGAAAATAAATAAAATTGATAGATATATCTTAAAAAACTAAAAAAAAGTAGTTATATGAAATCAGCTGCTTCTGTTTTAAAAAAGTCAGTTCATTTTACAGGACAGCTTTTATAAGCTGCTTTTGTTTTTTGAGTAGCACGTGAGTCCTCTCTGTGCAAACCGTCTTTCTACCAAACTTGGCCTCTCTTACTCCAAACCCCTCCAGTTTCTTGTCACGCAAGCAATACCACTCTTCTGAACCGTCCTAATAAGAAAATCAACAACTTTCCTACAATACCCCCACCCAATCACCATAAATCCCCCAACCCTCTCCTCCAAAAAAACATAAAAAAACCCCCTAAATGCGCATCCCAACACCTCCACCGGAATCTCGTCGGAATCTGCCATGACCGCCTTCGTCTTTCCGCTCGTCTTCTTCGACGGCGAAAGCGACGTCGACGTCGGCTCCGTCGCCGTCACCGCCTCCCTAGATTTCGGGAGGTTCCAGTCCATCGTCGGCCGCACGATCGGGGTCCCCCCGAGCCAGATCTCGACATCGCTGGTCCGGCGGAGGAAGGCGCGGCACTCGCCGGAGATCCGGAGGAGGGAGCCGATCGACGAGTCGACTGACTTCGCCGCGGTCGCGGCGGAGCGGGACTGCTTCGTGCTGGTCGCGATGAAGAGGCTGAGGAGAGGGAGAGGAAAGAAAGCCGAGAAGAAGTCGATGACGATGATGGAGTCGACGACGGCTCCGACGATGATTTTGAGGAGGGACGAGGAGTTTCCGGTGGGGGTCTGGAGCTACGACTACGAGAGGCGGATGAGGGGTCTGGAGGTGATGAGGGAGAGGTACCTGATGTCGATGATGACGGGCGTTCCGCTGCCGGAGGCGGAGGTCCGGCCGCCTCCGGTGGTGCCGGACTGCGGGGAGTGCGCCGCCGCGAGGTGGGAGGGGAGATCCCCGGCGTTCCACTGGTGCGTGTACGACGAGGTCGTGACGGTGGGATTCCGGCCGCCGGCGGGGCCCATCGAGAGGCCGGTGAAGAAGCACGTGGAAGAAGAAGCTTCCGCGTAATATTTTTCTTTTTCTTTTTTTAATTGGGTTTGTTTTGTGTTGGAAATTTAATATACGGTGTGAAAAAAGCACGAGTCAGTAATGGTGGTTTAGATATTTACAAAATAAGGAGAAAAATAGGATACGAGGCTGCTCGAATGTGGTGTTGTGGTCCGCATATTATTTTTGAAGGATTTTGGTGTGTTGAAAAAAAACAAAAATTTCAATACAATTTGTTATAAATCTACTGTTTGGGATTTTGTTTTGTGATTTTCTAATGAGTTAGTCGAAATTGTTTAATGTATGTTGCAAGGACGCAAATACATGCAAGGACAGTATGTTGAGATGTTTCTACAATACACAACGTAACAAAGTAAGCATCATCAACAACAACAATGTTATTTTGTTTAGTGAAGTTAGGAGAATACTAATATTTGATTATCTCTGCGGATCACATAGTCTATATTTAATCCGGCTGTCATGTTTAAGTTATTAAGAGAGGTTTCTTTCATATTAATTAATTATATACAATCACATCATGTGACGAAGTAAATAAAACGGAAATGATAAGCGGACCGCAGGAGGTGACCACGGATTGGATCATATTTGAATAACTATGTTTGAATAACGAAAAATGACATATTTTTATTAACTAAAAAAATGGAAAGTAAAGATCTTATTTAGCTATGATTAAAATATTTTAAGGTCAAACAAATATGACCGTATTTGAATAACTATCATATATGCTAATAATTTGAATGTCTATCAATTTATTTTTTATAAATAGATTTAATTGTCATATACTAAAAATGACCAATGACATAATTTAAATATTAAACGAATTTAATTGTCCAAAGTTTAATGGTCATATTAAACATATTTGAATATTAAACAAATTTATACAATATATTAATTTTTTACTGATTTAATTGTCATATAATTTGAATAACTATCATTTTATGCTTTTAATATTTTGAATGGCTATCAATTTCCACCGGATTATGAACTAAGTTTCCAAGGGGATTCGAACCGTGCACAACCCCACCGGATCCCCCATCGTAACGCCACGACCCCACAAATTGAGAGTGGCTATCAATTAATTGTCATATACTAGAAATAACCAATGACATGATAATTCCATATTAACTTATAATTTGAATGACTATCAATTAATCTTCGTATACTAAAAATGACAATGATATGATAATTCTATATAAGTTTCATATCAACTTATGATTTGAATCGCTATCAATTAATTTTTGCATATTATAGATAACAATAACATAATAATTCCATATTAACTTACGATTTTAATGTCATTGTCATCTCAAAATTCCAACATATATATATATATATATATATAATATATATATATATATGGGAGTGGATCCGAAGCTCCACGGTAGTCCCGTCAGATCGCGTGGCCCCCACGTGGACTCTCCGATCCGATGGTGCAGGAGGAAGGAACTTCGGCGGGACTCCAGAAGCGAATCTTTTGATCCGCTCCCTATATATATATATATCAACCTCGACCGGGCCGGGCCGGGTTGGAAAAGTAGATCTGGTTCAGACCGGATTTTGTATCAGGCTAGACCTACATGCTGCAAAACGGTAACCTAGTCTGAACCCGGATCTCCTTTGGACCGAGCCGGGTCGGCCCGTTGACCGGATCCGGACCGTCCGACCCATTACACACCTGGATATAAACCGGATATTGGTATTATGTTTGTGTCATATTTGTAAATAAAAATTATATTAACATGTGTTATAAAGATACATATTAATACATTAATAAATATATATTTTATATAGAAACACATTTATCAATACAATTTTTACTTAAAATTTAGTTAGTTGATTTATTGGGACAATAATGTTGCTATTTATGTTGAATTCTGAGTTTTGAATCTTTTGATGTGTCAGGTGTGATACTATTTGAGACTGATACAAACATGATATTTCTACAATACTGTTTTTTATGCCGCTGGTTGTAAAAATATTTTTTATTAAACAAAGGGGAAGTGTTGGCTAACTAAACTTCCTACCCGTTCTTTGCAAAATTATTTGCTCAACTATGAAGTCTTTTATTTTGTTAAATAAAAACGTTATTCATCATTAAAAAAAAAAAAGGGGTGATACCATCATCCATATATGATGATAAGGTGACGCTGAGGTGACAACAATTTCAGGATTACAAATAATATATGGAAAAAAATGATATGAGCTATAGGTTCATATTTTCTACCTGAGTCAATGTACATGCGGACTAATATGAATGGGGTGTACTAGTGCATATGGATGCACACGAGATGTAAGAATTCATTTCTATTGGTCCAAGTGTGCATGGCTAATGTAGAAATATGAGTCATATTCCGTTTACCGACGATATATATATATTTTATTTTTTTGAATTATATTATAAAATTTTCCATTTGTGCTTGATTCTTTAACACAAAAATGTGTTATAGATGTGACAATAATTTTTGTATTACAGATAACATATAAAAAAAATTGTGATATTATAATTTCTTTTGTGAATTCTTTTATAAAAGATCTCATTTGTGATCAAGTTCAAACACTAAATTGTCGCCACCTAAGCACAATGTCATCGTTATGTCATGGCTGATGATATTATTAAAAAAAAAAAAGGATGATAAACAGTATTATTGTTTGTTAAAATACATTCCAGTCTTTTATAAGAAATTTCTATAGATACCTATGTAATTGGAAATTATCTATAGGCTTAGTTAATAACTTGTCAATCTTCTATAGTCAAATTCTTATTTTCTCATCCCATTTCATGGACTTGACAATGCATCTTTGTCTAAACAGTGACTTTTTTCTTTTTCTTTTTATTCTCTTCACCAAAAGAATGACATATATTTTATTTTATTTTAAGTTTCCAGTTGACCTTGGGACAAGGTGAATTTGAAAGAGTGGATATTGTTACGTGTCCATTATATAGGAAGCTCAGACAGTAGGAGAGTGGCATGGCTCAGAGAAGAGTATCAAAGCAGCGGTATAAGTATCAGAGTATCTAGCTGCCAAATCCAGTCAACAGTCATATGTGTCACTGTCAGCTGGAAGGACAACCAACGACCTATAACTAGGGATGAGTAACAGTTCTTTTCGGTTCAAACCGAACCGAATATTCAAAAACCGGCTGAACCGAAAATTACTTTTTATAAAACCGAAAATCGAGCCGAATTTGTAAAGACCGAAAAAAACCGAACCGAATTAAATCGGTTCGGCTCTCGGTCGGTTCGGTTATTTTATGTCCAAGTGGTGAGTGTATTCCAAATTCATAAAAACCGAAAAAAAACCAAACCTAACTGAGAAAAACCAAAATTGTGTACTAAAAATAACAATAAACTAATTTTATACCAAGTGGTGAGTGTATACCAAATTCATAAAAATCGATTTTTTTTTTTATAATGTAGTGATTCGGTTTTCGGTTCGGATTTCGTAATCCAAAACCGAACCGATAACCGAAATTAATCAAATGATAAAACCGGAATCCGAACCGATTGATTAAAAACCGAATCGAATTTCAATTTCGGTCCGGTCCGGTTCGGTTCGATTCGGTTTTCGGTTAAAAACCGAGAATTGCTCACCCCTACCTGTAACTGTCTCTCTCTCCTCTCTGCAACAGAAGAGAACAACACAAGGATTAGCATATAAATAGGACAATGTCTGAAGAGAAATGTACGAGGAGAATATTTGAGTTTAGTTTACTTAGCTTTTGTTTCCTTGCTACTTTATTTCCTTTCTTCTTCATTGTTTCCAATTCTTTGTTCCTCAAGAACCCTAAATAAAATGATCACCATTCTTTCCCAAATCTGAGCCCCTTTCTTGTTCTTTACTGCAAGTTACATGGCAGGAGATACTAGATCCTCTCCAATTCTAGGTCAGTTAGGTCAAAGACCTAAAATAATGCTCGAGGTCGACGTAAAAGAATGACATATGTTGAATCGTTGATATGGTCGTCTTATAATAGAGATGATAATGAACCGGTTTAAGCTGAGAAATATGCTCTAAAATATTTGATCCGGTTTAAGATTAACTCAATTGAGCCGTCTCAATTGAGTTAATCTTATTTGTTTATATGATCCCATTTTACTTGGTTAAACCAAACACATAAAATATAATATATTTCACCAAGCTTTTTTCGTGAATACGAAAAATAAATAAAGGAAACAGTATTGAACGTCGTACTCGTTTATCATTTAGCTAAGGTGACATTAATTGAAGAGGTTGATGAGAGTGGAGTTAGAACTTTTAGGATCCAATTGGCAATAACATTTTTGTCAATTTTTTGGAGAGGTTTTGAGCGAGCTATGGAGTATTTAAAAGATTCATGTTTTATAAATTTGAGCTAATAGTTTTGGTCGGCTAAAAAATTATCAAAAATCAGTGTAGTATAATTTTAAGTATTTTTATAAACATCATAAATAAGTGGATTTTAATAATTTCTATTTTTTCTATTTACATCCTCATAAAAATCACAATTACAACTACCATTTAAAATAGTTTAATACTCCGTTTACTCTTTATCGTCTTTGCTTTTTATCGTCTTTGGAGTGACATAACAATACAGGAACAAATTAGGTTGTTAGGAATTCCTACTCATGTAACCTTAAAGTTGAGAGTGACAATAATTTTTTTTATTGTGACTTTACAACAAGTAATAATATATATTGTTTTCAAAGGACTTTTGTTTATATATGGATATAATGATAAGTTTATTCTTTAAAAAAAAATATAGATCCGATCGCAAATGATTTACTAAGTATTGGTTGTTGGACTATTTAAAAACTGTTATTTAAAACCACTCAAAATTAGACTAATCGTAATAAATCATAATCATTACTTTAAAAATAATTTATAATCACTGTTCTAACAATTGTCAATTGCCGAGCATACTCTTAAGAAATTTAGTTTTAGGGGAAAACTATTTCTCAAAGCCAACCTATCAATTGGATAAACACCACCCAACAGTAAATCCAAACCGCTTCACAATCGGGCCAACCCATTGTTACAATTCATGTGACTTAATTATACTAGTAAATTCACGTACAATACGTAATTTTTTTTTCTAATATTATTAAAATTTTATTTAAATATTTAAATATATTTGAATTAAACTTTTTTTATTTATTTGAATTTGTTATAGATTTGTTTATATTTTTATTATAATTTGTTATGGATATATGTAAAAAAAAAGAATAGATTTTTTCCGTTATGCATAACAAGTAAGAAAAAGTCGGTTTTAGATTATTATCTTTCATAATTTTTTTATATTAATTAATAAAAAAATTACAAATGGTTTGACGGTTTATTTTGAGTCGTTTTCAAACCGTATTATAATAGTAAAGATAAAGCCTATCCTCGTCAAATTAATTTATGTAAATTTATCCAGACCCCCTCAACACTCATTTTTTGTTATGTTTTGCTATGAAAAAATTATACATTTGGTCATTGAATGTTTGCAAAAATTAAGTTTTAGTAACTCGGCAGCAAAAAATATATGTAGAAAGTGACTAAAATTAAAATTTTATAAATATTCATTGACAAAAAAAATATTTTTTCTTGTTTTTTTTTATATATATTATCCATCTTTCTATTAACATTTTTATTTCAGTTGTACACATTAGAAAAAACACAGCATTATCAAAGATGGACACTAACCTTGAACCTTATTCTTCTACGGTGAAAAAGTTTGAAGAGACTGCTTTTATGTATTTTTATAAATTTCTCAACTATTTTGAACAGTAACGTTTTTATACATCGATCCTAAAATTGGCTCAAAATAAGAAAAATAAAATGATATTGCCATATACTTGTATTATTCATTTATCGTAAACATCCATGATCATTTAGTCATGATTTAAACTGTGTTCATTTACAACAGGATGGTGTATAAGAAATTATTCAGTTGGTCGATCTCGGTTAGATTTTGATTCCCTCCAATAACAGAAAATTTGTTGTAAATAAAATATTTTTAAACAAATTAGCTAAACGAAATAATTTTAAAAAAATTAAAATCATGAAAGCTTTGGCGAAAATTTGAAAAATTAAAATTTCTTTTATATTTGCCAAATTTTCGACAACAGGGTTTGCGAAAATCTGACAGTGATTTTTTTGGGTTTTTTTTTTTTTTTTTTTTTAATGTTTTTCTGTGTTAATTTTTTGGGATAATTGGATTTGATTTTTTTTTAAATAGTACTTTTGTTTAGTTTTATTTAGGTTTATTTATTTTTGAAAAAAAAATGTTGTAGCAATAAATTTTTTAAATAAAAAAATTTAACATCCAAAATAAAATATTCTATCATTTAACATCAAAAAAAAAATATATATGCCGTAATAAAATTACGTCTGCCGTCGAGCAGATTTCGAGCGCCCATAACTATTTATTTGGAAATCGTTTTTCGTCAAACAATAGATCGATTTGTATATTTTCGACAAGAGTAACACAATTCGTGTAGAAATAATTTTCATCTGAAGCAAGACGTACATGTTACAGGTAAAAATATAAAATTTTAAATTTTAAATTATCGTAACTTTTGACTGAGAAATCGAAAAGGTTCCAGTTGGTGCCAAAATGACCGTATCGAAAAGTACAAGGGGATAAACATTTTCACTGTTTGACGGATTTAAAAAAAAATTAGAATCGCAAAAAAATAATGTTTCGACCTCCAAATTTACTTTTAGTCATTTTATTTTCGATTTTTTTACTATCTATACTAATATCAATAATAACAAATCTTTTGATTAATATTATTATCAATATTATATTTTTCTTTCATATCACTAAAAGATAACTTATTATTATTTGTACACAAAATTTATTTAAATAATTAATTATATAGATAACAAATAATTAGTTTGTTATTTGTTAAATTGTCATATCTATTTTAATTATGATTTATTATAAATATATGTTTTAAATTTTGAATATGTGTTTAATTAGATAATAAAAAAATAGTATAGATAATAACAAACGGTTATCATTCATATTAGTATATTTTGATGACAAATTATATTTTGATTTAATTAAACCGTTATCATTCATATTAGTATATATAATAACAAATTAGTATAGATAATAAAAATTTAACTAATAATAGATTTTGATTTAATCAAAATAGTTATTATTTAACAAATTAGTATAGATAATAATTATATTTTCAAAATTATATTAATATACATAATAACAAATTACTATAGATAATAATCAAACGGTTGCTATTTCTAAAATTATATTTTGAATGATAATAGATGTGATATCTAATATTTGAAAAAATATTTTAGTTTATTTTAAATTGTCTTTAGAAAATCTATTGGTTAATTTTTTATTAAACCAACAAAAAAAAATAAAAACTCAACTATCCCAAAAAATCGACACAAAAAAACCCTAAAAAAAAAAAAAAAAAAAAAAAACATTGTCTGATTTTCGCCAACCATGTTTGCAAATTTTTGCAAATATAAAAAAAATAAATTTTCAAATTTTAGCCATCCCAGATGGCGAAAGCTTTAATGATTTAATTTTTTTGCAAAATTATTTCATTTTAGTTAATTTGTTTAAAAATATTTTCTGTACAGCAAATTTTTTGCTCCGATAAAGCATGACATATCACTAAAAGTGCGTTTTGATGGATGATTCTTTTGTATTTCTAGAAATCTATTTTTCATTCCTTTTTCATGGAAAGGGAATTCAACATTCCTATATTCATGTTTGGTTATGTTGAAGATATGTAGACCGAAAGAAATCAATTTTTTCATTCACATATTTGGTTCACACAGGAATAAGAATATTAATTTGTTTAGTTTTTTCTTCATAAATATCCTTTCATTAGTTGCATAATGCTTATATTACCTAAATTTACATATTTGGTATAAAATTTAAAATTTTGAAGGTAAAAGAGGGATGTTACTGTCCAAACAAAACGACATTATCGAAAAGCAAAACTATTCTCAAAAGGGACATTGTGTTTTACTTGTCCACAACAATTGAAATATGAAGTCCCTCGTATCATTTCCAATTTTCAATCCTAGACATATCAAATATAGATAAAGAATCCAAAGTTCATATCTAAACCTCCAAACTTGAACCAAATGTTCTTTGCTTAGGACAATCTTCCATGTCCAACATAACCTACAAGAGGCCTCGGGGACGCAGATAGGGCCAGCCCACAATAAAGAAGAAGGGACAAGCAAAATAAATTTGGTACTTAGGCAACCCAACACTCCGAACCAGCCCTGATGAGCAATACTGTCTAAAGTGGCTCGACGGGAAGGAGGAGGGGTCCTTCGTGATCGTCTGCTTAATTCGGCAGCTGGTGCCAGTTCAGCGACGAGCAGCTGACGGAGATCGCGGTCGGGCTGGAGGAGAACCAGTCGTTGATTGATGAGCTAATGGAAGTATCCTCCAATGGCGGCCCGGCACGTGACTTGCGGGCCAATTCCAATTCATGGGCAAAAATCCACGGTCCAAGCAGCAGCACCCTTTATTTTTATTTTTCGTAGTGCTGCAGCGAAAAAGAATTGGAGGTAGTTGTCAGGCCTAGTAAGTTTTTTTTGGACTTTCCGACAAAACGTACTGACGTAACGTTTGGGACTTTTGTGCACACCGTATTACATAACTTTTTGGTCCACTGTCTTCCAACTCACATCATTTATAAATAAAAGAAATAATACGTCTCCGTGGCTCAATTCACTTACCTTCTGTCATCCAGTCAAAATCGTATATCTCTTCTCGATAACCACAAGAGTCAGTCACTCGAGTTCGGTGTCTGGCCTAGCAAGTTGATCCAAGTCTTTTCAACACGTTTATGTCATTAGTTTAGTTTGGTGACAAATTCCGACACATTCCAGGAATACAATGGAATGAACCCACCAACAAGTATACAACATGAAGACACATTTAACAATCTTAGCACAGTATACGCATGAATATGAGTGTATCATAATGCCATTTGCTCTTTACTGCAATCTGCGTCCCATGAAGAGCTTGGACGTGTCAGACTCTTATTCATCATGAGCTTGGAGGTGGTGGTAGGTTAGTTATTCCTTTGTAAAACTCTACAAGAAGAAGAAGAAGAAGAAGAAGAAGAAGAGCATAATCATTGACAACTGTTATTATCACGAGACAAAATCATAGAAATTTAGTGGTGACATTTGCAAATAAACACGTACAAAAAATATACAATATTATAATTAGAAACCATCATCTCCATAGAGCGAAAAAAGAAAAAAGAAAAAAAAAAGCTTCATCTTTCTCTTTCCTGTGGATATTGTCTGCAAACATAAAACTAAATATTACAAATTGAAGAAAACAAAACTTTTTTCTGATAAGAACATAAAAACCCAAACCTTTGAAATCTTCACATGATTATCTCTTGCCAACTAACAAAATAAAAAACCATCAAATTTATTTAAATTTTTTTTTTTTTTACTTTGGAGAAATCCCAAGAAGAAGGAAAATACATAAATTTTTAACACTACTTGAATAATTCAACGAGGGCATCAATTGGTGCTGCATTCTTGAGGATACATATTCTATTTGCCAAAACATATTTGTATATTGAAAGATAAGACTCCCGTATGATTTCGATCTTTTTAAAATTATGCATCAGCGAGAGTCTCATGGTATTTACCTTTTTGGTTTCTTCTAGAACATGAGAATAAAAGACGACATAGTCCAATGAAATGAACTTCTCTCTCTGAGTTGTGGAGAATTGAAAGCTTACATTAGGGAGTACAACTTTGATACAGATGGATGTGTCAAAAATTTGATACAACCACTATATGACAGGTGGGTCCTCCTTCCTTTTCGTAAAACATACAAGCATGAGGACGGTCCATCTGTCATATGGTGGCTGTAAATTTGATACAACCATCTGTATCTAAGATTTACTCTACATTAGATGATGATGATGTTGTGCTTAATTTATGAACATTTGGAATACACGATTGATAAGTTGCATTCAAATGGTCATAGATGTCACATTGTTCAATTCCTATCATCCCCACAACAAACTTTTCTATCCCATATTGGGCCCATAACTTCAAACTTTAAATTTTTTCCTTAAAATTTTAGTCAGCACTAATCCAAAAATACCTTCCAATAGTTTGGACTATCAGTCCTTAATAATTTTTTAGACTAATTTTGAATAAAATTTTAAGTGAAAAATTTGAAGAAAACCAAATTTGACCAATTTGAGTGTATTTTGTAGTGCCTTTATGATCAGCCTTGTTTTCTTGTGTACTTGTGTTCTTTTGGTGGTTGAGTGCTCCAATCTCCTTCCACCAATTCTAATCATAGAGATTAATGGCCGAAGCACTTCAAACACTACTACCTACATCTTTCCTTATCTAAGTTGAAGAGGACCAATTATTGTGTGTTCTTAAACAAGCAGACCTCTTTATGAGCATGGCCGGATCAAAATATTTGAAGGTCCATAATTTTTTTTTAAAATATATCCTCAATTCACACATATAATATTATATGTTTTATTTTGCTATAAAAAAAAAAAAAAAAAAAATTTAAAGAGCTCTTTGGCTATAGCTAAAATATTATAAAACTTAGAGGAATACCATTTTCAAGATTATTTTTTTTAAAGAGTAGAAATATATCCATAACAAATTATAATTAAAATATAATCAAATTTATAACAAATCGTAATTAAAATGTAAACATATATATAACAAATTTTAATTCAAATACATTTAAATATTAAAACTATTTTAATAAAATATAAACAAAAATTATTTTACGTGCAACACACGTGTATTTACTAGTATTGGATAGTTAAACAATTAGTTAATTTTAAGAAAATAATTAATAAAAAATTTATAAATGGCTTAGATGGTTCAATTTTTAGCATATTTCCAAGCTATCTTATATTATTAGAAATTAGATTTTATATCTAGTAAGATTATTTTTTGTTGGACGTTAGCGGAAAAGAGAAATTAAGGGGACAAAAAGGATAAAAGAAAGAAAGGTCAATATAGATGTAATGATTTAAAATTGGATTCGATTCTTCTGTTTTAAAAAATCTTAATATGATCAAAAGAATACAGGATATGTTTTTGGATGCGTTTCTACTTTAATAATTGAATATATTCTAGTTTGATTAGATCAAATAGATATTAAATTACAAGCTAAATTAGTAACAGTTAATTAGGTTTCAAATTATAGATGAAATTATTCTTGGGATTAGTCTATTAATTATGTGTGCCAGATCCGCCTCACTCTCTCCCTCAATCATCGGCTGTCACGTGACGTTTCTGTCGCCGGACGACCGCCGCCGGATTTTACGTGGCCGGTTGTAAGAGGGTTGTAGGCAATTGGTTGTAGTCATAGCATAGCCCGTAAGGTTAGCACCAGCACATGGTTTCCTATACATGATAAGCACCAGAATTTGGTAGAATGAAAGAAGTAGAGAGGGAAAAAAAAAATCTAATTTTTTGTTAAACGTCTTGTTGAGCTTCGAGAAGAAAGGTGATCTAAAAAAGCGTTTTATAATACAATTGGAACTTGCAGATTTTTGGAAATCGCTTTTGAGCAACGGTACTTTTGACCATCCCAATACCAACCATAAATTTATTTAGGTATTCATGCCAACCATAAATTTATTTAGGTATTCATGCTACTTATGTAGTAGTTCACACTGCTTCTCACTGCTTCAAATGATATTTTCAGCAGTTTATTCTGCTTATTACTTCTGTAGCACTTAATATTGTTCTTTTTATTAATAACCAAATTATGGTTTTGTCAACATAATAGTTAAGAAATTATTTCAATTTAATTTTAGAAGATTGGGTGGAAAGAGACTAGAGAGTAAATTTAGAGTATTGAAGAAGTCACAATTAAAATAAAAAGAAACACGTCAAGAAATGAAAGAAAGATAGAAAAAACTCATATTATCAGAATAGTAGTAGCTCCCAGGAGAAAAAAAAAATTAAAATAAAACGTACATGAAAAAAATACTCAAAAATTTATCGAAGAAAATAAATTAAACTTGGAAAAGATAACACTGAGAAAAAATAATATATCACTTATTGTGAGAAGTAATAGAAGATAATATTCTAGATATTTCATTTATCATGATATTACATATATATGCATTCATATACCAACTTGGGGCCTAGGTTACATGGCCAATCACCATAAATACAAATTAATTCCAATATTTCAATTACCATATATAGCCAGCTATTCACCATATATAGCTAATCACCATAGATGCAATTTAATGAAACAATTTAATCTCAATACCTCCCCTCAAGTTGCAGCATGCAAGTCACAAATGTCCAATTTGCGCAAAATAAGCTCAAATTGTCGTTTGTCCAAAACTTTGGTGAAAACATCCGCCAGTTGCCCATCTGTTGGCAAATGAGATGGACGAATAACTCCAGTAAGAACATCATCCCTCAAAAAATGCAATCCATCTCAATGTATTTTGTGCGCTCAAGAAAAACTAGGTTCTGCGCAAAATATAAAGCATATTGGCTATCACAAAACAAATCCATAGCACACGAATGTTGCACCCCCAAACTGCTAAACAACCCCTTGGGCCACTTAAGCTCACACGTGACCGCCGCCCTCGCAAGGTACTCCGCTTCGACCGAAGAACGGGACACTGTCACATGTTTCTTCGTCTTCCAACAGATGGACGAATCACCAAGATAAATCAAATAACCAGACAAAGAGCGTAGTGTGATTGGACAACTCGCCCAATCATAATCACACCACCCCCTGAGCCGCAAATCACAGTCAGAGCGAAGAAGATTGTCAGAGCGAAGAAGATTGTCAGAGCGAAGAATAATGTCTTGACCGGGACAACCCATCAGATATCTAACAACCCTCAAAGCCGCATCCCAATGATCACGCCGGGGCTCATGCATAAACTGCGACAATATGTGAACATCATAAGTCAAATTTGGCAGAGTAAACGAAAGATAAATCAGCCGTCCCATAAGTCGTCGATATGCTTCCCCATCAGACAAAAGTGGACTTGTAGAGCGTGCCAGTTGATGATGTTGTTCCATGAAAAAGCTTGCAGATTTTGCTCCCAACAATCCTGTCTCAGAGATTATTGTCAGAGAGAATCAAATCGTCGGCATACACAAGAACATTTATCTGAACATCACCCTTATGAAGAGTAAAAAACGAATAGTCAGAGTACGATTGACAAAATTCGTACTCCCGCAAAGAAGATGCCAACTTCGCAAACCAACAACGAGGCGCATGTTTAAGCCCATAAAGAGATTTTCGAAGCCGACATACCTGACCAGAGTGTTTGGTTTGAAAATCAAGTGGTAGTTTCATATACACTTCTTCGGTAAAGTCTTCATGTAGGAAGGCATTGTGAACATCCATCTGATGTAATTTACAATTTTTTTCTGCGGCTACAGCTAGAAAGACAAGAACAGTAACCAATTTTGAAACCGGAGCAAAAGTATCTGTCACGCCCCAGTCCCAAAATGCCGAGGGACTGGAGATGCGTGGCAATGGCCAGCAGCACGCACCAATGGATAACCCAATTGAATGGAACCACCAGGGCATACTTAAGCTGTAAATAAGGTCTACTACCACAAGTCATACTACTCTCATCCATAAAGATATAGAATAAACTGCATAATGAAATGGAAATAAGTTGCAACAACAATCACAGCAAGTCAGTCGGAGAAACAATCCGACTTATGTCTGAATAAACTGACTCTATAGGCCAGGAACAAGAGATAAACATGAAATAAATACTGAGTACTGGAACAGGCACTCAGGAGAAGTCTTCGGCAGTCACCTCGTCTTCAGTATTTGGTTCTGCTCCAGCAATAGCTTCAGCTCCGGTCCCGTATATCTCGGGGTACTGCTCCTCAGCTAAACCTGGGGACATAATCCATTCCAGGTCCTCAGTGGACATAGCAAGGCACAAATAAAATAAGCCAAATAAAAGCAGTGCAATTAAATTAATTGAAACAGCAGGGTAAACTATGTAACCATCTATGTGATATGCAAATGAGAGCAACACTAGTACTCAGGCTGAGACCGCTACAAGCTCTGTGTCGGGGAGCCGGTAGCAGTAATAACACGTAAAGGGTCTAGCTCTGCTGGAGAGTCTACAACCTCACAATAATAGTAGATATATATATAGAACAGCCTGTAGCCTGTGTGTCTCTCCCCACCCAATGTAATCACGCAAGCCATGACCATAACGTCTCATGTCCATGTCAGCGGGATTATAACTAATGCAACAAGTCATACTGTCTATAACTAAAATATCTCTGTCAAGTCCTGTATCCTATACAGAATCACCACGAATATCTCAGGAGGATTCTGTCCATGATAGTGTCAAGTGTCCTGGGTTGTAGGGTACTTGATAGGTCAAGTACAAAAGTAAGGGGATCGTAAATCCATCTCTAAATGACGAACCCAACACCGCGTACGGTGTTGGCACCCGACTATGATCGGACACTAGGTACGTCACGCGTTTCCTAGGTTAAGAAGTTTAAACAAGTTTATATGAATATACACAAGACATCCAGCAAAGTATTATTACAGGAAATATGAAAATAAAGACTGAAAGTTTGGCAAGGTGCACTTGCCTGGTGTTTGGATTCCACTGAGGCCCTGGTTTCGGAAATTTCCAGAGATGTCTCCGAAAGCTGAAATAAACAGTACCATCACGCTCAGAAGGTGTCAAATAGCTAGGAACGCCTGTCCTTGGGTCCAATTTGGAGACAAGGGCAAAAACGACAGTTTCGGGCCAAAACGGGGTCCACAGGTGGGCCCGCTTTGCACCGAAAAATGTGTCAGGGTCAACGGTCTCTAAATTCACCAAACTTAGTGTCAACAGGTCAGGAACGCTGATACGAACCCAACGGAACTTTTAGATTTGAATTCCAATGAGCCGATCACGAAATCGCCCGTCGAGTGGGGCCTGTGGGGCCCACGGCACGCGATTTCGTCAACGTTCTCCGAATCGAACCTAACTTGACCCACAGGACCAGCGTATCGCTACGAGTCCGATGGCGCAAGTTTCGTCTCGATCTGACGTGTGTGCACGAAATTAGGGTGAATTGCAGAAAAGACGGATACGGGGCGATGTCCGCGGATACGCGTTGATTCCGGTGTGCACGCACACCCGAATCAGCTTCCGCAAAATCTCACACGTCCGTATCGACGAGGCGCACGTATCTGTGAAGACCGCACACGACCAAGTCGTCCCGTTTGGCGGGGCGTACTCAGTTCCGGGGTAAAAAAGGGCCTGGTTTTTCCTTTTTTTGGATCGCGGTGTGCGATCACCACAGGACGCGATGCCCCGAGCGGTTTGTCCGGACACCGAGAGGGTCATACAGGCTACGCGTTGCAATTTACAGAATCGAAATCCGAGCTACGAGCAAGAAGTTACGAGTACCTGAACTGGGCTCCTCGAAACTGGGTTTTCGTGTCCGCCTCGTGTCCTGGACGCTGTGTCCAAGCCGTGTCCACTGTGTCGACGAGTCCCGTGTCCTGCTGTGTCCGCGGCGCGTCCAGCTAGGTTAAGGTTCTGCTCGCCGGGGAGGGCGGTGCTGCGGCGGGGGTTCAGGGGCGGCGACGGAGCTTGTGGAGGCCGGCGGAGCTAGGGGAGGCCGGCGTCGGGTCCTGGAGGCGGCAGGAAAGGAGGAGGCGAGGGGCTGGCCGGGGCGGCTCTTGGCGGAGGGCAGCGGGGCTAGGGGAGGGGGATGGCCGGAGTTCTGGGTCGCCGGAGTCGGGGTAGAGCTAGGGCTAGGGAGATGAGGGAGAAAGAAGGAGTAGGGGGGGTTTTAAAGGTGGAGGGGAGCCGGGGGTGGCCGGGTCTGGCGGAGGTGGAGTCGGGGCATGGGTAGCGGCGTGGGCGGAGGTCTCCGGTGACGTGGCCGGAGGGGAAGGCGGGGTAAGCGGCTCGATCCGAACGTGGGGGAGGGGAGGAGATGCGGGTCGGGTCGGGCGCGGATCCGAGTTAGGCGGACCCGCCCGACCCGCTAGGGTGACCGGGCTGGGCTGCTAATGGGCTCGGCCCACTGGGCCGGGCCGGGCCCCTAAAAATAAATAAAAAATAATAACAGTAATAAAAATAATAATAATAATAATTAATAATTTAATTAATTAATTTAAAAAATAGTTTTTAGGCTTTTAAAAATAGGTCTGAGGCCCAATAAAATTCCAGAAAATTACCCTAAGTCAGGTTTTCTATTTTACACCATAAAATCACATTTTAATATTATTTATTAGCAATTAAAAATCCTACAATCACCACAGCACATATTGTAAATTCCTGAAAATTACAGAAAAATTTCCAAAATTGAATTTAAAAAAACTGAAAATTTAGGGTGTTTACAGTATCAGTATAATCAATCCCTTCAATCTGATGATTTCCAAAAACCACCAAACGGACTTTAAGCTGCTCAACACTCCCATCAGAGTTATACTTTATCTTGTACACCCACCGGTTCCCCAGAGCACGTTTTTCAGCCGGAAGCATCTCCATGGTCTAGGTACCACTATCCTCCAATGCCCGTATCTCCTTCTGCATAGCTTCTCGCCACCTTGCATCTTTAACCGCCTCTTTAAAGGAGGTCAATTCTGTACCTGCAGTTACAGCTGCAAAAAAATTTTCGTGTCCCAGAGAAAATCGGTCACAATTAAAAAAATGTGCTATAGGATAAGGAGTACGTGAGGAGTGATTGGACGTAGTGGAAAGTTGGGAGGGAGGACTATGAGACAACTTTCGTATTGTATTTGTAACAAAGTCACGGAGCTTCATAGACGGAATATTGGTACGCATGCCACGACCCAGTGCACCCTCACGATTCGACACCACCACCGCCGTCTCATCCTCTGTTGTCGCAGCCGCCACGGCTGCCTCCGTTGTCGCATCTTCCACGGTGGCCTCGGCCGCGCTGTCCTCCACGGCGGCTTCAGCCTCCACGACGACCATCACATCCATACGAGGTAGATCAAACCCCAAAGCATCATCGCCCAAGACAAGAGGTGCAAGGTCAGGATGAGCCATATCACCACGATCATCTTCAACAGAATAGGAAAACTCATTCTCATAAAATTAAACATCTCGAGAGACAAAAAATTACCAGTAGCTAGATCATACAATTTTCAACCCTTCTTGCCATGGGGGTATTACACAAAAATACACTTTTGACTGCAAGGAGAAAACTTATTCATCTTAGTTTTTTTGTTGTAAACCCACTGAATTTTTAAAATTTTAAAAACTTGGAATTTTCACAATTTTCTGGAATTTTCTGAGAATTTTCTGTAATTTAAAAACTAGGTTTTAATTATTCAATGATTTTTAATTGATATTAAACAATATTAAAATATTATGAAAATAATATTTTTGGATGTAAAATGAAAAACTGGACTTAGGACAATTTTTCTGGAATTTATCGGACCCCGGACCTATTTTTAAAATGCCTAAAAAGTATTTATTTATTTAATTAATTACTGCTATTTATTATTATTATTATTATTAATAATAAAAACTCCCAGCCCACGGCCCGTTGGGCCGGCCCGGCCCACTCCCCCGAATCCGGCCCAGCTCCCTCGCGGGTCGGGTCGGATCCGCGCAACCCGACCCGACCCGGCCTCACCCGCACCCACGACCCAGCCCCCGTCCCCGCGTCGTGCGCCGCCTCCGCCGCGTCCGGCGCCTCTCCGATCGCCCGCGCCCACGTCCACCCCCACGACCCTGGCCGCTCCGCCTTCTCCGCCACCCTCTCCGCCCCGCTCGGCCCTCCCCGGCCTTTATAAACCCTCTCCCTCTCCGGTCCCCTCTGCCACCGTCGACACCACTCGCCGCCGCCGTGCCCCCAGCCGTGCCTCCACCGCACCGACCTCGCCGCTCCGCCGGCGCCACAGGCCGCCGTCTCCCCCGCCCGTCGACAGCCTTCAGCAGCAGCAAACAGCAGCCGCTGCAGCTCGAGCAGCGCCGCCGCCGCCTGCGAGCCTCCAGCCACCGCGCCGCCCTCGCCGGCGCAGCCCGAGCCCCCCCGGCCGGCCTCCCCCACCGCAGAGCCGCCCATCGCCGGCGATCGACCCAAGCCCTAACCCTAACCCTAATTTTCAGAACCCTGTGTCCGACACGAGTCGGACACGTGTCGGACACGGTTCGACCCCGGTTTCCGGGTCCCCTTCAGGTGCGTGTAACTTTTTGTTCGTAGCTCCGTTTTCGATTCCGCAAATTGCGTTGCGAAGCCTGTATGACCCTCTCGGTGTCCGGACAAACTGTTCGGGACATCGCGTCCTGTGGTGATCGCACACCGCGATCCAAAAATAGGAAAAACCAGACCCTGTTTCACCCCAGAACAGAGTACGCCCCGCCAAACGGGACGACTTGGTCGCGCGCGGTCTTCACAGACACGAGCGCCTCGTCGATACGGACGTGTGGGATTTCGCGGAAGCTGATTCGGGTGTGCGTGCACACCGGAATCAACGCGTATCCGCGGACATCGCCCCGTATCCGCCTTTTCTGTAATTCGACCTAACTTTTTGTACACACGTCGGATCGAGACGAGACTTGTGCCATCGGACTCGTAGCAATACGCTGGTCCTGTGGGTCAAGTTTGGTTCGATTCTGAGAACGTTGACGAAATCGCGTGTCGTGGGCCCCACAGGCCCCGCTCGACGGGCGATTTTGTGATCGGCTCATCGGAATCCAATTCTGGAAGTTCCGTTGGGTTCGTATCATCGTTCCTGACCTGTTGACACTAAGTTTGGTGAATTTGGAGACCGTTGACCCGGACGCATTTTTCGGTGCAAAGCGGGCCCACCGGTGGACCCCGTTTTGGTCCGAAACTGCCGTTTCTGCCCTTGTCTCCAAATTGGACCCAAGGACAGGCGTTTCTAGCTGATTGATATTTTCTGGATCTGATAGTGATGTTTGTTTCAGCAACCGGAGTACCGCCTGCAATTCCAACTGAAGTCAGAACTGCAAACATAGCCAGAACCACAGGCAAGTGTACCTTGCCAAACTCTGCAGCTTGCTACTTATTTTCCTTGACTTGTTTATACATTAGTGGGCAAGTAAAGCTTGCCAAATCTCAGTAATTCTTGACATAGTAGCTTACTTGATTTCATTAAATGTAACTTGTTCCAAACTGCTTAACCTAGGAAACGGGTGACGTGCTTAGTGTCCGATCATAGTCGGGTGCCAACTCCGTACGCGGAGTTGTGTAACGTCAGATAGGCATGGTTATCGAGACCCGATAATTCTCGTACTTATCTTCTCAAGTACTCCAGAACCCAGGACACTTGACACTATTCATGAGACAGAGTCTTCCTGAGACTTTCATGGTGATTCTGTATAGGTTACAGGACTTGACAGTGATATTTTATAGACATTATGACTTGCTGCATTAGCTATGATCCCGCTGACATGGACATGAGACGTTATGGTCATGATATGCGTGATTACATTGGGTGGGGAGAGACACACAGGCTACAGGTTGATTTTATATTATGCCGGCGTCGTAGTCTCCCATTGAGCTAGACAACTACATGATATCACTGCTACCGGCTCCCCGACACAGAGCTTGTAGTAGTTTCAGCCTGAGTTCTCGTGCTGCTCTCATATTGCATCTCACTTAGCTGGTTACATAGTTTGCCCTATTGCTTATTTAATTCCTGCACTGCATTTATTTTGACTTGTATTTTCTGTACCTTGTTATGTCCCCTGAGGACCTGGAATGGACTGTGTCCCCAGGTATAGCCGAAGAGATCCACCCAGAGCTACACCGTACAGGACCACTTCCAGGAGCGGTACCAGGACCTGAGGACGAGATCGCACCAGAGGACTTCTCCTGAGCATTGGCTGTATAGAGTCAGTTATCTCTGTTTCTATTTTCAGTTGTTTATTTTCTGTCTATTTGCATGGTTGTACCAGACATATTCTCGGATTGTTTTCCGAGGAATTTATTGAGATTTGACAGTTATTTCTATTTGCATTACTCTGTCTTTTAATCTGTGATTATCTGTTGTGGATGGGAATAGAATAACCCGTGACTTGTAACAATTGCCCTAATTCCTGTTAGACTACAGCTTAAGCATGCCCTGATGGATCTATTAAATTGGGTTGTCCATCGGTGCGTACTGCTGGCCATTGCGCACGTGCTCAGTCCCTCGTCATTTTGGGACTGGGGCGTGACATTTGTCGTGGGCAAAACAAAGACAACAAAAAACACGTAATCCATCATATGAAGGAGGAGCACCAAATAATTTTTCATAGGGGGTTTTAAAACAAAAAAGGCTCGAAGGAGTTCGATTGATCAAATAACAAACCGCCAAAATACACTCACCCCAAAAAGAAATTGGCAAATTTATCTGAAAACGTAAAGCACGTGCCACATTCAAAATATGTCTATATTTTCGTTCGACTCTCCCATTATGCTGAGGTGTACCTACACAAGATGTCTGAAATAAGATTTGGTATTTCTCATCAGTTATCCGTCAAATGAGAACTAATATATTTTTGGACTAATTAATGTTTAGATTATGGATTTTGTATCGAGTTTTAGTCCAAACATGTACTATTAAAATCTTTGGACCATAATTTTTTTTATTTTTTATTATATCCTCATTTTCAACATGTGTTATTTGTTACCTTTATACTCATGTTTAAGAAATAATAGGAAAAAAAAAAACTTTTTAATCGGGCAAATCAAGGCTTAAATTTTAGACTTACATAAAATCCAGGGTCTAAATGGTAATTTGCCGTATATATTTTTTATTGATGTCCTTAAACCTTAGTGATTAGCGATGCTCCAGAGATATCATACATAAATACTTTGTTTATTTCTCGACAAAATTATCGAGAAGGGTGAATAACAAAAGTAAAAGTAATATTGTTGGTCTGAACGTGTTGGAGGCGTTCAATTATACAGCTGATGTAAGAATAATTTTAACATCAGCATCACCTCATTATTACCATTCTATGATGTCATATTGGCAATTATAGTGCTCCCCCTTTGATTGGTAACTTACGATGAATTAAATTCGATTCTTTCTGGATTCATCGGCCAAATTTTATAGTTACTTTTTAAAATATTCTTCTATACATTTGTATAATTATTTCAGAATGGATATATTTTTAGGCTGGCATCTATATAATAATATATTGTTGTATTTAGTATAAATATAAGAAAATAAAGAATGTTCTTGATTAAACGATAGGAGCATTTTTGACAAAACATGAAATATCATGATTAAAAATGAGTGATCTCTTCGTCGAATGTATATATGTCATCTTAATAATTTTAAATTATTATTGTTAAGTGATATAAAAATAAATCATTTAATCTGATTTATCAAGAATGCCATAAAACATGAGACAATTTAACAAAAAATATCAAAAATATGATATTAAATAATAAGAATCAAAGAATTTGATGTGGCACACCTATCTTTGTGATGGCGCTAACAACTAGGAGGCAAATTTTTTTTTTTTTTTTTTTTGAGAAATTCTACGAGGATCTGGTGATTGAGTCGAACATTAATCTCAGTTCAACCTTTGGATTATTTAGTTTTATTGTCCCGTATAATATTTAAGTTTGCATTTAGATCTCTATATTATTAATAAGAGAGTTTAGGTCTCGTTCTGACGCTTGACTTAGGATGATAGTTAGATCTCGTTTATGTCTCCATATTATTAAAATTTTGTATTTAGTTTCAGTGTATCGTATGATATTTAAAATTTATGTTTTAGTTTCTATTTAGGACAGTCAGTCAAAGTCAACGATTAAGATGAGATACAATTTTTTTGTGGACAATATAAAATTTAAGTGCAAAATTTGAATATTATAGTACATCTTAAAACTAAATAATTTTAAACTTTCAAAAGAAAAGACAGTAGGTATTAAATATAGAATCCTAAATTTCGTTTATAGAATATTTATAATAGTAATAATTTTAATAAATAACAATTGGAGCTGGTTGGTTTGTGTCAGCCTTACGTACAATTAAAAAATCAAGGGCAACTTTGCACTCTCTCTCTCTCTCTCTCTCTCTCAACATGAAAAGAATAGAGAGAAGAAATAATAAATTATAAGAGCTTTGCTTTCTTTCCACCAATTTCATCAGTGGCTTATTTGTAATTTTTAGTCACGCGATTTTTTCTATTGTTGTCATAAATTATTTCCCAGCGGTCCATGAAGTTTGTTGGCATGTATATAGTTTCAACAAGAGTACTGCTACGTTGTTCGTGGGCGGACCAGTCCGTCCGTCATATGGCTTATTTTTATTGGAGGTCAATCGGATGGGACCTGTAAATGCGGGAGAGGAGGACTGATAGGAGTCAGCCACGCAAACGGACGGACCAGTTCGTCTGCAGGCAACATACAATGTAGGTTGGATTGCCCTCAATAGTAAGACATTGTATGTTCAAAGTGGAGCATTCCGGAGTCAATAGATAATTTAACTGTCAGTTTGGATTGTAGTTTGAATGATGAATATTTATTAAAATTTAAAATAATCTATTTTTATAATATTCATCGGTTTAATGCTGGTTTGAATTCGAATGATCCTTATGATTACCGAGAAAAGACATAAGAGTCCTAGTTGAACGATAGAAGATCGATAAATTGAGACACGGGAACGTATTATTTATTCTATTTATAAAAACTGGTAGAAATTGAAAACAATGGACCTAAAAGATATGCAATACAACGTGTATAAAATTTCGAACGTTTTATCGGACATCTAAAAATAAACCAGTTTAACGCAATGTTTTAAAAATCGGACCGATGATTGAACCAAAAATCTTTGGTACATATCTGATCGAGATTCAACCGAGTTCAACTAGGGTTCAAATAGGTCCTTTACGAGAACTAAATCATATAAGATATCCACATTTACTTTTTGATTTTGTTTGGTTTGGTTTAGTTCCGAGTATGTATTGTTTGGTTTGCTTTTACAACTATAAGGTCGCTCAAAACCACACCAAGTACCAAATGGTCCAAATCTCACATGATAATTTTTATTTTTTTTCTTATTTAAACCAGAATCGACCGGTTCAATCTTGAACTGATTCGGCTGGTTTACCGGTTAAACTCCGGTTAAGAAAAAAATTGTCGGTTCTTTAAAAAAATCTCGTTTCAAATCAGATCGGACCGATTTTTTTGTCATACTCGTTCTGATCTGATTCAACAGTCGGTCCGGTCCGATTTTGACAACACTGATTTAACGTTTAAAGAAAAGATTACTTGAGATTCAAAATGTGAGGTCCTGTTTTGTCCGGTCAAACCGAGGACAAGCAAAATGGCTGTGGCCAAAATTATTATGTTCGTCTAACAAATGGTTGAAACACAACAAACCAATTGAAACATAAGTTTTAGGGATTAACTGCTCCTCTTATTCACCGTCCAATCTTTGCATATATATTCACATGATCTCGCTTTGACCAAGCAACTTGTTATGGATGTAAAGGAAGCATACAATTGTAGGAAGAGACAAAATTTGAGAGAATCGGGAAAGGGAGTTTTTTAATTTTTAAATTTTTTTTATTACAATTTTAGGTTGGAAATACAATTCGACGATTTCTAACAAGGAATTCTGACAATTGAGTTGGCGAATTTTGATTTGTTTTTAAACCGATTGTTGGCCAACGGTTATATTGGCTTTAGAAGGTGTATAAATAGGAGAGGGGTGGAAAAAGAAAAAGATGGGAAAAGAGAAGAAGAAATGAAGCAAGAGGAGCACCAGTAGCAACAAAAGTATGTTGTTATTATTATTATTAATTTTTTTAAAAGTTAAAGTAGCTAGTTTTGTTTATTCCTACGAAATTAGTCTTTTTTTTTATTATCAAATTTATTTATTTAATTAGATAATCTTTTATTTATTCTAAAATTCTAATTCTAATTCTAAAATCATAACCATAATCCTAACACCCTTACCGTAACCCTAATCATAAGACCCTAACCCTAAAATCCTAAAAACATAATCCTAACCCTAAAATTCTACCCATAATCCTAAAATCCTAATCTTAAACACTAACTCTAACCCGAACCCTAAAATCATAGCATTAAATCCTAATATTAACTCTAACCTAAAATCCTAACCCTATATGTAACCCTATAATATCTATCTATAATTATTTTGACAACGATTATTTCACATATGGCTGGCCAAAATGACTGACTTATTCCAAGTTGACCCACTATTAATGACGTCATTATCCAACAGCGTGAGACCCACACATATCTACCTTGATATTTGTCACGACCCGCACCCGAAAATCGGGCATGAGCCGTGGGTACGTCCAGCCTACGCCGCAGAATCGGCGGTAGAACGCTGTAAAGGTCCGTTCTAGGTCAACCATATCTATCTATATCTCACAGAAAAATCCGGCATGACCTCTCCAAAAGGAGGGCAACCACGCAATATATATATCAAAATCCTCTCCAAAAGGAGGGCAACCACGCAATATATATATCAATAATCTCAATCACAAAATCTAGAGGAAGAATATAAGCACGATATGATATAAACAAAAAAACAGAACCAAGAGAGCAAGACAATCCAAAATAATACAGTCCAATGCCACAATAGCTACAACATCTCACAGCCACAAAAGAATAAGTACAATCATCCAAAATAAAATACTGGGAATAACCCAGGAAACCCACCTAGCTAACTAGGGTGCTATAGGCGTCTCCTCGGCGCACTCCTCCTCGGTCACGGGGTCACAACAGTCGTCAACACCCGGCCCGTAGAACGTCGGGCAATAGTCCTCAGGATCCTCTGGAAAAAATATGCCCAGTCAGGACTGGAGCGAAGTACATAACTCTGAAAGCAACTCCAAATGCATGGTAAGGTGTATATGACGAGCAATAGAAAAGTAATCAAGATGCACAGGAAATAAATATATGCTGGAGCACAATATGTCACGCCCCAGTCCCAAAATATCGAGGGACTGGACGCGCGGCAATGGCCAACAGCACGCACCGATGGACAACCCAATTTAATGGATCCACCAGGGCATGCTTAAGCTGTAGTCTAACAGGAATTAGGGCAATTGTTACAAGTCACGGGTTATTCTATTCTCATCCACAACAGATAATCCCAGATTAAAAGACAGAGTAAAGCAAATAGAAATAACTGTCAAATCTCAATAAATTTCTCGGGAAACAATCCGAGAATATGTCTGGTACAACAATGCAAATAGACAGGAAATAATCAACTGGAAATAGAAACAGAAATAACTGACTATATACAGCCAATGCTCAGGAGAAGTCCTCTGGTGCTGGCTCGTCCTCAGATCCTGGTACAGCTCCTGGAAGGGTTCCTGTACGGTGTATCTCTGGATGGATCTCCTCGGCTATACCTGGGGACATCATCCGGATCCAGGTCCTCAGGGGACAGCAAGGTACAGAAAATACAAGCCAAAATAAATGCAGTGCAGCAATAAATAAGCAATAGGGTAAACTAGGTAACCAGCTAAGTGATATGCAACATGAGAGCAGTACAAGAACTCAGGCTGAAACTACTACAAGCTCTGTGTCGGGGAGCCGGTAGCAGTGATATCATGTAGTTGTCTAGCTCGTAGTGAGACTTAAGACGCCGGCATAATATAACATCAACCTGTAGCCTGTGTGTCTCTCCCCACCCCATGTAATCACGCGTATCATGACCATAACGTCTCATGTCCATGTCAGCGGGATTATAGCTAATGCAGCAAGTCATAATGTCTATAAAATATCTCTGTCAAGTCCTGTATCCTATATAGAATCACCATGAATGTCTCAGGAAGGCTCTGTCTCATAAATAGTGTCAAGTGTCCTGGGTTCTGGAGTACTTGATAAGACAAGTACGAGAAGTATCGGGTCTCGATATCCATCTCTATGTGACGTTACACAACTCCGCGTACGGAGTTGGCACCCGACTGATAATCGGATGCTAAGTAAACCACTCGGTCCTGGGTTTTAACAGTTAAACAGGTTTATATGCTTTTAAACAAGAATTCAGGCAAGTTCTATAACAAGAATTAATGCAATTTGGTAAGCATTACTTGCCCACTGGTGCTAAAGAAGTCTAGAAAATAAATAGCAAGCTGCAGGGTTTGGCAAGGTACACTTGCCTGTGGTTCCGGCTCTGATTTCGGCTCTGACTTCAGTTGGATTTGCAGGCGGTACTCCGGTTGCTGAAACAAACATCACCATCAGATCCAGAAAATATCAATCAGCTAAAAACGACTGTCCTTGAGTCCAATTTGGAGACAAGGGCAGAAACGGCAGTTTCGGGTCAAAACGGGGTCCACAAGTGGGCCCGCTTTGCACCGAAAAAATGTGTCCGGGTCAAAGGCCTCCAAATTCACCAAACTTAGTGTCAACAGGTCAGGAACGATGATACGAACCCAATGGAACTTTCAGAATTGAATTTCGATGAGCCGAACCCAAAATCGTTCGTCGAGCGGGGCCTGTGGGACCCACGACACGCGATTTCGTCAACGTTCTTAGAATCGAACTAAACTTGGCTCACAGGACCAGCGTATCGCTACGAGTCCGATGGCGTAAGTTTTGTTTCAATCCGACGTGCTTACACAAAGTTAGGGTAAATTACAGAAAAATCGGATACGGGGCGATGTCCGCGGATACGCGTTGATTCCGGTGTGCACGCACACCCGAATCAGCTTCTGCCAAATCCCACACGTCCGTATCGACGCTGCGCACATATCTGTGAAGACCGCGCGCGACCAAGTCGTCCCGTTTGGCGGAGCGTACTCGATTTCGGGGTGAAACAGGGTCTGGTTTTTTCCTGTTTTTGGATCGCGGTGTGCGATCACCACAGGACGCGATGCCCCGAGCGGTTTGTCCGGGCACCGAGAGGGTCATACAGGCTTCGCAACGCAATTTGCGGAATCAAAATCCGAGCTACGAGCAAGAAGATACACGCACCTGAAGGGGACCCGAAAAACCGGGGACGAATCGTGTCCACGTGTCCATGGCCTGTCCAACGACGCTGTGCGGTGCGGGGCTGCTCGCTGTCGACGTCGAGGGGAGGAGAGAGGAGGGAGGAGCCGGGGAGAGGCGGGGACGGCACGACGGCGGCGCAGGGGCGTCGGCTGTGCTCGGGGAGGGGTCGCCGGACGTGGGGGTGGCCGAAGTCGGGGTCGGCCGGAGGTTTAGGGTTCAGGTGTGGTGGGGATTAGGGAGGAGAAGGGAATTTATAGGGGAGCTAGGCGGAGGAGGGGCCGAGCGAGGCGGTGATCGAGGCGGAGCTCGCGGGGGTCGTGGGGCGAGGCGGGCGGAGCGGCGCCGGATGCGGGCGCCGCCGGAGAACGCGGGGGGGGGGGGGGCTGGGGTTCGTGGGTGAGAGAGAGAGGGGCAGGGTCGGGTCGGGTTCGGGCGGGCGGATCCGACCCAACCCGCTAGGCAGGGTCTGGGCCGGGTGGTTTGGGGCTGGGCCGGGCCGAATGGGCAGCGGGCTGGGTTTAATTTTAAAAATATTAATAATAATAATAATAATAATAATATCCAGTAATTATTTAATAAATAATTAAATAAATAAATTTAGGTATTTTAAAAATAGGTCCGGGGCCCAATAAATTCCAAAAAATAGCCCTAAGTCCAGTTTTTTATTTTACACCCAAAAATATTATTTTCATAATATTTTAATACTATTTATTATCATTTAAAAATCATTTAAATATTAAAACCCTGTTTTTAAATTACAGAAAAATCCCAGAAAATTCTAGAAAATTGTGAAAAATCCAAATTTGAAAATCTTGAAAAATTAGGGGGTTTACACAATAAGTAGCTGCAATATAAACTGGAGAACAATACAAGTAGCAAAAAAGTAACTGCAGGTGAGAAACATGAATACTAGCTAAGTGCCTTGAGCACAAGTTCGTTATGTGATCGGCTTAGGTTGCACATGAAAAATACTACGATAACTCCGTTATGCGTGAGTTGCATAACCGACATACACATGAATACTGTTTGGGTTTGATCACATAACCAACTCATACTCCCCTCCCCCACTAATACCATTGGATCCAACCACAACACGCTACGTACATGATAATAGCTCGCGCACATGAAGGCGAGAGCACAAGAAGCACATGATAGCACATGAGAATCAATACCCGAAGCACATGATGAAATACACGTGATAGAGTACCCGCTGAACACGGTAAGGGGGATAGCATCTCATGACGGGATCCACTAGTACCAGCTCATGTAATAATGTGTCAGAATCAAGTATTACAGTTCTAGAACAGGTGATATAAACGCTATCATGAAATAGAAACTATCAGAGGTAGGTACTCGCCTGATGTCCTGAGCAACTGATGAGGATCGAGATCCGGACCGGTGTCGTAAGGATCTAATAAAAAAACAGAATTAAACAGGATTCTAATCATTTAAACTGATATAAAATAATTAAAAATAGGCTTCTAGGGCTATTCTAGGTCGAACGGGTCAAACCGGTGAAAATCGGGTAAAAAAGTCAACCCGAGGTCCAAAAAGTCAACTCTAGGTCAAAACTAGGTCAAATTTTGACTTTTACAGTCAACGAGGACAATTATGGTCAAAGCTAGGTCAAACTAGGGTGCCCCTGAAATTCTAGGTCAAACCGAGCTCATTAAGCTACTAAACTCACAAACTCGCCTAATCGAGATACCGGGATACCCTCGGTATCCGATACCTCGCCCTAGGCCACGCACCCCACCTAAACCCGCTAAAACCTATGCTAGCACGCGTAAATATATATATATATAAACATACAAAAATCACTCCAAAGCATTTCCTAGGCTAATGCTCAAATACCCCGCTCGAAACTCAATACCTTGAATATCTCAAGGTATTGAGATACCTCGGTATCTCAAAGTATTGAGATTTCGCTCTAAAACCCCTCTAACTAGCTATCTAGCTATTGAATATATACCTAGTTATTAATCTAGGCTAGGTAATATATATATCTACCATATTTATATATATCTAAGTATGTATATACCTATGTATATAGATATCCACACACATATACCCAAATACCCATTATCTTACCCTACGCATAAATATATATGACTATACTATCTAGATATCACTAGGTATTGATATAACTATATGTATATAGATATATATATACCTTAGATAGATAACTACCTATCTACCTATGTATCTATCCATAGATAGATCTATCTATAATACTATCTATTTAGCTATCTATTCTAGTAACTATCTACTTATCTAATTATCTACATATCTTTCTAACTATCTAATCTATCTAATCTATCTATAAACTATCTATCTAACAATCTATATAACCACCTATCTATGCCTAAACCTCGCTGTATAAGCTAACCCTGCTGCTGCTCGCTGCTGTACCTGCTGATGCTGCTACCCATGCTGCTGCTACTGCTCTTGGTACTGCTGCTGCTGCTCTTGCTGATACTGTGGCTGCTGCTGCAGCTCCTTGCTGCTGCTGTGCTGCTGCTGCAGTGCAGCAGCAGCTGCTGCCTCCCTGCGGCTGGTGGCTCCCCCCTTCCTCTCACAAACACACACACACACACACACTCCTATACACGTATATATATATCACTCTCTCTCTCTCTCTCTCTCTCTCTCTATATATATATATATATATATATATATATATATATATATATGTCACGCCCCAGTCCAAAAATGTCGAGGGACTGAGCACGTGAGCAATGGCCAGCAGCACGCACCGATGGACAACCCAATTTAATGGATCCATCAGGGCATGCTTAAGCTGTAGTCTAGCAGTAAAATATTACAAGTCTCAGGTATTTCTAATCTCATCCACAGAACAACGCAGAGTAATGCCAGAAATAAATGAGCAATATCAAATAAGCTTATCTCGGGAAACAATCCGAGAATTAGTCTGTTACATTTAATGAGAATAGACAGAAAATAAAATACTGAAAATGGAAATACTGTGTAGATGAAGCCGGTGCTCAGGAGAAATCTTCTGCCACTATCTCGTCCTCTGTTCCTGGTTCTGCTCCAAGGAGTGCTCCTGTACCGTACACCTCGGGGTAGTTCTTTTCAGCTATACCTGGGGACATAGTCCATTCCAGGTCCTCAGAAGACATAACAAGGTACATAAAATACAAACCAAAATATATGGAGTACAGCGATAAATGAAACAACAGGGTAAACTATATAACCAGCTAAGTGATATGCAATATGAGAGCAGCACTAGAACTCAGGATGAAGCCACTACAAGCTCTGTGTCGGGGAGCCGGTAGCGGCAATAACTATGAACTACACTATGTTATATACTATGTTTTATATATAATATCAGCCTGTAGTCTGTGTGTCTATCCCCACCCAATGTAATCCCACGTCTCATGTCCACGATGTCTCATGTCCATGTCACGCACGATTATAACTAATGCCTCATGTCCACAGAAATATAAGCTGACATGTATATGAGGCAGATATTACGATTACAAGGAGTACCCGTCAACATCGTATCGGATCGTGATTCCATATTCACGTCACATTTTTGGCAACCACGCAATATATATATCAATAATCTCAATCACTAATGCAGCAAGTCTGATAGCTATGAATCAAATGTCTAAGAATGTAAAGTCTATGTCATAAAACATGCATCCTATACAGAATTACCTTGAATGTCTCAGGAAGACTCTGTCTCATGAAATAGTGTCAAGTGTCCTGGGTTCAGAAGTACTTGATAACACAAGTATGAGCATTATCGGGCCTCGATATCCATGTCTATGTGACGTTACACAACCCCGCGTACGGAGTTGGCACCCGACTATGATCGGACACTATGCACGTCACCTGTTTCCTAGGTTAAGCAGTTAAAACAAGTTTACATTTAATTCCACAAGAAATCAAGTAAAATACTATGTCAAGAATTACTGAGATTTGGCAAGCTTTACTTGCCCACTAATGCATAATTAAGTCCAGAAAAATAATTAGCAAGCTGCAGGGTTTGGCAAGGTACACTTGCCTGTGGTTACGGCTCTGATTTCGGTCTGACTTTAGTTGGATTTGCAGGAGGTACTCCGGTTGCTGAAACAAAAATCACCATCAGATCCAGAAAATATCAATCAGCTAGAAACGCCTGTCCTCGGGTCCAATTTGGAGACAAGGACAAAAACGGCAGTTTCGGGTCAAAACGGGGTCCACATGCGGCCCGCTTTGCACCGAAAAATGTGTCCGGGTTAAAGGCCTCCAAATTCACCAAACTTAGTGTCAACAGGTCAGGAACGATGATACGAACCCAGCGGAACATCCAGAATTGGATTCCGATGAGCCGATCACAAAATCGTCCGTCGAGCGGGGCCTGTGGGGCCCACGACACGCGATTTCGTCAACGTTCTCAGAATCGAACCAAACTTGACCCACAGGACCAGCGTATTGCTACGAGTCCGATGGCGCAAGTTTCTTCTCGATCCGACGTGTGTACACAAAGTTAAGGCACGTTCCAGAAAGTACGAATACGGGGCGATGTCCCGCGGATACGCGTTGATCCCGGTGTGCACGCACACCCGAATCAGCTTCTGCGAAATCCCACACGTCCGTATCGACGATGCGCACGTATCTGTGAAGACCGCGCGCGACCAAGTCGTCCCGTTTGGCGGGACGTACTCAGTTCCGGGGTGAAACAGGATCTGGTTTTTCTTGTTTTTGGATCGCGGTGTGCGATCACCACAGGACGCGATGCCCCGAACGGTTTATCCGGGCACCGAGAGAGTCGTACAGGCTTCGCAACGCAATTCACGGAATCAAAATCTGAGCTACGAGCAAGAAGATACATGCACCTGAACATGGGTCAAAAACTGAGACAAAATCGTGTCCGACACGACACGAAGGCCGTGTCCGAGTCGAACCTAACCTAGGGTTAGGGTTAGGGTCTGGCCGGGGCTGCGGCGGCGGAGGTGCGGCGCTGCGGCCGGAGGCGGCCGGAGGGCGGCGCGCCGGAGCGGGCGGGGAAGGGCGGAGCCGGCCGGAGCTGCGGTTACTGGTTGCTGTGCTGGGAGAGGAGGAAGGAGGCGTGGCCGGCGTCGGTCCTGGCCGGAGGAGGCTGACGGGGCGGGGGGCGACGTCGTCGGCGGCAAGGCGGCGAGGCGGGAGGCGGCGTGGTGGTGGAGGGATCGGGGTTGGCCGGAGGGCGAAGGGGGCTAGGGTTTTTATAGGGCTGGAGGGGCTGTGGGTGGTGCCGGGCGAGGCGGGGCGGGGAGGCGGGTCGTGGGCCGGGCAGCGCGGAGGGGGCGGCGACGTGGCCGGGCGTGGCGGAGGGCGGCGGCTGCGTCGCCGAAAATCGCGAGGGTGAACGGGTCGTGGGGGAGAGAGGGGGCCGGGTTAGCGGGTTGCGGGCGGGTCGGGTCTGGCGGATCCGACCCGACCGCTAAGGCGGGGTCTGGGCCGGGTTGGGGCTGGGCCCGGTTTGGGCCCAATGGGCCCGGCCGGGCTCGGGTTTAAATTTAAAAATAATAATAATAATAATAATATTAAAATCAGTAATAAATAAATAATTAAATAAATAGTTTTAGGTGTTTTAAAAATAGGTCCGGGTTCCGATAAATTCCAGAAAAATTGCCCTAAGTCCAGTTTTTTATTTTACACCCAAAAATATTATTTTTATAATATTTTAATATTATTTATTATCATTTAAAAATCATTTAATAATTAAAACCATGTTTTTAATTACAGAAAATTTCCAGAAAATTTCAGAAAATTGTAAAAAATCCAGTTTTAAAAATTTAAAAAAATCAGGGGGTTTACAATATATATACACATATAACTATATATATACACTACTAGATAGATATATATATATATACACACTTATCTATTCTAACACACTCACTAACACACACACCTACACACTCACAAACACACTAATACACACACTCACACACAAATATATACATAGCTATAAATATATATAAACACACACATTAATATATATATACACATATACAAATACATATATATATATCAATACACACACACTCTAAGATACATATATATATATATACACATACACATATAAATATATATATACATATGCACACACAAGCTCACTTACACATATACATATAAATATATACACATAGACATATACACACACAAGCACATAGATATAAATACACACATATATATATATAAATATATATACATATATACAAATACATATAAATATATACATATATATATATAAATATAGACACATATACACTAACACAACACAACACACAACAACACACAAACAACACGCCCCACTCACGCCAAACGACCCCGACACTCACCAATACCCTAAAATATATAAAATATAACTCGAAAACTCTAGCACATACTCCCCGATACTAACCCAACGCGCGCACAAGCCCGAAACGAGAAAACCATGCCGAAATGGCCGTTCGGTTATTTCGACGAACACGTGGTGCGCGGCTCAGAAAATCTCCTGAAACGCACACCAAACGAACTCGGAATCGGCCCAAAATTTACCCACGCGCTCTAAACGATGTCTAGATCCTAGAAAATGCCTCCTGCGTCGATTCTAGGTCCGTGGCAAAAACGCGCACGCACTTAGAATCGGCGACGACGAAAAGCCCCAATTTCGCCCGAAACGCCCGTTTCTCCGCGACACGACTTCCCGTGTCCAAACGGAGACACGCACTCACCCTCTAGACACCCGACAACGTCTACCTAGGTCCGTCTAACCTAGGGCATCACCCAAAATTGGGCCAATTTCGGATTCCACCCGAAATCGACACAAAACCTAATGTCAAAGTCTCTAAACTCAACCAAACTAGTTCCAACTTCTTCCTACGGGTAGGCTTAGGGTCTAGGAAGGTTCTACAACACTAATTACACTATATAAAAATAATTAGCAAGGGGAAAGTTAGGTTTTACCTCTTGAGAGTTGGAATCCCAAGGCCAAAGTCTCACAACCCCTAGAAATTACCTCCCTCAAGCTCCAAGCCACCAAATCTAGCTTCCACACTAGATCTAAGCTCCTCACACCTAGGTTAGGGAAAATGCAAGATTAGGGCTAGCATAAGGAGAAGGAATGGAAGAAAGAAAGAAGAAAAATGGAAGAAAGACTTACTTGGAGAAGGAAGGAAGAAGAAAGAAGAAGTGGAGAAGAAGAAGAAGAAGAAGAAGAAGAAGTGAAGAATACAATCCACTATTTATCAAATAAAAATTAAAAAAAAAACCCTATTTTCTAGAATTGGGTAGTGACAAGTCTACCCTCCTTAAAATAATTTTGTTCTCGAAATTAAAAGACGAAACTAGGACAGGAATGCAAGGAAAGAACCATACCTCAGGGCTCGAAGAGATAGGGGTATCGCTCGCGCATTTCATCCTCCCTCTCCCAGGTCGACTCACCTGGAGAGTGATGCCTCCACGCGAAGCGAACCAAGGGAATAGTCTGGTTCCTCAACACCTTCTCCCGCCGATCCAGAATCTCCACCGGCTGCTCTAGATAGCTAAGAGTAGGGCCCACCTCGATCTCTGAGTGATCCAATACGTGACTGGGATCCGCCACGTACCGTCTCAACTGCGACACGTGGAACACATCATGAACTCCCTCCAGCGTAGGCGGCAACTCAAGCCTATACGCCACGGCGCCCACCCTCTCGAGGATACGGAAGGGTCCGACAAAACGTGGGCTAAGCTTTCCGCCTCCACCGAAGCGAATAGTGCCCCGCGTCGGAGAAATCCTCAGGAACACCAGATCTCCAACCTAGCACAAACAAGGTCTCTGCACTTAGTCTAAAACAAGCAATCACAAGCAAAAATAAGAACAAAATCTAGATTCTAAGCTATACCTCAAACTCCAAAGGTCTCCGGTGGCTATCGGCCCAATGCCGCTGCCTGTCCTGCGCCACCCGAAGTCTATCTCTAATGAGCTTGACCTTCTCTGCTGTATCAACCACCATCTCCGGGCCAAGCAAAGCTCTCTCACCTACATTATCCCATGACAACGGAGTGCGACACCTCCGTCCATACAACGCCTCAAAAGGTGACATCTCGATACTGGCTTGGTAGTTGTTGTTGTAAGTAAACTCTACCAAGTGCAAGTGATCCTCCCAAGAGCCTCTGAAATCCAAAACACAAGTCTTCATGTCCTCAAGTGTAAACCCCCTCGACCAGTAATTAGGGTTAAATAATTTAATTAGCATAATTAGGGTTAATTAGAATTGTTTATGATTTAATATATATAGCATTATGATACTTGTGCAATGATTGATTTTTTTAGGATACTACCTTAGCTGTTGCCCTAAAACAAATTTCCACATATTTGACCTAGACCTGTAAACCCCTCGTATTGAACCTAGAACAAACCCCGGATACCAATTTTTGTGCCTGATTTTAGACGCACAAAATTCGTTACAAACATCCGTGCGCAAATTAATTAAATTGCGTAATTACGTTCGTTGTCCGTTTCAATTTAAATTAAGACCCAACCTCAACCAGTTTTGACCAACCCAGATCACGATATTATTGTACACTGAGCCAGCTACACCAACGACCCTTGTCCAACCAAATTTAGACTCCCGATTTTTAATTAAATTAAATTAGAAACATCGTTACATTAATTACGAATTAATTTATGTGGCTACCCAACCTCAATTAAATTGGACCCAACTCCAACCCAAACCCACATCCACACCCATAAGCCTCATACAAAACACCAAACACCATTATAGTCCAATGAGGAACACCAAACATGGTGTTTGTTTGCATTAAATCCCTAATCCTAGTTTTTGTGCAAATACCAAATTGTTCAGGGGCCTAATTGCAAAATTGCAATGTGGTGTCCCCCTCTCATTGGACCAAACCATCATGGAGAAAAGTAATGCTCATGACCAACCGTAGGCATTTGATCTCCCCCCTTTCCTTTGTACTTACATACTTTATGTAGGGCACATCATGGCCCTACATTTCAAATGACTAAATCCTAGCCCTCCCCTCAACTTGTAGAAGTTTTCCCAACTCCCCAAACCCCACCTACAGCCGGCCCTAATCTCTAGGCAGCCCCCCCCTCACTCTCTCTCCTACATATAGTTGTTATTTACTCATTAAATGAATAAAACCCAAACAAATATCATAAACCCTAACTTCACCTACCCACAGCCGACCTAACCTACTCATTCCCGAGCTCCACCCACCGCCACCAGCCACCACCAGCCACCGCCACCCTAACCCGACCCCTTCGCCGGACTCTCCCCTACCCACGGCCACCGCCACCCGGCCACGACGCCGCCGGCAGCTACCCCCCAGCCGACCGCACCGATCCCAACTCTCCCTGCCCGCACTGTGTAGCCGACCACCCCGCAGCTTCGTGCTCCGCCACCACCGCATCTCCGACCACCAGACTTGGCCGACGACTCCCCCGTCCAGTCCTCCGCCACCCCGCCGAGTTTCAGCCGACGCCGCCGCCGCCTCGAGGAGCTACCGGACCCGCAGCAAGGAGCCTTACCTAACTGCTGCTGCTGCCCGCGACCTCCCCGAGCCTCGCCGGAGCGCCGTCCGGCCACCCCCGCCGGCGACGACCGACCAGCTCGACCCCCTCGACCTGTCGAGCAATAAGGTATATTATTTTATGTGTAATTATTAAGATTTTTACATTAAATTCCAGTTGCAAGTTCGAATACCCATGAATATCATAGATCCCGTATTTTAAATACGTATTCTATAGTATATACTGTATTATAAATATTTAACAGTATATGTATTATTATTATTCCTGTACAAAATTTCATATTATATATTAAAATCATTTTGTAATTTAATTTATATTGTGTATGTATGTATATATGTATGTATTTATGTATGTATATATGTATGTATGTATGTATGTATGTATGTATGTATGTATGTATGTATGTATGTATGAAGTATGTATGTATGTACGTTATTTTGTTAAAATACAAAGAATGTTAAATATCTACTTATTTATAATATTAATTACAATTCTGGAAAAAAATCAATTATTATTAATTTATGTATGTATATATGTGTGTATGTATGTATGTATGTATGTATGTATGCATGTTTCTATTTAAAAATAAATACGAAAAATATTAAATATCTAATATTTATGGTATTAAATACATTTCTGGAAAATCAAGTATTATTTTTGTATATACTGTAATTCTATAAGAATAGGTATATTTTGTATATAACACAAATATAAGAGTACGTATTTTTTTATAAATAAAAATGCATGTATATACATAATATATATATGCATGAGTTTAAATACCCTATTTTTATTTGAATCCCTAATATGTATATATATTAATATATATGTATATAAATTGTATATTTCAAGTTACCATACTATATATGTATATCTATTTATTGAATATAACATAATTACCAGCGTATTGCTAAATAATACATAAATATATTTTTGTACTAATAAACAAATATATATTTATTTAATATATTTAAATATGAATTAGTGTGTATATAAATACTAGTGTTAGCTAAATATACATACAGCCCCGACCCCGTGTCAGTATAGATACGGACAGTATCTCCTAGTCGTACTATTGTAGCGACTAATTTTAGACATGACTATATCCTATATAGGATTGCTGGACACTACTGCCGAGGCATCAGGAGCAGGGCTTTGGATTTCGCAGCTACCCGGGACAGGCAAGTATACCTTGCTGGATTACTGCTTTAAATTTAAATGTTAAATATTTTAATTATACATGAACTGTGCGTGTCCGAGAATGACTCGGGTGCGGTCGACATTGCGTCGATGAGTAGTGTACATGTCCTAGTTGCTAGCTGACTCACCCACTGTGAGGATATTTTGATATCTTCCTTGACCATGGCACTATACATGTATCGTGAAGGTACATTCATATTGGGATGCGGGTCCGCGTACCCGATTCGCTATCGGTACGTACGACATGCATCACGGACTAGCATGTATCCTAGAGTAGCATAGTTGAGACTTGGCATCTAGATACGGTACACTCAAGTCGTATATTCGACTTGCGTATCTACATTGGACGGGAAGGACAACTGACAGACATATGGGATACCCCCATCGGACTCCGTGGTATCCAGAGGAACCACAGACCCGGTGACTCCCTATATTCAGACACCGCGCTCTTCGGAGTGTTACGGACGTATATACATTGCAGATACCACGTCCCTTAGAGTGTGGACGTTATATATATACAGATACCTCATTCTTCGGAATGATGGACGTTACAGATACCACACTCTAGAGGATGTTGGACGTTATGCCTACACCTACTTATACGTTCCTAGGTTGTCCTTATATTGCATTCACTTAGATGGTTAGCACACCCCCTCTTTACTTTTATTTCAGTACTATATCCAGCATGCATATTGTATCTTGTTACGTCCCTCTGAGGACCTGGTTATCTTCCAGATCTGGACGAGGCCTTTTATCCCACAGTTTACGGGCCAGGCATAGAGACGAGGTTTGCTCTGGACGAGGAGCTAGAGGTCTTTCCATCAGAGTACCCCTGATCAGATTGGTAGGCCTTCCGCCTATGACTGGGGCTCCTTACCTAGCTAGCCGTTGTTCCAGTCACTCTTCTTATCAGCACTTTTATTTCAGATATTCAGTACTTTATTTCAGACTATCAGTACATTTGTAGTGGGTTTGTTCCTACCAGACTTATTTCAGTTGTACTATGTCAGTCGGCTATGTTTCTCATATTCCAGTCTTTCATTTCAGTATTTACTTGTTATCTGTGGATGAGATTAGACATTGCCTGTTGTAGTTATTAGACTTGTTAGATTTAGGACAGCGTAGCACGCTTCGTCAGGATCCATTAAATTGGGATATCCTCGGAGTCGTGTCAGCTGGCCAATGCCACGTGGCCTGGTTCCATAATATTTTGGGACTGAGGCGTGACATCAAGTGTCTGAATGGTCCTCTCTGACTGACCATCTGTCTGTGGGTGATACGCAGTACTAAACTTGAGCTGGGTGCCCAAGCTAGCCTGCAGACTCCTCCAAAAATACGAAGTAAAGCGACTGTCCCGATCTGATACTATGCTCACTGGAACTCCATGCAGTCTGACTATCTGGCGCACATACATCTCTGCTAGTCTCTCTGTAGATGTACCCACTTTGAATGGTAGAAAGTGGGCCGATTTGGTCAACCTGTCCACGATGACCCAAATCGCATCCTTCCCACCTGGAGAGCGGGGAAGTCCAGAAACAAAATTCATGGTCACATGCTCCCATTTCCACTCCGGAATGGGTAACGGCTGAAGTAATCTCCCGGCCTCTGCCTCTCCGCCTTCACCTGCTGGCACACTAAGCATCGGAATACGAAGCGTGCTACCTCCCGCTTCATCCCGTACCACCATACATGCTGTCTCAGATCTTTATACATCTTGTTGGCACCTGGATGCATAGAATACTGGGATCGATGCGCCTCCTGAAGAACCTCCTCGCGCAATGACCCACTCGACACACACAACCTGGTACCGTGCCGCAAAGAACCATCATCAGCAATGGTGAAGTCATCTGCTAATCCCATCTGAACCTGCGCCCTGATGCTCCTCAGGGACTCATCCTCAAACTGTGTAGCCCTGATCCGGTCTACCAACTCTGACTGAATCTGCAGTCCCACATCTGTATCTCAACTCCAGGCACTATCACCTCAATGCCCAAGCTCTCTAGATCTGCCAGAAGATAACGATCTGTAGTCAGGCACATAGCTACCGGATACCTGCTCAACGCATCCGCAACTACGTTCGCCTTCCCTGGATGGTACTGCAATGATATGTCGAAGTCTTTCATCAACTCCAACCATCTCCTCTGCCTCATGTTCAGCTCTTTTTGGGTAAACACATACTTCAAGCTCTTGTGGTCTGTGAAGATCTCCACACGCTCTCCGTATAAATAGTGTTTCCACAACTTCAGAGCAAAGATGACCGCTGCCAACTCCAAATCGTGGGTAGGGTAGTTCTTCTCATGAGGACGTAATTGCCTGGAAGCATAGGCAATCACCCTCCCATTCTGCTGCAACACATAACCCAGTCCCTTCCCCGATGCATCACTATAGATAGTGAATCCTCCAGAACTTGATGGAAACGTCAACACTGGAGCTGTCGTCAACCTCCTCTTCAGCTCATCAAAGGCGATCTGGCACTCCTCTGACCAAACAAACTCTACGTCCTTCCGGGTCAGCCTGGACAACGGCTCTGCAATCCGGAAAAAATCCTGAATAAATCTCCTGTAATAACCTGCCAGTCCCAGGAAACTCCTGACCTCGGCTACTGAACTCGGAGCACTCCATGCCTCAACTGCCATGATCTTTCTCGGATCCACCGAGATACCCTCTCCAGTCACCACATGACCAAGGAATTTCACCTTGTCAAGGAAGAACTCACACTTCGAGAGCTTTCCATAAAGCTTCTCCTTCCTGAGAGTCTCCAGCACTATCCTCAGATGCTCCTCATGCTCCTCTGGGGTCTTCGAATACACCAAGATGTCATCTATAAACACCACCATAAACCTGTCCAGATGCTGATGGAACACTTTGTTCATCAGATTCATGAACACTGTCGGGGCATTAGTCAACCCAAACGGCATCACCAAGAACTCATATTGTCCATATCTGGTCCGAAAAGCTGTCTTCGGAATATCCTCCTTCATGACCTTCACCTGGTGGTAGCCTGTCCTCAGATCAATCCTGGAAAACACCCTCGCTCCGCTCAACTGGTCAAAAAGATCATCAATACGCGGCAGCGGATATTTGTTCTTGATTGTGAGGTTGTTCAGAGCCATGTAGTCGATACACATCCGTATCGACCCATCCTTCTTCGGCACAAAAAGTATCGGAGCACCCCACGGAGAAGAACTAGATCTGATAAATCCCTTGTCCTGAAGCTCATCCACCTGCTTCTTCAACTCTATCAGCTCACTGTTGCTGACTCTATAGACGTGCTGGGATATCGGCTCCGCGCCCGGCACTAAGTCTATAGAGAACTCCACATCTCTGTCCGGAGGTAACCCTGGCAACTCCTCCGGAAAGATATCCATATACTCCTCTATCAGTGGATGTAGCGACCTCGGCTCTACCACCAGGGCTCCGCAGAAGACTCCCTCGGTCTGCTCCGCTGCTCCTCTGGCAAACTGAAACTCTGGCTCACCCGGCGGACTAAACAAAACTCTGCCTCCATGATAATCTATACTAGCACAATGCGTACTCAACCAATCCATCCCGAGTACAATATCGTAGCTCGGAAGTGGCATTACGAGTAGGCACACACTCAACTCCCGGCCTCCCAAGGTAACTCTTCCGTCTCTGCAGACATCACGGACTAGGATGATACCACCCCCGGTCGTGATCTTGCAGAGTCTAGCTAAAGGTTCAGCAACAAGATGGTGTCTAACAGCAAAAGATTCAGACACAAAGCTATGGGAAGCACCAGAATTAAATAAAGCAAGTGATGGAATGGAATCAAGGAGAACAGAACCTGAGATAACATCACCAACTGGCTCGGCCTCGTCCACTGTAAGGGCAAAAGCTCGCCCCTGCTGTCCTCCTCGGTGCTGCTGCTGGTGCTGGGCGAACCTCTGCTGCTGAGTCTGCAAAGGCGGTCCTCTCTGCTGCGCTGCAGGTGCTCTGGCTGGTGCCCTCTGAGCGGCTCCTCCGCACTGAGCTGTACGGGCAAGCGCTGAAGGACAATCCTTCAGCTAGTGATCTGCGGCGCCACACAATAAACATCTGCCCAGCCTTTTTCTGCATATGTCCCATCCGTGCCCTGGCTTCCTACAGAAAGGGCAAACGATGGGCTGCCTCTGGCCCTGCTGCTGACCCTGCCTCTGCTGCTGGGGCGCCTGCCGGAATGGCGTACGACCCTGACCCTGGTGCTGCTGGGTCTGCTGGAATGGCCTCTTGGCTGGGCCTGCACTGCTACCTGCTCCTGAAGCATCTCTGCTCCTCTTCGTCTTCAGCTCTAGGTCATCCTCAGCTCTTTGTGCGTCGCTGACAATCTGCTCGAAGGTCGCCTCATGGTCGCTCCTGGTCAAGGACTTGACCGCCATGACCAAGCCCTTGCGGAACTTCCGCGCCTTCGCTGCCTCAGACAACCCCTCAACGAATCTGCCCAGACGGCAGAACTCCGCTGCATACTCGTCCACTAGCATACTCTCCTGGACGAGCGCCTCAAACTGACTCTCCAATGTACTGAGACTCACGTCCGGGAAGAACTTCTCCTTGAAAAGCTTCTTGAAAGCCTCCCAAGTCAATCCCGGAACTACTATTCGCGTATCCGTGCAAAACCAAGTAAGGGCAAGGTCGAATATCTGGCTGTCCGCTGCCTCTATCTACATGCTGGCTGGGATCATCGCCAGCCTGAAAATGCCCTCTATATGCTCGATCCAGTCGTCGGCGTACATGATCCCCTCTGTGTCGCGGAACTCCTTAGGCCGCATCCTCTGAAAATCGATAATAGTACCCAGCCTAGGATACTGAGCCTGCTCTGGCTGTGGCTGGATCTGAGCCACTCTGTCGACCGCTGTCATAGCCACCTGATAAGCATTCTCAATGCCCATCCTCATAACATCTGCCTGGCGGTGCTGCGCATCCATCATCTCTCGAAAGAATGCGAACAACTGCGTAGCATCCACTGGTGCAGGCGGTGGTGGAGGAGGTACCACCAGAACAACTGGGGTGACTCTCGGATCAATGGGAGTAAGGGGATCTCCGAGAGAAACTGACGCTCCCTCAACCGCAGGAGTGGCGAGTGGAGCGGTAGCGGCTGCCGGAAGTCGAGCAGGTCGAGAGGTGGCAGACCTCTCGGTGGCAGCTGCTGGGGCGGTGCGCTGAGATATGGTCTTCGGAGGCATCCTGAACACATATCAAAAGAAGTCAATATAGTGCAAGAAACGATAACATCAATGAAGGACAGTAATATTGTAAAAAGAAACAATTTCAGAAAAATTTAAAGATAGCAAAAGAAAGCAGGAAGGGTCCTAGTTGTGATTGAGCACACTCTCTCTCAGCCTATATCCTATATCCTATTGCAGGTAAACCTAAAAACTAGACCTGCATGGGCCACCACCAAAAATGTGTCACGACCCGCATCCGAAAATCGGGCATGAGCCGTGGGTACGTCCAGCCTACGCCGCAGAATCGGCGATAGAACGCTGTAAAGGTCCGTTCTAGGTCAACCATATCTATCTATATCTCACAGAAAAATCCGGCATGACCTCTCCAAAAGGAGGGCAACCACGCAATATATATATCAAAATCCTCTCCAAAAGGAGGGCAACCACGCAATATATATATCAATAATCTCAATCATAAAATCTAGAGGAAGAATATAAGCACGATATGATATAAACAAAGAAACAGAACCAAGAGAGCAAGACAATCCAAAATAATACAGTCCAAGGCCATAATAGCTACAACATCTCACAGCCACAAAAGAATAAGTACAATCATCCAAAATAAAACACTGGGAATAACCCAGGAAACCCACCTAGCTAACTAGGATGCTATAGGCGTCTCCTCGGTGCACTCCTCCTCGGTCACGGGGTCACAACAGTCGTCAACACCCGGTCCGTAGAACGTCGGGCAATAGTCCTCAGGATCCTCTGGAAAAAATATGCCCAGTCAGGACTGGAGCGAAGTACATAACTCTGAAAGCAACTCCAAATGCATGGTAAGGTGTATATGACGAGCAATAGAAAAGTAATCAAGATGCACAGGAAATAAATATATGCTGGAGCACAATAAGTAGCTGCAATATAAACTGGAGAACAATACAAGTAGTGGAAAAGTAACTGCAGGTGAGAAACATGAATACTAGCTAAGTGCCTTGAGCACAAGTTCGTTATGTGATCGACTTAGGTTGCACATAAAAAACACTATGATAACTCCGTTATGCGTGAGTTGCATAACCGACATACACATGAATACTGTTTGGCTTTGATCACATAACCAACTCATACTCCCCTCCCCCACTAATACCATTGGATCCAACCACAACACGCTACGTACATGATAATAGCTCGCGCACATGAAGGCGAGAGCACAAGAAGCACATGATAGCACATGAGAATCAATACCCGAAGCACATGATAAAATACACGTGATAGAGTACCCGCTGAACACGGTAAGGGGGATAGCATCTCATGACGGGATCCACTAGTACCAGCTTGTGTAATAATGTGTCAGAATCAAGTATTACAGTTCTAGAACAGGTGATATAAATGCTATTATAAAATGGAAACTATCAGAGGTAAGTACTCGCCTGATGTCCTGAGCAACTGATGAGGATCGAGATCCAGACCGGTGTCGCAAGGACCTAATACGAAAAGCAGAATTAAACAGGGTTCTAAGCATTTAAACTGATATAAAATAATTAAAAATAGGCTTCTAGGGCTATTCTAGGTCGAACGGGTCAAACCGGTAAAAATTGGGTCAAAAAGTCAACCCGGGGTCCAAAAAATCAACTCTAGGTCAAAACTAGGTCAAACGTTGACTTTTACAGTCAACGAGGACAATTATGGTCAAAGCTAGGTCAAACTAGGGTGCCCCTGAAATTCTAGGTCAAACCGAGCTCATTAAGCTACTAAACTCACAAACTCGCCTAATCGAGATACCAGGATACCCTCGGTATTCGATACCTCGCCCTAGGCCACGCACCCCGCCTAAACCCGCTAAAACCTACGCTAGCACGCGTAAATATATATATATAAACATACAAAAATCACTCCAAAGCATTTCCTAGGCTAATGCTCAAATACCCCGCTCGAAACTCAATACCTTGAATATCTCAAGGTATTGAGATACCTCGGTATCTCAAAGTATTGAGGTTTCGCTATAAAACCCCTCTAACTAGCTATCTAGCTATTGAATATATACCTAGTTATTAATCTAGGCTAGGTAATATATATATCTACCATATTTATATATATCTAAGTATGTATATACCTATGTATATAGATATCCACACACATATACCCAAATACCCATTATCTTACCCTACGCATAAATATATATGACTATACTATCTAGATATTACTAGGTATTGATATAACTATATGTATATAGATATATATATATATATATATATATATATATATATATATATATATATATACCTTAGATAGATAATTACCTATCTACCTATGTATCTATCCATAGATAGATCTATCTATAATACTATCTATTTATCTATCTATTCTAGTAACTATCTACTTATCTAATTATCTACATATCTTTCTAACTATCTAATCTATCTATAAACTATCTATCTAACAATCTATATAACCACCTATCTATACCTAAACCTCGCTGCATAAGCTAACCCTGCTGCTGCTCGCTGTTGTACCTGCTGATGCTGCTGCCCATGCTGCTGCTACTGCTCTTGGTACTGTTGCTGCTGCAGTTCCTTGCTGCTGCTGTGCTGCTGCTGCAGTGCAGTAGCAGCTGCTACCTCGCTGCGGCTGGTGGCTCCCCCCCTTCCTCTCACAAACACACACACACACACACTCCTATACACGTATATATATATATATATATATATATCACTCTCTCTCTCTCTCTCTCTCTCTCTATATATATATATATATATATATATATATATATATATATATATATATATATATATATATATATATATACACATATAACTATATATATACACTACTAGATAGATATATATATATACACACTTATCTATTCTAACACACTCATTAACACACACACCTACACACTCACAAACACACTAATACACACACTCACACACAAATATATACATAGCTATAAATATATATAAACACACACATTAATATATATATACACATATACAAATACATATATATATATATCAATACACACACACTCTAAGATACATATATATATATATACACATACACATATAAATATATATATACATATGCACACACAAGCTCACTTACACATATACATATAAATATATACACATAGACATATACACACACAAGCACATAGATATAAATACACACATATATATATATAAATATATATATATATATATATATATACAAATACATATAAATATATACATATATATATATAAATATAGACACATATATACTAACACAACACAACACACAACAACACACAAACAACACGCCCCACTCACGCCCAACGACCCTGACACTCACCAATACCCTAAAATATATAAAATATAACTCGAAAACTCTAGCACACACTCTCCGATACTAACCCAACGTGCGCACAAGCCCGAAACGAGGAAACCACGCCGAAATGGCCGTTCGGTCATTTCGACGAACACGTGGTGCGCGGCTCAAAAAACCTCCTGAAACGCACACCAAACGAACTCAGAATTGGCCCAAAATTTATCCACGCACTCTAAACGATGTCTAGATCCTAGAAAATGTACTCCCGCATCGATTCTAGGTCCGTGGCGGAAACGCGCACTCACTTAGAATCGGCGACGACGAAAAGCCCCAATTTCGTCCGAAACGTCCGTTTCTCCTCGACACGGCTTCCCGTGTCCAAACGGAGACACGCACTCACCCTCTAGACACCCGACAACGTCTACCTAGGTCCGTCTAACCTAGGACATCACCCAAAATTGGGCCAATTTCGGATTTCACCCGAAATTGACACAAAACCTAATGTCAAAGTCTCTAAACTCAACCAAACTAGTTCCAACTTCTTCCTACGGGTAGGCTTAGGGTCTAGGAAGGTTCTACAATACTAATTATATTATATAAAAATAATTAGCAAGGGGAAAGTTAGGTTTTACCTCTTGGGAGTTGGAATCCCAAGGCCAAAGTCTCACAACCCCTAGAAATCACCTCCCTCAAGCTCCAAGCCACCAAATCTAGCTTCTACACTAGATCTAAGCTCCTCACACCTAGGTTAGAAAAAATACAAGGTTAGGGCTAGCATAAGGAGAAGGAATGGAAGAAAGAAAGAAGAAAAATGGAAGAAAGACTTACTTGGAGAAGGAAGGAAGAAGAAAGAAGAAGTGGAGAAGAAGAAGAAGAAGAAGAAGAAGTGAAGAATACAATCCACTATTTATCAAATAAAAAAAAAATCCTATTTTCTAGAATTGGATAGTGACAATATTTTCTATACATATAATTTTTCTAAATTGAATTGTGTTAATTATGCGACTTTATATTTTCTACATATCTAGCAATAATAAAATATATATATTTTATCTATAGTTATACGATTATAGCGCTGATAAGCGATTGCGAGAGCATGGTGACGATACCATAGGAACCATGACACATGGAAGCTGACAAACACCCAAAAGACCTTGATGCATGCCTTTGATTTCAATGTTGTAAGATATTGTAAGCTTATCTAGCCATACTTGATATTGATTCGGTTACTTGAGTTTTCAAAATTTATTTAAAATATTTAATACAAAAAATTGACGATTCTCGAAAAGTTACACGTATACCATTTATTAATCATTTATATTTATATGATAAAATGAAGTCATATTCCATTTAGTAAAAAAAATTTCAAAAAATAAATAAAAAACCAGGGTAATGAATGAGTATTTTCACTTTCAACAACAACATAAGCAATTTGATATAATTGGTAGTTAGGGTCATGAGCACAAACAACAAATAAATTATCTTAATATCTAGATGTAAGAAAAGTAGTATCGATATTAATCACATGTAAACAATCCCTTAACAAATTTATAGATGCATATTTTGAAATAAATAAATAAATATTCTTTAAAGGTTATTATATTCCGTAGTCTTAAAAAAATATTTGCTTTCGGGATTTATTTCGATAGTTGTATAAACATTTCGTAAAGTCTTACTAAGAGAGGATGTGAGACTTAGCTCACTTTCGTATGTTGTACTTGCTAAAGTCCTTAAACAATCTTGTATATGATTAAAGTTCTAGCTCGATTGTGCATCAATTACAATCCTTAACTCTATTGTGCATCAATTACGATCCTTAACTCGATTGAGCATATATTAATGTTAATAAAAGTAATTCGTCTTTTTGTCCATAACCTATGTGGTGTTGGCCAAAGCACCGTGCCATCCTAGCAATAATTCGATCCACAATGGGAGTATTGGTCCCTTTTTAGGGGAATGAACACATAGATACTTATTCATTATTCGAACGATCAACGGACCCATTCGTTCAATTTTTTATTTATTTTGTCTTCCTATATAAACCTTCAATCTATGTATAAAATAGAATAAACAGAAAAAAAATTATGAAAACAATAAATTCATTGTTACGTTTCCATATTAAAGTGAAGTACATGACTTCATTTTTATTTATTTAATGCCCATTGGTGTTCAAAAAGTACCTTTTTCGGAGTCCTGGAAAGGTTATTCATGAGAAAGAGTCACTTGTTGTGGTTTTGTTAAAGTGATTGTTTGTGAATCAAATGCATTTGTCAATTGTATTGATGGAGTGTTAGGATTTCATACTTCGATAGTTATGGTTGTTTAATTTATTTGTAATGTACCTTGGAGTATTAGGACTAACAAATAAAAATTAGGATTTCAACACTAACTTAATAATACAAATCTCATAAACATTAAATTCAAATCACCCTTTTTGATCAATGTCAATGTCAATTTTATTCCACCATCCTTTGTTTGGTGCTTGCATGTAATTTTACGATATAATATTCGTTCACTAAATATGAAAGATGAATTCGAGAATGCTACTACTGTACACTGTAAAGGAGTTGGTGAACAATAACATAGTGTTGGAACTGAAGCGAGAATGTTGAATGTTGACCTTCTATTCCGTACCAGATAAGGTATATAAATCACCAATTTATATGTGTCGTGTGTCTGTGTCAAGAAAATCCAGTCGTGTCAACCTCGGGCCCGACACCGGGTGTCCACATCCAAACCACCACTACCAGAAAAAGTCAAATTAGCGACGTCTAAAAACGTCGCTAAATAACCAAAAATCGTCGCTAATTAGGTTTAGCGACGTAATTAGCGACGTTTTAAAGCAGTCGGAAAGAACCAAGTCGCTAAAACAAAAAACGTCGCTAAACGTCGCTATGCCGACGTTTTTTAGCGACTTTAATGTGTCGCTAAATTTAGCGACGTTTTGCGACGCCAAGTCACTAAATAGCGACGTTTAGTAAAGTCGCTAAACATCGCTGATTAGCGACGTCTATCGCGACGTTACACCGATGTCTTTAATGACTTGGCTATACTGCCATGTCAGCAATTGGCGACGTTTAGCGACGTCCTTAGCGACGTCATTAGCGACGTCATTAGCGACTTTTTACAGCATCGCTAATTAGCGACGTATTTAGCGACGTAACTGAACGTCGCTAAACGTCGCTAATAACGTCGCTAATTTTAAAAAAAATAGAAATAAAAATAGTGTCCAGAAGCAAACATTGGTGATTTCCTGCAGTTTTACATCATCTTCATCATACACACCAACATGATTCAATCTAGTTAACTATATAATCCAATTAAATTAAAGACCACAAGAAGTATCAATCCAATTAAATGTGGATAACTATATAATCCAATTAAATTAACTAAAAAATTAAAGACCACAAGAAGCATCATACATCATGTCTATTGTTGAAGTATCAATAATTCATAAATAATAATAAAAATAACTATACTACTACGGATCTGCAGGAGGCTGACCACCGGCGCGCTTGAAGGATAAGAACTCCTCATACTCGTCCCGTGGAATCGACACCGATGTCGATGGAAAAGGCAGTGACGTCGGTGGAGGCCGTGCCCGTTCCAAGTCTGCGAGTCGTTGGTTGTAAGAATCCAGGGTAGATAACAGCCTCGTACTGCTATCACCCATTGAATCCTGCATCCTCGTCAGCTTCTCGCCCATCGATAGCTGTGACGCCTGCAGCTCCATGATGTTGCGATCATTGGAGGCTCTAATATCATTTGTCAATTCCCGTAGCTCCGTCATGCTGCGGTCGAGCATATCCAATCGTGCGATGAGCATCAGATCGTCCGCTTGCGGCTGGGACCGAGACTGGTCCTCCATACTTCGCAGCAAGTCGTCACGGAGAGACGCAATCTGACGGTCAACGGCCTCCTGGACGGCCTCATGGACTCTGGCCGATGACTGCGAGGGCTGCGACTGCGAGGGTGTGTGGAATGCGCAGCTGTCGGGGAGGCCCTAGATGACTGCGTGGCAACCAGGGCGCCATAGGAGCCCGTACCGTAGTACGTACCCCTCTGGAGACCACTAGCTGCGGTCACCCACAGGTCGTCCGCCGACGGAGATGGACCGGGCTGCGACGAAGCACCAGCCTCTCCAGGTGTAGGTGCACTAGCAGTCGCCCGCTCACGAAGCCTAAGATACTCGGCCTAGAAAAGGTTTGGAAACTCAATAATTGCCTAAGTTATATTAAAATAAACACAAATTAAAGTAATACTTACATAGGTCTGTGAGGCCCTCTCATCAATGAGATTTCCGTCCTTGCGATGGGTGGCCAAGAAGACGGTCACCATGTTTGCATCCTCACCCCTCTGTACCTGTTAAAAATATATTATTTATTACTAAACTTAAATATTTTTTCCAAGTACCATTTATGGTACTTATATTAAAATAATATATTTTAAAAGAAAAAACATACCAAATGACGGAAATGTTCCGTCATCGGAATCGAGCCACCACACCACTTGGCAGCATTCTGCCTAGCCGCCTTGGCCTTCTTAGACCTTTTCTTGTAGCTCGGATCGTCGAATCTAGCCCTCATCGCAGTCCACTGCTCAGGCATGATCCAACCTTGGATCGGTTTTCCAGCACGATCACGAGCCTTCTGGTCATCCAGAGCATCTCGGATAAGCTTGGCGGCAACGGTAAGAAAGAGCCGCTCGATCAACTCGGTCCGGTGCGGAGGATAAAAATACGTTTTCTACAATAAATAATTCATTAAGTTAGCATCACGAATATGCATAAATTAGAGGATTTATTTAATATACTTTTATCTGGAAGTGCGCAAACCAGAACGCCTTCCTCTCCTCCGGAGCCTCAGAATAGTTGATCCAAGGACCACTGTAGTTGTTCCTCAGAAATTGGCCCAGGCGTCTCTGAACCGACGATGGACGATATCTATACAGAGATAATAATTTAGATTACTGAAAAAGTCAATATACGATGAATAAAGAGAAACACAAATATATACTAAACCATCTAATTGACTTACTTTGTACCGTCGGCCCAAATCTCTGTCCTCGTCTCCTCCGGTGGTGCGCATGGAGGATCTTGCTGATGCTGGGACAACGTCGGCACGACCTCCTCTACATGCTCATCTGTCTCTATGGTTCCGTCAGCAGGAGGAACGCTGGACGAGGGAGTACTATCACGCCTGGAACTACTCGTTCCAGGAGTGATGCCACGCAACGTCGTCGCAGTCGGAGATGTGACTGATCGATATACAGGAGTACTGGGCGACGATGATCCGGAACCAACAGTAGGCAGTACCGGAGTGGTACTCTGTCTACCTCGGGACCTGCCGAATCCTTCGCGTCGTCCTGTCATATCTGATAACAACATATGATGAATATAGAGAAACACAAATATATACTACATTCTACAGTCGAAATGTGATACATATCTCAAAGCATTATACAGTCAAAATATAATACATATATTCGTTAATGTCAACATCTACTTCTACATGCAATATTTACAGTCCAAATATAGTTACATTCTACATACAATATTTTATATTTTCAATCATCTTCAGAAAATTTATCTTGTTCGCCTTCCTCGTCCTGCTCTTCCTCTTCCTCGTCTTCACTTTCATCTACTTCGTCGTCCTCTTCGGATAATTCTACATCTTCTACATTATTACTCGTGTAATGAGTAACTTCCGTTGAGTCCACATCTACAATATTTGTTACAAGAGGTAGATCGTCCTCCTGATAAGCTATTTCGTCAATGTCAAAGGTATTTCTAGCTTTAGTCTTGCATACTGCCCACCAATTCAACCTCGCTGTCCCCCGTCTAGGATAAGTTGTGAAGTACACGAGCTGAGCCTGACTTGATAGGACAAATGGTTCGTAGTCTTGATATCTACGCTTGTAGTTTATATCCACAAGGCCATGCTTGTCAATTTTCCAACCTTGATCTTGAATCGGATCGAACCATTCACACCTGAATAGCACGATATTAGCAGGTTCTGGGCCATAATTATATGTCAACTCCACAATCTCTCGTAAGATGCCAAAAAAATCATTGCCCGGATTGACGTCTTTGTAGTTTGAAGATTTAATACACAAACCACTATTTTTCGTGGAATCAAGATCCAGAAAGCTGTCTCTGATAGGAGCATTTGTTGACTTGAACCTGAACCCATTCACACAGAAACTTGGCCATATTTTTACGGCAGTAATTGGTCCCTTGGCTAGAGTCCTAATAGATTCAGTCTCGGGTGATATTAGACGATCGACCTAAATACCAAAGTAGCGATAGTAAGTTATTTGTTTTGCAAGTGCAGAAATAAAAAGTAATTACCAAGCATCTTACATATGCGCTCAACCAAGAAGAAAAATGGCATCTCATATCTTGTTCTACTTCTTCGTCTGTTATGTAGGGTCTAACCGACCTCAACTCATCATTATATGTGCTAAAAAACAATGAAGCAACTGCTGATTAGTAGCATAATAGTATCTTATACTATTACATTGAGATGATGTAAACGTGGACGTATTAATTACTTACCCCTCTAGCTTCTCCACTTCATCCTCGTCGCAATTGAGTAATATATACAATTGAGCAGCCCTTAGCTCATCGTCATTCAAATATCTCTTCTTCATTTTCCCCGAGGGCTTTCCGGATGCATTGAATACTTTGAGTATTGCATCATTAGATTCCTGATATGCGTCATCGTTTCTGGGAGCTTTCGTTCTATTAGTAGCAACATGCGGTTTGAAATACGTCGAGCAAAAGTTTGTAATCTCCTCGAGAACATAAGCTTCACAAATAGAGCCTTCAACCCGTGCCTTATTTTTCACCTTTCTCTTTAGGTGATTCAGATGGCGCTCGAAGGGGTACATCCACCGATAACCGACAGGACAACCAACACGTGCCTCATAGGAAAGATGAATTGGCAAATGCTCCATAGAGTCGAAGAATCCAGGAGAAAATACCTTTTCGAGCTTACATAGTGTTACCGCAATGTCCCTCTCTTGCTTTTCTAGACGATCGACGAGCAACTTAGTACAACAAAGATCTCTGAAGAATATGCTCAGCTCTGTCAATGGGTCCCAAACGGTGAATGATCCTCACAACCAGGATATAGTGGAGTCCTTGTATTCTCAAGCAACTCCATAAACTTTGCAGCATCGGCATTCGGTGCCTCCTCAGCTGCATCATAATTGTCCGGATTGAAACTAGGTCCCGCCGCATCATAATTGTCAGGATTGAAACTAGGCCCCGCCGCATCATAAACCATGTTCACCAACCCGTCGTCGTAAGCATCATGGTCTTGGACATCCATATACGGCTCCACATAGGGCTCCGACTCCGATGCTAGAGATACAAGTTCTCCGTGCGCGGTCCACTGATAGTAATTCGGCGTAAAGTCCTTCGAGTATAAATAATATGTAACTTCCACTTCTGGATGATATTTTCTGTTGCGACATCTCACACACGGACACTTAATTTTGGTACCGTCCATGTACTGAGGGAACGCCTTGGCGAACTGCAGGAACTGCTGTACACCTTCAATAAATTTATCCCGCACACCGCACATGTCATCAGGATGACGGTTGTACATCCACGAACGATGACGCAGATAGTAATTCATATCCATTTCTAGAAACTTCTACAAAATTGACAGTATGTATCATATAAATTATTACATGCAAAATTAACCGTACTATAAAAATCATAACTGATATAATACATATTTTTATTTATCAAAACTGCAGCTGCCCCCAACCCCATAGTACTATGAACTGCACTATAAGTGTGCAGTCAACACACTACAAATAGTGTGTCATACTATAGAACTGCAGCTGGCCCCAACCACACTCCTAGGTCAGTGTCCGTTATGGAAAAAGTAGTCATGGCATTGCACTAAGGCACCTGGTGCTTGAACAATTTTTGCATCAAAAGTTTCCCAAGTACACGGGCTATTGCTCTATGAAATGGATAACCCCATGCATTGTGGCTGTACTCACTCACAATTACCGGCAGATTACTGTACTCCCTTTAGTAAAAAAACCTAACCCCCCAAACTGGCACACTGATACACACATACACTCTTAAGAATTCTGTAATCAAAACTCACCTGGTACCAACAACACCTATTAAGTACTCTAAATTCTATACTTCATATAAACACTCCATCTATACTCATATAAACACTCCATCTATACTCCCAGATCTGGGATACACCTATATGAATGCTCAACCTTCACACCTATTACTTATTCTCTTCAACACATATATTCACTCAAACACCTGACACTTGCCCTCGTGTCCTTCAAATCATACGAGTTCAAACCCCATCTCAAACACATCCACATCCTGCCTTGCACTAGTTGCTGACTGGCTCAGTAAGTTGCTGCACAAGGATGCAGTGTTTACACTGTATTAGGACCCCCTCACACCTGCCTGCAGAAGCTAACAACCAACTACAATGCACCTAAACCTTAATGCACACTATGTTCAGCTGTGCAGTGCCTCCCCAAGTTGCCTGTTGCACATTGGGCTGATGTGCCTCAAGTCTCCCCCTGCTCACTGCTAGTAAGCAGTGCTCACTGCTGCTGTTACCTCTCTCGTCGACTTGGGCCAGTCGGCCCTAACCCTAACCCTAACCCTAACCCCATGTCAAAAAACCTAACCCTAACCCTAACCCTAGGTCCTGATCAGTGTCTGTGTCAGTGTCTGTGTGTGTTGTGTCTGTGTCTGTGTGTGTGTCGTGTTTGTGTCAATGTCACATGTGTCCTGTGAGAGAGAGAGAGAGAGAGAGAGAGAGAGAGAGAGAGAGAGAGAGTAGGGTTTACCGGAGTAGTCGCGGTGGAGAGCCGGTCGACGGAGCGGGGGGGGGGGGGAATATTTTCAAAATTTCAGCAGATGGGAAAAAAATGAAACCGAGCCCTAATTAACCAAATTTTAGCGACGTTTAGCGACGTCCAAGAAAAACGTCGCTAAATTAAATTTTAGAACGTCGCTAAACACGTTGCTAAATATTTTTAATATAAAGGTCGCTATATACGTCGCTAAACGTCGCTAAATTAGACATATTAGCGACGTTTAGCTACCTTAATTGAACTTATAGCGACTTATCTTTTAAAATCTTAATAAAAGTCGCTAAACGTCGCTAAATGTCGCCATTTAGCGATGTCTAGCGACGTTTTTATAAGGAGTCGCTAATTTATATATTATTAGCGACGTTTCTTTTGACGTCGCTAAAATACGTCGCTAATACCGCTTTTTCTAGTAGTGCACTGTCATATCCATATTTAGTATCATGTGTCCAATATAATACAATACAACACAAAATTCTCCTGTGTCCGACACAGGAACAAGAAACAAAAAACAACCGACAAAAAAATATACCCTAACCTAACCTTTTCCTCCGTCCGTCGCTGTCGCAGGTGCTCCCTGACTCGACCGCACCGGTCAAGAGACTGGTTGGAGCTCGAAGCTCCCTGACTCGACTGCAGTAGAGATCACGGGACAGAACTTGACGCGGTGGACGTCGTGACAAAATCGCCCGAGGCTACGACTCGGCACCAACGAGATGCGTTCATCACCGCTGCTCGAACCAGTCGTCGATGCCGAAGTCCGCTCGAGCGTTGAAGACTTGGAGTAGAGGGAGAAGAAGGGGGCGTTGGATGTCGAGCTGTTGCCGCCTCCGCTCCTCCATGAAGAAGAAGAAGATGCCGAGAGAGTGAGAAAAAGTGGAGAGTAATGCCCACAACAGACTCACTCCCCACCACTTTCTATGTGCTTCTCCCTATTTGAGCCGCAAGTGATAATTGAAAAAGGGAGGAGAACAACAACTGGTTTCTGTCAAAAAAAAAACACAGTTGCAATGTAGTTTTCCTGCCAAACAAAACGATAAAGTTGATAAACTCAACAGACAATTGTGTGGAAAGTGGATTTTATTGAAAGTGACCACTTTTCATACACCTACCGCTATCCAAATAGCCCCTAAACGTTATTTGGAACCTATAAAACTTGGAGAACCAAAAGAATCTAAACTATGACCGAGGGTCACATGGTCAAGTTATTATCCCCTAATTCCAAGTTATTCTATTTGTTTGGGTAAAAAAAGAATTGTATTTGTATGTTGCCTCCTAACAATTGTGTATTATTCCCTAATAATTTCTCAATTTAAATACGTTATCCTTAATATATGATACTCCTTATCACATTTTGTAGTGTTAGTAATAATCTCCTTTAAATAAAGGGCCAATTAGTGTTTAGACCATGAATTTTATATAAGTTGAGAGGTTAAACCCTCACTTATCCAATTAGAAAGTTTGGATCCTGATTTTTTTTCAAAATTTTTAATTGAACTTAAGCTGATATAAATTAAGGGTCTGAACGCTAATTAGCCTTTATATAAAACTTAACCAACAGATAGTGTCTACCTGGACTCAAAATTTGTCCCCCAATAATATATTACTCCTATTTAACACTCGAACAACTCCCTGCATCCTTATTAAACAAAGAGAATATACAAAAGTACAGCAAAACTGAACTCATAACTCATAGTTCATAGTCACAGCTCTCTCTCTCTCTCTCTCAATAATGAAAATTTCTTCTCGACTTCGGGAAATGCCCCTGCCTGATGGAGAGAATGATAGCTCTCCACGGGACTAGAGCCACCTCCTCCCACTAGGCTCGACTTCTCACCAAAATTCCCCACATCGCCATCTCTCTCTCTCTCTCTCTCTCTCTCTCTCTATATATATATATTGACACGCACTAATTAATGGGTCGACGACGGAGAGCAGCCTCGAAGAAGTCGGCGCCGGCGAGGAAGAGGAGCGGTGGACTCAGGGCGAAGCCGTCAGGACGAGGTTCCTGACGCGGCAGTTAGGGTTAGGGTTTTGCTGAGCTATAGTACAACTCTCCGTCTCCTTTTTTTTCTTCCTTCTTGATTGATTGATTGATGGGGGGTTTGTTGAAGGAGGCTCTGAGGAGCCTCTCCGTCGAGATCGGATGGACGTACGCTGTTTTCTGGAGGTCGATTGGGTCTGGAGATCACATGTAAGCAAAGCTCTCCTTGAATTTTTATTTTATTTTATTTTCGTAGCTATTTTTAGGAATTTTTTTTTTCGTTTTTTCCTTTTGACTTTCTCTTCTTGGACAGCTAGGGATTTGGTGGAGATTCGGTCTTTGATTTTTTTTTTTAGCTTTTTTTTTATTAATTAAAACAGTTTTTATCGGAGGAATCTTTATATAAGCATATATTATTAATTTATTAGGTTAGGAAAAAAAGTGCCAGTTTGGATCAATATACGACATGTCTACTGCGACACGGACACAAACGTGAGCGTGACACGGCAACATGTTCATGACACCGGCTTCTTTGTGTCGTGTCCGACACGACGCACATGTAACGTGGTTCTAATTTTTTTTTGGGTGTTTGCTTGAGATATTTTAGTATTAGATCATTTTTATGTTATGCTCTGATTATAGTGGAAAACCTTTTTTATGAAACTTGGGAAAAAAAATCTAAGCAATCACTTTTTCCTGACTTATGCATCAAAATACTTAAGTAATGCCTTAGTAAGTGGAAGTCTTTGTTTGGTATCTAGTAGGCATTTGATTTGGGAGGATGGCCATTGCGAGTTTACTTCTTGCGATGAAAGCGGGGTGCTCCGGTGTAATTCTAACAGTGGCGGTAGCTTCGTGGAGGTTTACAAGTCAATGGCGACTCAGGTTCACATTGTGGGAGACGGGTATGTAAATCGTGAGCTTCCCGCTGATTGTATTTGGGTGTCATTCTCTTTTCTTGATGAGAATTTGATTGGTGACTTTCATCTCTTGATATTTTTTTTTGTATTTCAGGATGGTTGGGAGAGCTGCTTTTACTGGGAACCATGAGTGGATTCTTGGTGATATGCTTAATGATAGTGGATCCATCACCAAGGTAACACAAATTTCTGTCATGAGAGTTACGTAGTACCCTAGGGATTTGATTTTCTCGAACTGGTTGACATAAAAGAAGAAGGTTTTTGTCATTGCGACCTTGGACACCATTTGGGTCTTGCATGTATGAATATGACTGTGTATATCTATATGTATTATACATTTCCTAAATATAATTTCTTCTATTACCAATAGTGTCTCTTTCTTTCATTTTGTTGTATCTATGTTTCTCTTAGAAGAATTTTTCAAATCAAGAAAAAGTGCTTTTGATGTTTCCTTCAATTCCTCATTTTTTTTGAGACTAAACGGTGAGAATAATATCCCCTGCTTTCCGTTAATGATTAGTTAACAAAACAAAGACCCAAGTATAAATCCATTTCCTCTCCTTGTTGATTTTTTCTCAAGAACAATGTTCGGGATATCAGATATTAGGTTCATATCAGTTTGGGTTTTGAGATATCGGATGTCGGAGATATATCAAGTATATATTGAAATCTCAGATATTAGTAAGTATATAATATATTATATATACTAAATGGTCTCTCAAATTCAAATATCTAGATGTACTAAATCTTCTAAATAAGATCATTAATCTCTTTCAAGACTATAAGCACTTAAGCACAAGTAGCATGTTACAAATTTTCAGTTCTTCTAGTAACCTCATAATAACCATATTAGTGCATACAAAGAGACTCAAACCACACAAGAACATATCTCATAGTAAATCAGACCCGTCTTAGACTCGGGCCTAACCATCTTTGTCGAGCTCCTGTCCTCAAGGAACCAATACTGCAAGGTGGAGTCCCGACTTCTCGGTGGTGTTCGAAATCCAGATGTCGCCGTTGCCCACGACAAGCATGTGTGGCTAGTTTACTAGCCTCTGGACAATTCAGAGCTGTGTGCTCTGGCAGCTACATGGGAAGTCAATGCTCGACTGCCTCTGGTCAAACCAGAGGGCATGTCTCCAGCACAATTGACTCTTGCGAGTTCCCGTCGCCGGGACTAAGACAGCCTCCGGTCAAACAAGAGGGTTCCTTGCGTCTCGGCAGAAAAGAGGGGATGCTACCTCGCGGCAGGGAGAGAGAGAGAGAGAGGTTTAAGTTTGGTTAACGGGTTTGAATATTACCAAATCCTATCCGAAAATACTTACTCACCTCTAATATCCAATATTTTCATATGTCGGATTTCGACCAATATATTGGCCGATTTTTCTCAAAACGAAATATACGCCATATATGGTCGATATATCTCGGTTTAGGCCTCAAACCAATATATCGCCGATATCACCGATATCTATAACACCAAGTCAACATGATGAGTCAGCACCCTTGAAAGTTGAATGTATTACCCAAACTTGAATGTTGAATCTATTACCCAAACTGATTATTTGTTATTGTTTACGACTAGCCTATGTCTCACAGACCAATCCCAATTACTCTTGTAAGATGTTTCTTGACTTCTTAGGATCAACTTAGTTTTGGTCATATTCTCCTTACCTTTTCTGAACCAATTTAATGAGCTTGATGTTCTTATTGTTTATCCGAAAATTGATAAGAGGCTGCAATTTGACCCAGGTTTTCTGTTAAATGTACTTCCAGTTGCAGATTACGATTTCTATTCCCGTCCTTCTCTAGAGTAATTTTCATTTATCTATGTCTCTATTTTAGTATCCTTCAATTTTCTGAGATTAGTTGTAAGAAGCAATGCAATAAATAAACATGCCCTTGTGAACCATTTAGAACTGCTATGAAGGAATTCTCTGGCTGGAAGCAGATATTTTCTCTAAAGCAATGATGGTTAGTATAGCTGAGAAATTAAATATCGAGGATGATGGCAATGGGAACACCAATAGTGTCAGCAAAACTGGCAGTTCTTTTGCTGTTATGCTATATGTCCCATCAAATTAAGCATGGATATCCCCATAGTTTTTGGAGGCAAAAGCGCTCTAGGCCTAGGTTCTTTGAGGCCTTAGGCGAGTGGGTGCCTGAGCAAAGCAAGGCACATGTGTAATAGAAGAAAATAGGGCCCCTGAACCACAAAACTATTGTGTTGATAATTGATATGATCTGGGTCGCACTTGCTCTGAAAAAACAAGGAAGTTTCAGCGGCACTGGTACCATATACATGTAGGGTCGATAGGTGCACGCCTAACTAAAGCGAGGCACAACCTTGAACCTCCCTTGGTGCTATACTTTTGTCCTAGGGGCGAACCTAGGTGTGCTTTTAATAACAATTGGGATGAGGGTATTGATGGGACACAAAATTCTTGCTAAATTCACATGCACAAGCTGTTGATTGGACGTAAAAAAAATAGCAACAAATCAGCTATTTTTGGTGAAACTATTGGTGTCACTCTTTGCCTGATAGATAGGGTAACAAGTTCTGATGCCGCTGCGCTTCTTGTTATGGCTAATTAAATGATTTAGCAGAGAGGGTCCACATCTACACCCAAGCAGTCGATTGGTTCCGGAGAATTTGAGTCGTCTGCATATTATAGCAACTGTGATGAAAGTGCTTCTACCAGATGTAAGAAAATGCTGTGAAAGTAAATGTTGTATTTGGTCTGCACAAGAGGTGGTCTTTTAAGCTATGATCTACTTGGTTGTGTGGTTCGGGGGAAAAAGTATTGAATGTTGTCTTTGCTTTCTGGTTGATTATCAATGAAAGCATTTTATTTTCTTTGTTCTGTCTTCCTCTTATCTGGTTTCAGTTGGCATTATATTTCTCAACTCTTTTACCTTAGGCATATGCCCATCCTGTAAAGAAGTATTTCTGTGGTTATTTTATTTGTTATTGTTTGTCGACCAGGCATCAAACATGGATATCTACAGCAGTACAATGCATGTTCCTTTTTACACAGTTTATTTTATTTATTCTTAATAGTTTTCTGCTTGTTTTTTGTGTTTACTAAACTCCTAATGTTGAGTTACATCTTGGTTTTCTTATTATGTCATGTGTTATTCCTTGAGAAATAGTATATTTGTACTGGTTCTCCCCAAATTGTTGGGTGGGACTACAACTTTGACATAAGTTAACAACTAGGTTCATATGATGTTTCTGTTGTCCTAATGTAGAATCTGGCTGGAATCAGAGACCAACTTTTGGCTGGTATAAAGGTTAGTTCTGGAAGTTTCCTTGTGCATCTTAGTTTTTGACATCTTTTTCAATAATTTCTTTGGACTTCAGAATGTCAGAAAGTTATATATTTTGCAGACAATAGCCATTATTCCAGTGCTTCCTCATGGCGTCGTACAACTTGGTTCCAGTCAGATGGTAAAATCTCATCGATTTTTTTTTCCTTAATGCTTGGCCTGTGACCAATGAGAATGCATAGAGAAACTTTAGTATAGAAGAAACATATTAGTTAAATTGAATTTGCATATAAACTGGTCATGCAAATGAAGTTGAGCATACTCATAGGAGATACACGAAATCCTGCACTTAATAGTAGATTTGATAATTGTTCACTTCCTGATATGACTCCTACCTAGTCTTTCCTGCTGGCTGCATTTATTGTCAAGGGATTGGAATACCAAAGTTGCTTTGAAGATTTAGATCTTGTTTTGCCAAATGCTAATAGAAAGTTGGTACAAATTATTCATTATCTAATCTGTTTTCCCAAAGGGGCTGCCTTCAATCAAAACTCATCTGAGAAGGCTCCATAGAAAGGTCAACTAATTATTTAGGACCAACTGCCATCCTGGTATTAATCTTCTAACTTGCTTCGTATTTTGGCTTGGTACGAAATAATTTCCTGAATAGGAGGATGTTACGTAATAGCTCTATGAAAAACTACATTTTCTTCTTTTGGCACCATTACCTGTTAGGCTGTTGCCTGTTAAACCATTGAGGGTGTTCGTGTGCCGTGTATTTTGCTAATGTATGGTCTGGGGAAGGTTAGATGTACAAAGCCTTACCCCTGAATTTTGAGCCATAGTAGTACTTGTATGATTGAGAATGTCTTTTTTTTTTTTTTTTTTTTGCATTCTTTGGCTTGTATCATAGAGATACTGCATTTCCCTATAGCAAGTAGTATTTCTTACCTCTTCATCTGGAATCTTTTCTATTCTGTGGCAACATAGAAGTTGCTCTTTGGTAGCATGAGCTTACTCTGCATAAGCAAAACGATAAGACTAGCTACCCACCAGCAACCTACCACCAACTGGCCTTTTAGATTTTATGGCAAGGCCCTATCTTTCTCATAGTTACCTTGGCTAAGAAGTTGGCACAACACAACAGTCATGTTGATGGTCTGCTTTTGATCAATTCTTTTATGGAGGGTCATGCTCCATATCAGACCATCAACAGTCATGTTGATGGTCTGCTTTTGATCAATTCTTTTATGTAGTGTCATGCTCCATATCTGACCCCTATGTGTTGGGAGAAGACTTGGATGATGACCAATATTTCTTATATGACTTATAGTTTCTATGAAACCATTCTACAGTTTGTATACATTAGTGGTTGGTTTGGCTTTCTATATAGGAAATTGACACACTATTTGGTATCTTTTGTAGGTTATGGAGAACATTAGGTTCATAAGTCACGTAAAAGGTTTATTCGAACAGCTTGGACGTCTGCAAGGCGCTCTTCTATCTGATATGACTAAAAATAGTTTGAACGAGAATATCAACCTACATACATCATCTGAAATGCAGTCCTCACTCAGCCAATTCGGAGTTGGTTCTAACACAAACAACTTATCATCCCCCGGAGGCAACAATGGCAACTACCAACATTTCAAGTATCCTATTTCTAGAGCTTTTACTCAACCTTCCTGTGCTTCATCTGCAGAGTTCTATAGTAAAACAGTAGTCAATGCTTCAACACTGCCACTTGCTGAAGAAAATGTCTCAAGCACAATGGCATCTCCAAGCAGTTTTTCGCGGCCAGTTCACCATGTAGTTAAACCTATTTTTCACTTGAATAGCGGACATGAAAGTGGTCAGCAGCCTCAAGTCTTGTTCTCTAATCCAGATATAGGTTTGATCAAGAGTGAACTGCCTTATGATCCTGTCTCAGGAATCCAATATCAGAAAGGACAACTCTTTTCTCTGTCTAATATCAGATCAAGGGAGCTTTCTAACAACAATGAACCAAACTTGAATAATAACAACATCCAGTTTCACTCTCACGTATCTGCAGCCCTTTCTTCTGTGCAAGTTTCTGATATTGTTTCAAAATTTGATAGAAGTGAATTGCCAAACAATATTGAAGAACCAAGAGCATCCAACTCATTTTCCAATGTGACAGGTAGTATCGGGCAGTTTGTTGATTCATCTATTTTGGAGGCACCTGTAGTTCTCAACGAAGTTAGCCATTCACCTTTCAAACAAATGATTTCTAGGGAATCAGAACCAAGCTGTCCAGCCTATGTTAGCAAAGAATCTCAGATCTTGTCTTTTGCTGAAAAAAAGGAAAAAAGTGGGGTGTTTCAAGTTTCGGAAAGTTCATCTACTATATTTGGCGAACACACTTCCTGCATCAGATCTCTGCGTGCTAATCCTCAGGATGGTCCTGTACAGGAAAACTCAGTCTGTGGTGAAAACAGTACTTGCAGATCACCAAATAGGAATAATGACAAGAGTAACGAGATATTGGAATTTCTTCACACTTTAGATGAGAAAACTTCACGAAGTTCTCTACAATCCTCATCAGGAAACGATTTGTTTGATTTATTACGTCTTGATCACAATAAATATTTGTACCGTCGTAGCAGTTTGGATGATGTGATTGTGTATGGCACTGATTCAAATGCTCATGAATTGAGTACTGATGTTTCTACCTGCATAACAGAGAGAGATGTACCTTGTATATTCGATGTATCAGATAATGAGATCCGTCGTAGTGGGACAGCTGCAGAAACTGCTAGTGACCATCTGCTAGATGCTGTAGTCTCTCGGATCAACCCAGGTGCCAAATTGGATACATATGATAATGTATCTTGCAAGACGTCACTAACACATATTTGTAGTTCCTCCCATTATCCTACTTCACCAACCTATTGCTGGGTGCCTCCATCAAAACATATGCATGATGAAACTTTCCTGCTTCCTCCTGTCCACGTGAAGTCTGAGCCAACAGCTTCAAGTTCTGGGAAATCTTCATGCAGCATGGAGAGAAATAATGGGTGTTTTTCCCAGAGGAATGGGGGTTACAAGTCTCAGATTAACTCGTGGATTGAAAATGGTCAGAATATGAATTGTGATAATCCTTCAGCTGCACATTGTAAAAGGGTTGAGGAAGTAGGTAAACCGAATAGGAAGAGATCCAGACCTGGAGAGAACCCCCGACCAAGATCTAAAGATCGTCAAATGATCCAGGATCATGTGAAAGAACTACGAGAAATTGTCCCAAATGGAGCTAAGGTGACCCATGTTGTTATACGATGCCAAGTTGTTTAATTTATATTTCTATTCTTGAATTTAGGCGTTCCTGGATGTACTAATCCCTTTCCTGTTATTCCCAACTTTGGGTAGCAGTGTAGCATTGATGCTTTACTTGAAAAGACTATCAAGCACATGCTATTTTTGCGAAGTGTGACAAAGCATGCAGACAAACTGATTGAAGCTGGGGAGCCTAAGGTATAGTGCATTTCTTGATTTCCTTTTGGTTTGTCTAATGTATGTAATTTTATTATTTTATTTTTGTTGGAATAGTTCAGGTCTCTTGATCTTTGTTCTCTTTGCCTTTTTTATGTTCAACTTTTTGTTATCTTTATCCAACAGATTTAGCAAATATATGATAACTACTTCTATGATTTTCTGGAATCCAAATACTTGTAATGAAAATTCTGGCTATTATTTGAAAGAGGATGTCAGAAGCCAATCAGGAAGTATGGTGCCTTTTCATTTCATCCTCAATCGACCAATTGACTCGTCCATACTTATTCAAGAAACGCTCAACTCTACTTGAGTGGTTACAAATTTTGTTTTACAGGAATCCACCTGATTCATATAGTAATTGAATGACAACATTCTGATGATATCTTTCTTCTGCAGGAGCTTGGTCCATAATAGACCTACCAATAGTAAATATAAATTTATCCCTAGTTTTCTACTATACATAACTACAACTATGGAGTGAATAATATGCACTTCAGTATCTCAAAATAATATGCACTTCTTCTAACTATGTTTGAATCTTTCTCATGTACAAAATACACACCCCCCCCCCCCCCCCCCCCCCCCCCCCCCACACACACACACACACACACACTCGGAGGGGTCTCTCTCTCTCTCTCTCTCTCTCTCTCTCTCTCTCTGTGGCTATTTGAATTTAAAAAACTGTCCGAGTTTTGACCGGACGTCTGGTGGATATTCCAGTGCTCGAAGCAGGGTCAGTAAATCTTGAGTGAGTCTTCCTCGATCTACCAACTACTTCTATCTGCCCCCTTAACACTTACCCCTCTCTCTCTCTCTCACGGTAGACCGGTGAAGGCGAGCTCGTCTCGGAGGGGGGCGGTAGAACTGTAGCTGCTGCCCTCCCCCCTTGCACACTCCAGCGAATCCAGATCCACCGACCACGTCATAGTCCATCTTTATGAGTGTAGATCCGGTGCAAACGTGGGCGCAAAACGTATTTCAAGACAAAAAAATTCTTCAATGATCTGATCAAATAATAATATTAGTATGGTTTGAGAGGAAGTATCAGGATCCACTCGAACACTACATTGGAAATGTGTTTTGCACGTGCAAGATTTGGAGGCCTCAAGGCGACCTTTTTCATGAAGCTGTCTAGATACGGCATCGATGCCTCTTTCATGAAGCCATCGAATGGGCTGGGTTTGATGAGATTGGTGCCAGAGAAGTGGATGAGCCTGGAGGCTCCAAATGATAACTGGAGCAGCGGTATTTGGGAATGATGAGGGCATTTTGGTTTTTCTTGTCACTAGTCCGGTGAGTCAGGTGATTCCATTCGGGGTGTGGCGTTAGCAAGGGGACATAGCTCGTTGCCGCAAACATGAAGTTATCGTGCCAACGGAGTGTGTTAATCACTTCGTAAATAGATGTTTTTTTCTTGCTCTTGTTGTATGCTTGTGATGTGAATTGCCACTGTGCGAGGAGGCATTGGAAAGAGTATTTGGTGTTGTTTTGTTGACGGTTATAATATAGGGATTTGTTCGGGAGATTATTATTATGGTGGAAATGTCAAAATGATCAAAAGGGAAAACAATGCTTATTCGGCGAGAACTCGAGTAGGGGAGATTGAGTTCTCACTTGTGAGGGGAAGAGTAGTTAAAGGAACCTATGTGTTCATTCGTCGAGGGGCCAAGTCACTTAGGAAGTCAAATTCTTATTTGCAAGGGACGAGTCACTATCATAAACTGAAGTGTTCGTTCGATGTCCCTCGTCACGAGCGGGAAGCTGAGTTTTCAATTGCGAGGGGACGGGTCACGATCGGATATCCATGTGTTTATGACTTAATTCGGCGAGGGTCCAAGTCACAAGCGGGAAGCCGAGTGCTCAATTGTGAGGGGACGAGTCACTATTGGGTATCCATTTCTTCATTGACGAGGGGGCGAGTAACTATCTGGTACCCATGCGTTCATTCGGTGAGGGCTGAGTCACAAGCGGGAACCCGAGTGCTCAATTGCGAGGGGACGAGTCACTATGACGTAGCGAAGTGTTCATTCGATGAGGGGCCGAGTCATAAGCGGAGCTGAGTGCTCAATTGCGAGGGGACGAGACAGTAACGATAACCGAGAATACCATATCTCGGAAGCTAACCGACTAGCTTTGTGGTGTTTGGCATTATCATCTTATCATTCAGATCTTTAGAGTTAGTGTGATCTTTGCGAAGAAGATGTGAAGGAGATGAAGATATTCGAAGGACTGTTATTAAAGCGATGGATTCTAGCTACGACAAGTTTCGACTTGTTGACAGATGTTTCCAACTTTGTGTGAGAATTGTCTAGTATTTTTCTCTTTGTTTTTTTGGGATTTTCTCCTTTTAGTTGTCTTTTTTCCGTTAATTACCACTAATGAAACGTGGGTTTTTCCCACTTTTTATTCTCAAAAAAAAAAAAATTCCAATATCCACCAGATAAATAACAAAGGACAACTAAATCATATTCTGGTAATTTTGGAAATATATAACGACTCTCTGAGTTTGACATGAGAAACATATCTAGTGTACTTTACACACTATCGACATTAGTTCATCAGTTCATTTTGCATATTCTGTTTGTGCAGATAAATAATAATTTCTTTCCTGTCTTCATGTATATGTTTTTTGAGATACTGTCTTCATATTTTGACATCTGAAACATATCTTGAGTACTTTACACGTGCCTATGTGATTACAAAGTAAAAAAAAAAGGCTTTAAAGAATCAAACTCGCTAGAAGTCCAAGTCTATGATGCTGATGTGTCATCAATATAAGTTTTGGGCTGTTATTAATGCCAAGCAAGTGTATTGTGTATTATATAAAGCAATATTCATGAATTAAGCAACTTGGATATAGTTTTAGATAACCTCTCTTAAGCATTCGATGTAACACGTGATTTTGTTGAATACCTCCTTTCTTTTTGGTTGCAAGGTTTGTATGTTCTCAGTGTTTACTTGCATGTTTGCTGAACTGATTATGTAGTAGTTTGCTTTCCTTCTGAAGTTTTTTTGGTTGATGCAATAGATCATTAGTAAGGATGGGGGCTTGCTGTTGAAGGACAATTTTGAGGGTGGTGCAACATGGGCATATGAAATTGGCAGTCAATCAGTGATCTGCCCAATTGTAGTTGAGGATCTGAGCCCACCACGCCAGATGCTTGTGGAGGTATATAATGGTTGCTTATCTTCATTAAATATTTAACTCAAAATTGGATTCCAGATGTACATTCATTTGGCGAAACAGATTTATGTAATAGTTTGATGTTTCCAGATGCTGTGCGAGGAACATGGTCTGTTTTTGGAGATAGCTGACCTAGTTAGAAGTTTGGGATTGACCATCTTGAAGGGAGTGCTGGAAGCCCGAAAAGATAAGGTCTGGGCACGCTTTGCAGTTGAGGTATTACTACTCAAAACTTGACTTCAGATGTTTCAGGTCATCCTTCAATTTGTGACCACCTACTATGCAACTAATCGTCATTCTAGCTCCGTCATAACCATGTATCAATAAATCCATGAGGGTCAATCCAATCGCATAACCCTTCCATCTCTTTTGTAATCCTCCTTAAGTAGAGAAGCACCTTGTGACCATTTATCATCTGGTTCCTCGTTGGGTTTCTGTATATTTTGGTCATTCATTCAAGAATTTACTTCTTGACGTATCAGGGAGCTATGCAGATCAATAATTGAGATATATTGCTGTGTTGAAGGTCCTGTGGAATGCATGTTTTGCAGACTCTGGATTCTAACATCCACTTGTTACCACTTACTACTATACAGCTATTGGTTACTAGTCATTTTTTGTTGTTTTAATCCATGGATTGATAGAGATTGTCCCTGAAGTCAACTAATGTCGTATCCCCTTGTATGCTTATCCTCTCTTTTGTCATCCTCTTGTACTACCGGGTTTTGACCTCCATTTATCACTCTCATCGCTTTCTGTTTATTTTGGCGATTTTTGTTCTCTCTAATTCTCCAATGATTGATGACATCCCTTGCCCCTAGCTGCATCAGGGAGCTCCACAATCTAACAATGGGATGTTATATCCTGCTGTTTTCTTGAAGTTCCTTAGATACATGGTTTTAGAGACTGAACTCTTAATCCAAGCCAACCAACTTAGGAGTTGGCTTAACCCAAGTAGATATGTGTCCCTCGCGAATAATCCATATGGACAATTGGGTCCTCATATTTTGGTCCATCTTCTCGTATATTCATTCATCTTGCAGTAGCAAGTAGCATCTGATATTATGCCGTGCAGTACAAGTACAATGACATAATAGCTGATGTTGTTTAGCTGCTAACCATATTGTCACGTCTCGATTCCCTCAAGGGGATAATCGTCCTCGCTTAGCGCATTGCGGAACCGATCGTCCTCGCATGGACGTGATGCCGTGCAAGCCTAAGTTGCGCTTGCACAAGACCAAGGCTTTGAACAAGGACAAGTAAGCTATTCAGAGTAAGAAGCATCGGCACAACATTGCAGAAAAGTAAATAACACAATGACATAAGAAAAACAAGCTCTTTATTGATATTCAAGAAGTGTTACAAGCGGCGCTTGGCCGGGATTACAATCCGCTCAAGCTCTTTTTCTCGATTACAATGACATCGTTCCATACATTATATCCCTTTATACAAAAGCATCTCAAAACATCTCGATACGGCTCAAGGCATCGACTCCAGATTTCCGGCTCCTGAGGATGATGATATGTTATCGCTTCTTCGGACGTACGCTTCTTTAGACGATCCGGTACCTGCGAACAAGCAAACTGGTGGGGGTCAGCACTTTGGGGAAAGTACTAGTGAGTATAAAAGAAACGAACAGAAGCAACGCTCTCTAAAATCAACACTAAGTAAGCATGTGATAAAATATTACATTACTAGTGATCTTGCTACTTTTACCTAGGTTCATTTCATGCAGTACAAGATCAAGTCGATTACTTCTTTCAAAAATATATCTTTGAAAACGGTTTGCACGTTCAATACATTCAAGCATGCTATAGGGAGAGTGTATTATCGTGCAGTGCGCAACATGTATCGTGAGCCATATTCATTAACTCTTAGGAATAATAGTAGTGATCTAGTGGACTATTCATCTTATATAAGATGGCAGCAACATATTCATGTTAAACATGCAAGTCTAGAAGCAATACAAGATAGGAAGCAAAATCCAATAATGAGTACATCACTTATTCGGTGATTCTTACCCTTCACCGAACGGTTATCCCTGCAACAGACATACAAGTTAGCAACAATTGCATATATGAATAAAGTTTTATTCCTTGTTCGTCTCTGCATCAAACAGTTAGGTATGCAAGAAGGCTAACCTAGCATGCGCCCTAACTATATGGTGGCCCATGGAAACCATGATTAGCAGTTGGGACGTTCAAGCCCATCTCACTAATAGACTGACACCCTTATCCACGAGGTCTTCAAGCCTCAGGGTGTCATGTCTTCTCTTGGGCCGAACGATTTTCAATGTCCCAAGAACCGATCGAGAGGGTATGTCCCTGTGCACAAGTTTGTCCAGGCCGATGCATGAATGCACTTTTATCAGATAACATACAATACAAGCAGGCAATAATCAAGCAAATTCTTCTATATTGATGTACGGGACACATAACCATCAATCATCTTCTTACTTAGCGCAATACTCGATGTACGGGGTACGTAACCATCGAGTACTGGCCCGTATCAACTATTCTCTTATGCAACAGTTCTATAAATGTCACGCCCCAGTTCCAAAATATCGAGGGACTGGACCCGTGGCAATGGCCAGCAGCACACACCAATGGGCAAACCCAATTTAATGGACCCATTAGAGTGCACTTAAGCTGTAAAACAACAGTAAAGGTCTACGATAAAAGTCACAGTCTATTCTAATCTCATCCACAGAAGGTAATCACAGATCAATGCCAGAATAATCAAAATAAAATATAATCTAACAAGTCTCAATAAAAGTGTCTCGGGGAACAACCCGAGAATAAGTTTGTTACATCAATTCAAATGACAAGAAATAAAGTAACTAGAAACAGAAATAAATGAGTATATAAAGCCAATACTCAGGAGAAATCCTCTGGCACGACCTCGTCCTCGGGTTCTGGTACTGCTCCAATGTACGCTCCTGCCCCGTACACCTCGGGATAGATCTCCTCTGCTAAACCTGGGGACATAATCTGGATCCAGGTCCTCAGGGGACATAGCAAAGTACAAGAATAACTTAAGCCAAAATAAATGCAGTGCAATAATAAATGGAACAATAGGGTAAACTATGTAACCAGCTATGTGATAAGCAAGTGAGAGCATTAATCATACTCAGGCTGAGACTACTATAGGCTCTGTGTCGGGGAAACCCATAGCAGCATTTCTTCGAAGGGCCAGTAAATGTGCCAAAGCTCTGTGTCAGAAGGCACCTCCAGTAATGTAATATATATATATATATATATATATATATAATCAGCCTTTCGTATGGTAAGTCTCTCCCCACCCAATGTAATGACACGTCTCATGTTCACGATGTCTCATGTCCATGTCATGCAAGATCATGACCTCTAACTGATGCAGCGAGTCTTAATGATAGCTTAAGCATATGCAATAAAGTCTATGTCACGAATCCTGTAACCTATACAGAATTACCAGGAATAACTCAGAAGATTCTGTCTCATGAACAGTGTCAGGTGTCTTATGGTATGACGTACTTGATAATGCAAGCACGAAGATATATATAGTGTCGCGATATCAATCTCTAGTGACGTTACACGACTCCGCTTACGGCATCGACACCCGAATGTTATTCAGACGCTAATCAATGTCACACGGTCCTAGGTTGAACATTTATATCAAGAGTATATATATATGTACAAAGAATTCAAGCAAATACTATAACAGGAATCACTGCAAGTTGGCAAGGTACACTTGCCTGGTGTTTGGTTTCCAACTGCGGCTCTGGTATTCGTAAAATCTTCAGGAACGTCTCCGAATGCTGAAACAAACATTACCATCATGCTCAGAAGATATCAAATAGCTAGAATTGCCTGTCCATAAGTCCAATTTGGACACAGGGGCAAAAGTGACAGTTTCTGGTCAAAGTGGGGTCCACATGTAGCCCACTTCGCACTGAAAAACGTGCCAGAGACACAGTTCTTAAAATTCGCCAAACTTAGTGTCTACAAGTCCAGAACGACGATACGAACCCAACGGAATGTCCAGAACTGGATTCCGATGAGCCGATCACAAAATCGTCCGTCAATGGAGCCGTGGGGCCCACGATACAGAATTTTGTCAACGTTCTCAGAATCGAACCAAACTTGGGTCACAGGGCCAGAAAAATACCACGAGTCCGATGGCGCAAGTTTCGTTTCGAAACGACGAGCACACACAAAGTTACGAGTTCCAGAACAGGGCCGATAGGGAGTGTTGTCGACGGATACGCGTTGATTCCGGTGTGCACGCACATCCAAATCAACTTCCGCGAAATCTCACACGTCCGTATCGACGGCGCGCACCTTTCGGTGAAGTTCGCATACGACCAAGTCACCTCGTTCAGCGGGACGCACCCAGTTCCGGAAAAAATCAGGGTTTTAAAAGACCAAGTTTTTGGCCATTTTCACCCGCGAATTAATCACAATCTACAACACCATAAATCAAACAAAAATAGGGTTTTAAAACTAGGTCATACGGTCTAAATTACTGTTCAAGTGGATTTTGAAAACAGTTAACAGGCTGGTCGCAAAACGGTCGCGAACTCAGGAGTTCGGGACCAATTTCTGAATTTTCAGAAATATGGTTTATTTTCCTGTTTTTGCGTCGCAGTTTGCGACCGACACAGGACGCGGTACCCCGAACGAGTTGCACGGGTTTCGAGAGGGTCACGCGGTCTACGTGCAGGATTCGACAGAATGGAAAACGGGTCTATGCACAGAGAGATACAAGGCTGGAAAGACAGGTACCTTGCTGTTGCGAAGTGACGCGGCGGGGCACGGCGGCGGCGCTGTTGCTGTGCTGCGGCAGCGCTGGACTGCTCGGGGAGGGTCGACGGCGTGTCGCCGAAGGTCGGGCTCGCGGCGGAGGGGCGTCGGGGTGGCGGAGGGAGATGGCGGAGCTCGGTGGAGGGGGTTTGGTGATGGCGGTGGCGGAGAAGGTCGGCCGGGGGGGTTATAGGGAAGGGGAGAGGGAGAGGGGCCGTGGGGCGCCGGAGGCGGGGTCGTGGAGGTCGTGCAGGCGGAGGGGCCGCTGTCGTGGCCGGGAAACGCGGGGGGGGGGGGGGGGGAGCGGGTCGGGGGGAGAGGAGTGAGGGTTTGGGGGCGGGTCGGGTTCGGGTCGGGTCCGGATCCGATCCGACCCGTTAGGTTTAGGATTTAGGTTCAGTAGGGTTTAGGCCGGTCCGGTTCGGTTCAATTGGGCCCGGTTCAGTCCGGTTTGAGCCCGGTTCAACCTGGTTTAATTAAAACGAAAATTTTTAGCTATTTAAAAATAGTTTTTGAGCCCAATAAATTCCAGAAAAATTGCACAACACCCAATAATTAATAATACACCCAAAAATATAATTTTTGTAATATTTTAATAATTATTTTAATCCATAAAAATATTAATTCCTGAAGGACATTTTTAATAATTAATTAAAAATTACCGAAAATTCCAAAAAATTTATTTTTTAAAATTAAAAAAAACAGGGTGTTACAATAAATCAGGCATACATATATCTCTATTTAACTGGCATGACATTGTCTTTATTGATCATATACAAGCATGTAGTTCTACTCTAGTTTAGCATACGATACAAAGACAAGTTCAAGCAATCTTTTACTCTTCTTGTTAGCATGGCAATGGTTCGTTTGATAACTGTGTCCGTGTAACTTAGCATGCAACATTCATTTTTATACTTAGTATGACATTGGTTCGTTTGATTCTTTTCAATGGCAAGCATTACAAGTTCTCTAGTTAAGCATACATGTTCTCGTTCTATCATTTTCATGCGAACATTATCTACTTAGCAACAAACATTATAAAAATCCAGATTCATTATTAAAGCGTGCAAGAATTAGCGAATGAAGTTCTGCCCACTCACCCAGATCAATCGTCTTGTGTTTCGATCGGGGAACTCTTCGAGAAGGCTTCCGTTCGAGCCAACAAAACGATATCTCTTGTACATAGTGCCAACGCGGAGCGGGGCACTACACATATGATCCTTTTATGTGTGGGGTTTGCAACCAACTTGGAGTTGGATTAGCCAAACCAAATATGCGCCATATTTTGATCTGTAAGAACAATCTGAGTCATATTTTGACCCATCTCATACATTGATCCAACTTCCAGTAGCAAGTTCCAGCTAATTTTATGTCATGTGATACAAGTATATAATGACACAAGAATTGACACTTTTTAGCTACTAACAATATGAACCTGGTATGTAATTGGTGTGCTTTACTTGATGCTATGTTTTGTTGTATATCACTCGTGTTCAACTACAAATTGCTATGGGTGATGTCCGATGACCTAAAATATTCAGGAGTCGTTGAAGCAGCGATGTAGGGTTCAAAGAGCCAAGAGTATTATGGCGGCAACACCGGCGGCTTACCATCTGTATACTACCGACATAACGATGAAGTGTTTTTCATTCTAGCAAGTTTGTGCACAATTTTTTGTGCTCACTAAACATACCTTCGGCATGCCGATGGCTCTGGATCATGTCTTAAGTAGGAACCGTTCAGATCTAAAGTGCTTTGTTTCGACGATCATGATTGTTCTCGACTTTGGGAAGGTTGGATCATATTTTAGGATCTCCTTTAGCCACAGGGTTGGTTGGCTTAAGGTTTTATGGAGGCTTTAATAAGAGAGTTTTGGAGGCCATTAAGGGTCTCTAGAGAGAGGTTAAAGATCAACAAGAGAAAAAACCTTATAAGGATTGCACACACAAACTGTAATGTGAAGAGCTAGTGTCAGCTTGTGGCAGATTGGAGGGGTCGGCGGGGCTCGCGTGTCGAGGTCTGGAGGGCTAGCGGTGGAGGAGCCGGTTGAGGTGGTCGTGCGGGTTTGTGAGGGAGTTTGGCGCTGCGAATAGGAGGAGAGTATACGAGGGGTCCGTTGGGTCTTTCGGGACTGCACTCGCATCTGCGGTTCGGGCGTGTTGGAGAGCGACGATGAGGACATGAATCAGGCTTGGCGATTTGGGCTGTCGGAGGTCTCGTGCAGTTGTCCGAAGTGTTGCGAGAGGCGATGACACTGATCGAGTGGTTCTGTGGCTGCGACTCGAGCGGTCACTGGTGGGGTTCGCGTGGCAACTTGACGTTGGCTGATGTGAGACAGAGAGGGAGGCGAGAAGGAAGGGTGGCAAGAGGAAGGTGAGGGGAATCGGGGACTCGCGATGTTGACACAGTGGTGATTCTAATAGGTGAAGGAGAGGAGGAGGAGGGGTTGGTGGTGGTTGTGAGGGAGTAGCAGCAGGAAGAGTATAAGGAGAATAAGAAAGGTGAGTAGTAGTAGTGCCGGGAAGAAGTGTGTGGAAGGCTTGTGTCCGGGCGCAATTTCAAAGAGCGCAATTTCAAAGAGCACAACGGGGACAGAGGTGAGCTAAGAAAGGGGTTGTCAACAGTATCCTTTCTTAAAAGGAAGTGTAGGTTTATATAGAAATGGTTTAAAGGGGGCACGTGCTGTGTATAACTTAGAGAGAGAGAGAGAGAGAGAGAGAGAGAGAAATAAGGGGGGAATGTATTTGCTGCTGGCTAAGGAATAGCTTGTTACGACATTTGTTAGTTAGCTAATTAGCGTAATAAAAGTTAGCTTAAAACTTTATTAAACAAACTCACTTAGAACTGATAATAATAATTAGGATTTAGTTAGGATAAAATATAATTAGTAAAAAGAACAATAAGCATCTTATATAGTTTAATTAAGAAATGACTACTTAAGACAATAGTAATTAACCACTTGTATAATAATTTTTTTTTATAGACTAGTATATAGGGAATTTAATAAACATTAGAAATTAACGCGATTAATAGATAAATGACTTTTAATGAGCGATAACTACTACTATTACTAATAATAATAATAATAAGGAACAATTATTTTAGGAAGAAAGATTCAAGGAGGGGGTCTTATATGCAGATTCTCTAGTTAGTTACAAGTCGATAGTTAGGATATTCCTGGCACTTTCCACTATGGAGTCAGAATAAATGGCGGTAGTCGAGGCACAGAAGGAGGCCATGTGGTGGTTAAGAGGCATTGTTAGCGAGTTTGGGTTCGAGAAGATACAAGTTCCGTTGTTTTGTGCCAATCAAAATGTAATTCACCTCGCAAAAAATTAGGCATACCATAGTTGGACGAAACATATCTTCATAGTATATGACAAGATACGAGATTGGTTTAAAACATATCGTCATGCGGTATAACAAGATACGAGATTGGTGTAATAAGGAGATTGATCTTTTGAAGATTAATATTAAGATGAACTCGACGGACATGCTAACAAAGTTATTTTCTATGGAGAAGTTCAAGTCCGTCCTGACTTCCATTCACGTACTCCGGTTGGAGGAAGATTCTCTTCCTCGATAGGATGGTCGTGGTAATTTCGTGGTTCTGGACAAAGAAGCATGGCATAGACAGTTTCTCGGTTATTGATAAAGATCGCGTGGTCGTATTCAGTTTTAGAGAGAACTTTGGCAGTGGTTAGTTTCGTGGTTCTAGATAAAGGCTGTGTCACTAGGGAAAGTGGGAGCTATAGTTAAAGGAATAAAGAGTATCAACAATATTCTCATGAGGTGGCTAGTTGAACAACAAGAAAATATGAAAATTATTGTATATAATTCGTGTTCAACTACGAGGACTAGGGACTACGGGCACTATCTGATGATCAGAGAAGTCTGGAAGAAGTTGAAGCAGGAAGACGGGGCTCAAATGAGCAAGAGTACTAAGGCGACATCGCCGGCATTACCAGTGAAGTGCTTTTCATTACAACAGGTTTGAGCAGTGCTCTCTAAGCCGGCGACATACTGCGGGAATGCATTTAATGATGTTATGCCATTGTCTTTGGAATAGGCTGCAAATAGGAGTGGTTCAGATCTAAAGTGCTTGCTTTCGACGGTCAAGATTACTCCCGACTAGGAAATGTTTGAGATACTATTTAAGAATCTTGTTTAGCCCGAGGGTTGGTTGGCTTTGAGGTTTTAAGAGGCTTTGATAAAAGAAAGTCCTTGGATTCCATTAAGAGAATTTATAGAGAGACAGGGGTTGAATGAGATCTTGTAAGGAGAGGATTTCGCTGTACGGTTTGTGTCTAATCCTTGTAAGCCTTTCTCTTTTGTTGATTCAATAAAATTATTTCTTTTCTTGCTCCTTGGAATAAGTCGAACTTAACCGAACCGCGTTAAATATTGTGTTTGCGTGTATGTTCTTGTTGCTATTGGTTCGGTTATTTGTGTCTTGTTATTCTCATCGTCGTAAGGTTATTGTTTGCGGCACTTCCGCGCGTGTGTACAATATGTTTCAATCTTCCATTACTTTGCCAGAAATTCATGAAACTCTTTTTATTTGGAAATTCCAATACTCTCATAATTATTTGTAACTTTCTAATTCTGTATGAACTTATAATTGCATTTCTAAGCAACAATTGGACGACTTTTAATGTGCTTCAAAGGTCAAAATCCAAAACCAAATCTGAAATCCCAGATCTTTCCTCCAATAGAGCAACAGTTGTCTCTAAACAGTGAAATACTAAGGTCTTGCACTCTTCTTTTACAGGCAAGCACAGATGTGACGAGGATGGAAATATTTCTTTCACTCATGCGATTGTTGGAACCATCTGCTGGGAGCAGTGAAGCACCAGAATTTGTTCAAATTTGAATTACTGTAAAGTGCGGTGCCCCCGTCCCATCCATTCTTCGCTGACTTGCCTGCTTCTACTGATGCTTCTTTTTCTTTCGACCTGGAAATGCGGAGAGCAGGAGTTGAAGCTTACCTGCCATGACCGGCATTTCGGTGGCACTCCAGTGTGCTGCACGCTTGACTGATGTTTAGTAGGGACTTTGCGCTGATGACTGCATTGTTTGGCAATCTCATTAGAACGTGAAGGCTGTAAATTTTATTTTTTCTTATCCTGATCTCGGGTTTCTATTTTAGGCTGTCATGTATTGTAATATGAACTTCATCCCTTGAGAGCCTTGCTTCTGGAATGATGTAAAAGTTAGGGTTTTGTTTGTTAACTTTATTGTAGGATGGTGCGGTGACCGAGTGATTTCACTAATGTAAAAAATGGGCATGGCATGGTGGTTAGTGTCTTCCGCTCCAAACTCGGGTCAGGCAATCTGAGAATATGAAAAGTTTCAAGTTAGCAGGAAATCTGATGATTTTTTTCTCTTGAAAATAAACGACAGGATTTTGGATAGAAGTATCGAAAATCAGAGAGTATTGTTTTGCCATACAAGTAATGACTTGGCTGAAGACCTAGTCTAGCCAATGCACAAGCATGGAAGAAATGAGTATGATCGACATCCTGACTTGTCTTGTCGTCGCCTTGACTTGATTATGGAAGTAGCTGCACTTTTTCATGCAGAAGTTTCAGGAAGAATTCGTCTCCGATTCTGAATTAGTACTAAGGACTAGTGTGATGTTTTATGAGCCATGGATTCTGTCTTAGGTGCGAGCAAATCTTAAGAGGCTGTTTGGTTCGAAAGTGGCAAAAATTTAAATTTTGACTATTTTACATGTTTGGTTAAAAAATTTGTAGACAAAATTTAATATAGTTTGACATGAACAGTAGATATTGGCTGTCACGAAATTAAAGTTTTGATATCGAAGTTTTTTTATCTGAAGTGGAGCGTGGAAGTGAAAAAAAATTATTTCACTTCGTGCGTTCAGTTGGAGGTCCACTTTTCTCTACTTTAATAAATTTTTTTTTACTATTTATGTCATTTCAACAAAAAGTTATATTTTTTCACTTACTTCAACAACCAATTAAACATCAAAATTTAAAAAAAAACTCACTTCTAAGCCCCCCACTTCTCTTCTTCAAAGTACCCGCTTCACTTCATTCACTATAACGAGTATTCAAAATATAGATTTTCCACTTTGCCGAACTAAACAGAAGAGGAGAGCCCTTTAGAGCTAATTGACCTCTTCAAATCCCACTTGTTGCTGTGTAGAAGGAGACCGCATCAGACCTCAGATGTCCAACAGCGGATCTGACTCGGTAATCTTCGTACCAGCCAACGACTTCTTCTGCAGCTGCTCAACTTCATGGACGAGTTCAAACTTCAAAGGTCCTTTTTCTTCCCTTTTTTTTTTTTGGTTCCTTCCTTCAACTTCACTATGTAATAAGAAGAGACCTTTTGACCTGGTGTTTGTGCATCCATCCATCCATCTATAGCAAAGCTTTATATATAGAAGTAGCTCCCAATAATAGTCTGCACTGGAATTAATATCGATGGATTCCTCGGAGGAGCCTCGCCGAGGCCCCCATGTCCGCAGAGACTCGAACAAGGCCAAGAAGCATCCACCACCGCCTCCGCAGCGCCACCGCCCTCCGGTCATCATCTACACGGACTCCCCTAAGGTCATCCATACCAGCCCCAGCGAGTTCATGTCCACGGTCCAACGACTAACGGGCTCTCCCTCCTCCTCCTCCTCCTCGTACTCGGAACCATTTCCCCCAGCACCCGCTACTGCTGCTGCCGCGCGAAATGCTTCAATGCCACGAACGTTTGATGTCGATCGTCGTGGCTCGGTCGAGACCGTGGCGTTGGCGCCGCTTCCCGAATCTCTGGCGGAGATGTCTTCTTCTGACTGCTTCTCGCCATCGGTTGCTGCTGCTGCTGCTGCTGATACGGGCAATTCGCACAGCTGCTTCTCCCAGCACCACCAATTCAGCGGTACTAGCAGTAGTTATGCTGCGGACAACGCTTTCTTTGCGAGCCCTAACAACTTGTTGGCTGCTACTGGACCTGTGGTGTCTTCTCCTCCCCCTGCTGATTACTGGGACCCCTTCAACCATAATCAAGACCAGGTCTAGATAGATAATTTAATTCCAGAAACTCAAATAGGAACTCACAATAAGAAAATATGCGTGTACCATTTTTTTTCCTACTAATATACGTGTACCATTTTTTATTTTTTTTCCTGCTTAGGCTTTATATATTATTTGGTTTAGGTAACGGTTGTTGACGGCAGACTTTTAAAAATTAAGAACTCATGAGTTACTCTTTGACGATGATGAGACCTTATTCTCAATGTGCTATTATGTAAATCTGTAATACTTGTCAGTGATTGTACTATTTACCAGAGTGTACTCAACTCTAAGAACATCTCCAATCCTTAATTTTTTTTTATGTGATATGAGACACAAGACAATGTCATTTCTATATGACATGATTATATGAGAAAGAGAAGTGTTCTACAATGCAAAAGTATTGAAAGACAATATTATTATTTTTTTCAACTTCCAAGACAATTTTTTCAATTTTTTATTTTTTTATAAATATTTTTATTCAAAATTGATTATGTGGAAGTAAAGCATTGTGAAATTCATTGTCTAGATCTAGATAACCAACTTCACATTGTCTTTAACTTGTCATTGTCATGTCAACTTCACAATTTATTTCATATTTACATTGGAGTAATAATTTTGAAATAAGTTATTGTGATTTCTATGTGGCAATTATTTTTTCCAAACTCATAACAGGGTTGGAGATGCTCTAGATATACTATGACAAGATGATGTGTCCAAGTTACTCATGATTGGTCATATTCATGTTAGTTTAGTACACCAAATTTTTTTCACGACCATCAAATTAGCACAAGAATACTTTGATGTAATTAGCTATAATGATACACCAATTATATTGTCGGTTGTTTTTTGTATATTCATTTTTTACTGTTCGATTTTGGTATCCTAATTTTATAAATTATATTTTTTAAATCATATTTCGTCTATTTTTAAAATATCTAGACAACTTCAAAAGAACGTTTGGAAATACAAGTATTTAAATTATATTTTTGTATTGCAAGCTATTTTTTTTGAAGTTCTTCAAATTGACGAAAGATGCTTCAAAAGAATAATTTATGAAGATAGAGTGCCAAATTAGAGTAGTATAAAGTTAAAGTGCAAAAAAACCTCCGAGGTTTATAGTTGAGGTGCTATCAAGACCGTCCCACAAATAAACTTAACAAGACTTTGGACTTGGACAACCCTCATTTAGTTAGGACAACCCTCTGGCTCAGCGTGACCTTACACAAGGTCGGAGTCGCATATGACCTTCCAGGACCGACCCACAATAAGAACAAAGAGACAACCGAAATTAGCTCTGGATAAGACAATCCAACCATCCTGGCCGACGCTAGGTTTTAGGATAATTTAGACATTATATCAAGTATAGAGTACTACTTAACACAAAAGGCAATTTCATTGGAAGTTTGACACACTAATACGCAAGATTGAAGTACGTCCATAATTCAGTATTTTTATTAGGTCAAAGTCACTTTGTTTGGAAGTCTTTGTATACTCAACAAAGTCTTCTTAATGGGCCTGACACGTATATAATCTAACAATCTAGGGCATGCCTGACATGAGCTTAGGCCCACCATCCGTCCAACTACCATACCCGACCCGTTTGTTCTTTGAGTTTATATACTCAAAAGTTTGTGAACCAACCCCCCAATAATTTCTCTCCCAGTCGCCGCCTGAACTTTTAGAGGTGAGTTCGTCCCCCCCTTCTTGTTAATTTGCATTCCTTTTTCGTTCCAAAATCATAAGAATGTTTAATTCTTGATCTTATTTATTTAAGTTATAGTTATGTCGGAATAAATTCAGATTTTATTTCTTCGACTATATATGGGATGGGATTGGACTGTTAAGCCCTAAATTTGATATGATGTACAAATCTTGTTGTTGTTTTTTTTGGGAGGAAATTATTTGCAATTTATATTAGTTTTTCTTGTTCCGTTTTTGGCAGTTGGATCGACTATGTCAGATGTGGAAGAGTACCGTTGTTTCATAGGAGGGCTTTCTTGGTCTACCAAAGATGATGATCTCAGAGACGCTTTCGAGAAATTTGGTCGTCTCTCCGAGGCTAAGGTAAATAAACCAACCATGTTGTGGAAAGAAAGAATAAATAAATAATTGAATGTGATTTGTATGACGTTAATTGATTGATTGGTTTGCTTAGGGGGTGTTTGGTTGCTCGTAATGGGCTTTCCGTTTGGTTACCCATAAATGATGTGTGTTTGGTTGACTTGGCTGTAAATGTTGTTGTTGGGACGATGCGATTAGGATAGTTAGTTGCAACTATTGTTGAAGCAAATAGGAAATTGTTGTTTGGCTGGAGACTTTCTGCCATTGGATAACACATAGGCACGTCAGGGATTCAGATTTGGATCCCTTAATTCCAGTATCTCGTAATGTCCGTAATGCAAATACAAATAAGGGGGACTGCATCAAGATATTTTGATATATCTACATATCAGATATTGGACAGAGGAAGTTGTCAATATCTCATGCACACTCCCTATTAGTAATGGCATTATTGGACATTAAGGGATGTAAATCCCAAGAATGCAGATACGGGCACAACAGGGATTCATAATACATCATCTTTAAAAAAAAATTATGATACAGGTACAATATTGATGAACACAAAAACATATCTATATACATATTTTATACGAGGATCCTATTGGTACCAATATTTATTGGTATTTAGGTTAATAACTAGCATTCGAAAAGTTCTATAAATGCTTTGACACATAGAAATCTTTTCTTCTCTCTGAAATATGTTTTTGCACAATTACAACCACATAAATCACTCCCAAGCATGTTTTCGGCCTCTTTGGAACCTAGACATGGGCAGGCCAAGCGAGCCATATCTCACAAGAGTGTAGATGAAATTTGGTATTCGATGTGTCAGACAAATATGGTCCGCAGGAGGAGAACACATTCAACATAGGATGCAACAAATACTGCAGGAAGGTTAAATACATGTTTTCTTGATGGTCATGTTCTCTTCTTGTTGGCAAGAATCCGATCTAGTCTTCCTCCTATTTTTCTTCCCTTGCCATAATGAGAGAGTTTGGCCTGAGATCTGGTTATGGAGCAATAAGTGGTGTTTTGGTTTCCTTCTTGTCTTCAGGGATAACAGGTAAGCCTACTTTTGCGTACCTGGGAAGTCGTGTACCATTAAGAGAGTGAATCGTGAGCCAGGTTACTTTTGATCTGGCAAAAGTTTGAGATTACTGGCTTGCTACTTAATTGATAAGGGGTTTCAACACCATTATACAGGGCAACTTCGAATTTGTACCTCTAGTCTTGTAACTGCCCATCTCATACCTGCCAATTATATAGCCCGTCATTTTTTGTGACTATTGTTGTTTCTTATTTATGCTCCTTATGGTAATGGTTTCTAGTAGCAAAACAATCTGTTATGCTGAATTCTAGTTCTTGTTAAGATCTTGCAAATTTTAATTCACTGTGTGAAAATATAAGTTAATAGTACCGCTCCTAATTTAGTACTTTTAGAACAATGAAAAAGTTAAAAAAAATATATGAATCTGGATGGGCTAATGCAAGTTAAATTCCTTTCTCTTTGCCATGATATATCTGGCTCTAGAAAGTTATTGTAGTTTTTGGTATCTCGTTGTTTATGTTAGATTACTGTTTTTTTTCCTTCCTAATCTCTCATTATATTGCCTGGAAAGAATTACTCCGACACTAGAGATGATATCACGTGGCAAATTTTTAGGTAGTTGTGGACAGATTTTCTGGCCGTTCTCGTGGATTTGGCTTCGTCACCTTTGATGATAAGAAAGGGATGGAAGATGCTATTGATGCGATGAATGGGATGAGTCTGGATGGTCGATCTATAACTGTAGATAAGGCACAGCCTCAAGGAGGTGGTAGAGATCGTGATGGGGACCGTGGGTCTGACCGCGACCGGGGTCGTGATCGTGGTCGTGACTATGGTGGGGGAAGAGGTTCTGGGGGTGGAGGTGGTGGAGATTGCTTCAAATGTGGCAAGCCTGGTCATTTTGCTAGGGAGTGCCCATCTGGTGATGGAGGGAGAGGTGATAGGTATGGTGGCAGGGAGGATAAATATGGTGGAGGTGGCAGTCGTGGTGGACCTGACCGTAATGGCGACCGATATGGGAGTGGACGCAGCAGAGACGGGGGAAGTCGTGGTGGGTCTGACCGATACGATCGTGACCGCTCTGGGCCGTATGAACGTTCTAGCGAACGAGGTGGAGGGTACCGTTCATGATAAAGGTGCTCTTATATAAGGTATAGAACTTTTCTTTTATCTAATAACCACATGTTTTGTGTCTTGTTTACTGTTACATTTTTGTGATTTTCTCTTCTTCAACTTATGCAGCCATGGAGTTGGAACTGAAAGATTCTGAAGTTTATCAAGTGTAGACCTTACAACTGGTTTTTGTTGGGTCCTATATCCTCTCCATTTTCTTGTTTCAGTATTGCCAGGTTTGTTAAGATTTGAAGTGGTACTCGTTTAGTTCTAAAATGTTGCATCAGACGTATGTGATAAACCTTTATGTTATCTGGTTTCTTTGCTTGTTTGACACTTCCTAGGCTTTTGTTCTTTTGATCTTTGCAATCATTATTAATGCTATATTTTGGATTTGCTAGTAATACTATGATGTGGTCTTAAATTCTTGTCATGCATTTGTACGACTTACATATGAATTTGGAGTGTCTGATGATGGTGCTGAGCAGATTGGTCTTTTTGATGTTTCGCCACTTCAAACTACCAATTATGAACTGTGGAGAAATATACACATGGATTGGGCTTTGGAAGATCTTCTGAACAGGGCTATCTCAAAAACAGTTTTTTTTCAACTTGTGTTTGACAGGAGGAAAGTGTTTTTAAATTTCTTGAAAAACTGTTTTTTTACCTTGTGTTAGACAGGAGGAGAGGGGTTTAAATTTCTTTTAGTTCTGCCTTGTGACCATTTCATTTATTGTTTTTTGAATTTTAATTGTCTTAATCTTTGGCAGGCTATAATTTTCCTTTCTGATCTTTCTTCATGCATGTTTGGGGTGTGAAAGTTGAAAACCTTCAATTGCTTGGACATGGTTCTTGCGCATTACACATTTCCTTGGCAGAGCAGTAGACACCTCCAATGTTGGGGACAGGGATTGATCCAATTTGATACTACTGTTTGGTCGAATGTGAAATTTGCACTGCATGTTCTTGTTCCAGTTTGTTGTGTCAGGATACGGCTTCACACGTGGCTTATCAGTCCCTTTGTCCTTCTCATTTAGAGGTCATGGTGTTCCCAGTTGTCTTATACTGAGATTTCTGCTCCTAATTCACTCGACTCAATGAGTTCTCGTTGACCCTAATCGGCATATAGCTCTTCCCGATCGTTTCACCATGATGATCCTAAGATTCCAACAGCGGTCGCGTCCTTGTACTTGGAACTATTGGATTTTCTCATGTTGGGTAATGGTCAGCCAGGAAATTGCTGATTGCTCCGAGGAATCATATGTTCATAGTTACTAGTACAACATGAAAATGAGTTCCTGTACAACATGGTCACTCTTGGATTTTCTCGTGTTTCTTATACATCAAGAATATCATGTCCTGTTATAGTCATTCATATGTTTGTACTTTATGCTCTTTTGTTTGGCTTGTATATTCTCCTCAAAGAATGCATCTACTTTAGGAATTTCAAGTGGCTTGTATTATATAAATGTCTTTTATACAAGTTCTTTTTTTTTACTTTGCTAATGGTATGTGCACATGTTTGTTACATGTATCCTTTTCATTCTGGTCTCTCTTTTAGCAAGCACACTGTACGCCTCTTGACTTGCAACGAATCAGAAAATGTTAATCTTTGGCTACCGTTATCAAATTTCTGCTCTTCAAAAAATATTGTTTGGTGTGCCCATGTTGATGAACAACATATCATCTGCACAGCAAGCTGAAAGGTGTTTGGTGAGATTTACACTTAGATTCTGATTTTGATGAAGAGCATGCTGGTCTTTGCAGTCTGGTAAAGGAGAATATTTACCTGGTAGATATACACTTCATTTGGAAGTCAATGATAGATATCTTCCAGTTTATGATGAAAAGTATGTGATAATATTATGTTGCTCTGTAGTATCTAGTATTACCATGACTTTATATGCTAAATTATCTCACACACTGTATATGTTTGAAAGTTGGGTTAAATTATTGTTGCAGTGATAAGTAATGCGTCTTTACATATTTTTTCTTTGGGGATGCGCTATTTTTTTGTTTGGTGTTTTTAACACAAGACCATTGATCTTTAAGCTGGTTTCAAGCCTACACTAATTAGCACATCTACGCTGATGATTTCAATCGATGTACAATTATGGTATCAAGTCTACCCACGAATCCAAATTATCTCACTAATAAAAAAAGGGTCAATGGAGCTGATTCCTTGGATCTATCATCAGCAATACTTTGCATGCAAACTCTCATAATCCCAACCACATGTACTACTAGACTGCATATAAAGGAGAAACAACCAAAGTTATCCTACAAAAGATGCTGATCCTTGGCTCACATGGTTAACGGATGAAATGAGGCAATCTAGGAATTCGGGGAACGAGCTTGATGCAACATAAGGCTCTCGTTTCGACCTGCAATAACACACTATATATTGAGGATAAAGATGAGTACATCACAACCCTCTACAATCAAACCCTACAATGGCGGGAGCCTTCTCTTCTATACAAGTCATGGGGGACACCAAAAATCTCTTGATACATAGACGGAAATGTGAATCAGAAAGACATTATTATAAAAGTTGCAAGCTATTTTTTGTTGTTGTCGTTGTTGCTATTTGCAAGCTATTGATCTAGGAACAAAATTTCTTGATGTATTTAGAAACAATGCTAAGTCAATAAATGAAGAGAGAACCAGGTTCAACAGTACTCGGAAACAATTGTCATGAAACTGATCGCTGTAAGATTCAAGCAAGCAACAAAGACAAATTAGGAAACGGCATCAGAATCAACCTTCTCACCACCAAATTTTCTCACTCAAACGATGCAAAGAAAGAAAAAAAAAAAACTACTTTGATTGTATATTACATCAGAAGATTCTTTTATATTGTATCCCAGGCTATCGAGTTTTACAAACCCTATTCAGAGCATTATGAACATCCTGAACCGTGAGCTCTTGAACAAGCACAACCTTCTGTCTCGATTTTGAGCCGGAACCAATACTTAAAACCTGCATTCGGAATGAATGTGTTTGAAGAAGTACTGTTACTATGCAATAGAATAGCATATATTATAACAAAAGAAGAGGGGTATCAATGCAAATCAATAGCAACCCCTAGACCTACATTCATTGTGATTGAAGTACCCATGATGCTTGCCTCGATTTTCATATTAGTCCAAGCAGGCAGGACGCTCTGGCATTTTAAGAGCCATGCACAAATACTAAAAAAAGGCCTTTAAGCTATTTTAAAAATTAGTTTTTTTTTCTTGACATTCTAATGGCCTTATTGTATGTACAAATACTAAAAAAGGCCTTTTAAAACTACTTTAAAAATTGGTTTTTTCTGACGTTCTAAAAGCCTTATTGTTGTAGTTTCTAAAAAATAGGGAGACATAAATCTAAAAATGAAAATTTTACATTAATAATATATACGGAAGATTAACAATTTTGTGACCTTCCGGTTTTCGGGGCCATGCGAGATCGCACAACTTCAACTTGCACATGCTCAGAAAAGGGCTCCAAGTCCAAGTAATCCATCTCCTTAGTAGAAGCTACTTACAAAGTATAGGGTTAGGGCTGGTTCCAGTAACATCAGAGAATTTTTCTGTAGCCTTGATAGCCGAAGACAAATTTTCAGCAGCCTACTTTACATAGATGGGGTGAGGATGAGGATACAGATTGCACAATTACTACCAACTCAAGACCGCCAGAGACTGGCTTTGAACACAACTTCCCATTCACCAGTCTGCTCAAAGGGTTTGGAAAGAATGCAACAACTAAAATCTTTGCCTTGGGGCATACAAGTGCCATGAACACGAGTCACAAACGTTGAGCAATATAGCACAAGCTTTGGAGAAGATGGAATCGATAATATACACAATTAATGAATAAGATCCAGAACGAACTTTTGGCAGAAACCGTGATCAAGATTCGAGAATGCCTTGTAAGTGGCTTACATATTGGATTTTGCAGTTTTTTTTTTCTTTTGCAGTACCTCGACGTGACATGAGCGTGAAAGAGATTCCAGAATCAGTTTCTAGTTAGTTCATCTTTCGAAGAACTTGTGGTGATAGAACTCCTTGAAGGACAATCGAGAAACTGCAAACGAAATTTGGCTGTTATTAACTGATTTCGGCTAATAAAGTCGACTTTTGGAGGATTAAAGGTGAATTTGCACAACCTGGATCTTTACACAAAAGCCTTGTGCATATCTCAATGGAGTCAGGATGCAAGCTGGGGAGGAGGAATTGCGAAAATGGCAAAGATGTACTCCTCCTTATGCTTTGTAGAAGCTAAGGACAAATCAAATGTGGGGATTGAGGCAACAAAAAGGGGAAATCAAATTGCACTAGTAACCACAACAATTAATACCTGAACATTGTTTCTGCCACGATACGGAGGATATCCATTCAGAAGCTCAAAAAAAATAGCTCCAAGGCTCCACATATCCGCCTTCAATTGTAAAGATTATAAATATATGACATCTCATATCAATCAAATAACAATATAATTGCGAGCTTTACCTTGCCATCATACTTCTGGAATTGCATGACTTCTGGAGCCATATACAAGGGCGACCCGCAAACTGTGTCAGCATTCTCACCCGGAGGAACAACCCTAATTGAAACAAATAAGAGGTTAAACTGCGAGTTCTTACTATACTTCGACAAACAATTACTTACTCTTAAGTACCTTGAAAGCCCAAAATCGGCTATCTTCAACACTGCATCGCTGCTAGGAAAAGAGAGTAGAATATTCTGCTCGACCATAAGTGATTGTGAGATGCATATATAAACACAATGCATTCTTTTTCGGGAAATATAAAACGACCAGTAATGGTGTGCTCTACCTCGGGTTTCAGGTCACGATGTAGGATGTTATGTGCGTGTAGAACCTCCAATCCAGCTCCTACGTGAAGATATATATACATGTGATGTCTACTCTCATACTCCACAGATTTGCAATAAAACGTTTTAGATTTAAGACTCTTTCATTAATTTCATGATGCTCCTATTACCTAAATTCACTTGGTGTTATTGAGGGTATTACCGTCCAAAATAATTGTAATTAATGCACCCAACCAACATTTCCGGGGGGCTTTGGTTTTATTTTCCCACAGAGGTGGGAAACTGAAGCCCCCCCCCCCCCCCCCCCCCCCACCCCACATTCCCTCCCAATTTTTAATCCCAGACTTACCATACATGGGTAAGGAACCCAAAACTCATTCTCAATCCTCTAAAACTTGAACCAAAGAACACCTTAAGGTAAAATAACCAAATTTATTTGAATTGGATCTAACATATAAATTTACCAAGTAAAAACAAAAGATGCCTTCTGGGGAAAAATAAAGAATCCAAATAACGTTAGGTTATGGGAATGGTGAAAGACTTTACTCAAAAGATGTAAAGCATGCAGAACCTGGTAATGGTTCTGGTTATAATTATATTCACAACATAAATAGCAAAAGAAATTATATTCATCAAATTAAAACAAAATACCTAGCTGCTGCATGAATTTTCTGACAATTTGTTCTTGCACTCTTCCACTATTTCTAATATAACTGGCCAAGTTTCCTCCTCGACAGAACTCCAAGACAAGGAATACACATCCACCAGCCTGATACAGCAAGCAGTTCAACTCAAACATACTTGAACAAGGAGCAACAAATATTGTAACAATCAAAGAAATGGTTTAATTGCACTATAAGCAACAACAACAAAACCACAAAATTATAGCTATAAATTCTAGTGCATATTCCTAATCTCTCCACAAGACCGTACGTTTGACAGTAGTGTTGAGATTGATGCCCTGAATCTAGTTGAGTATCCATTTAATTGTTGATATATAAGTTGCAACCAAAATCTAGATTCTAGTAACTTTTTGAAAGTGCTTTCCTGTCTATCAACAAGCCTAAAACTTGTTAACCTATTAAGTGGGCATGCCAACATATCAATTTCTTTTGGAGTTCAAGGTTATAGATGGCTTTTGCTAGTAATTAATGGAGACAACACCTTCGTGACACAATGAGGCGAAGAATCAAGGCTTTATGTATCATCCGAAACCCACCAAAAGATGCAGAAACTGTACTCTTAGGAAGGGTCCGAACCTAGTACCAAAACCGAGTTTTTAAACCTTGAACATCGATCCAATGGTGGTGGAGATGATAATTTGGACTGAGCACACAGATGGTGGTGCACTTTTCTAGTCTAAAAAGGTTGTGGTAACACAATATTCTGGGCTAAGATGGAGCATGCTATGCAAGGTTGTTATGGAGATGATTTCTCGATTATTTAGGGCTTTAATTAATAACCCACAAAAGTAATTAGCAAGGTTCGCAGTATCGGTATCAGATCCTTCCTATGAGTATTGAGATCGGTGGTATCAGCGATATTGGATAGGAGTATCGGATTTTTTTGTTATAAATTATTAAAAGTTTAGATTTTGTTTGTCCGTTTAGGCATAATTTTAACTATTTGTTGTGTCGTTTCTTAGTAGTTTTGAAATTGAATGAAATAGTAGCCACCTTTGCCGATTTGTTTACCCGTGATAGATAAGTTTTCTTCTTTTACATGTTTTTACAACCTTACTATGCTTTTACACCCTTATTGTTTGGTCTTTTTCTTTTAGCTTTCTTTGCCGAATTGACTAAAAAAGAGACCCCAATATTGGTATCGTATCGGTTGGTATCGGATCGAAACATACCAAACCGTATCGGTATCAACCATATCAGATCGGTATTAGCCGATACTACAAACTATGGTAATTAGAAGATAATATTAATATATACAATTTACGCCTGGACAAAGCATGACTATTAGAAGGTTGTGTCCAAGTATATAGTATGGAGTTCAGACTTAAGACTTAGTGAAGTCAGGATATACATGGAGACATGTAGACTTGGCGAAGTCTGGGATATGTGAGTTTCGCAACCAGTGGTACAGTCACAAGGTTGTGAAAAGCGCTAGGCGCTAGTCGGACGGGTACCAACCGCCGAGCGTTTAGCGCCTAGTTCGCCTAGGAGGCCGCCTAGATGTAGGCGGTTCAAAAGATATAATTTAACCTAGCAAAAACATAATGCAATGCATATTTTAATTCGTTAAGCCCATGTATGCATGGCTATGATCCAAGATGGAGACTATTGGAGCTTCTTTGCATAGTTGGGTTCTCCATTTGGCTTTCAAGAGGATATAATTTTCATCATCATCATCATCATTCAAGACTTCTCCTATCAAAATAGGGTTTGCCATTGAGCATAAGAGAGCTTACAAAGTTTTATGAACAATTGTCGTCCTGACATTAACCTTTCATTTTGGTGTCAAATTCCTAGTCAAGATAACTACGAACATAAAAGGAACATCCTATAAAACCAAGGTGGACATTTAATAGGTAGGTAGACCTATCTTTCGGATTACAATTTAAGCTCCATCAACTAAGGATCACTTTCAAGTTCCCCTAGGGAATTGCAATCTTCTCTATGACGTGACCCATTCAGCCACATAAAACAAATCCCACAAATAAAGGAATCGTCCTGGACAGTAGGACTAAATCGGTTAGTCATAAGAGTTTGGCCTTCGAAAATGAGTGCTATATCTCGAAGGCTGGAATAGCACAATCGTTGCTGGTGAATATGCAGGGGGCAGATGACAGACGAGAAAAGAATATCTGCAGCAGTAATTAAATGAACATCTGCCATTTTTTTTAGCGTATAAAAACTCTAAAGCAGAAGATAAAGAGTTTTCCCAAACTCAAGAAAAACTTTTATCATGTAATTTGTTTTTTTTCCTTCCTTTTTCAAATGATCGTAGCTTGGGGCCTTTGCTCTAAAGTTGGAACGTGTTGGCTACCAAAAGTTTCATGTAGTTAACTGTGATCCAAAGCAAACACATATCCTCTATATATTGCAATCAGCAGTCAGCTAGGTTGTGTTTGGTTTGGCAGAAAATGAAGAAAAAATGGAAGTGTTTTGTGCAGAAATAGGGCCCATTTTCATTTTCCTTTACCTTTTCTAAACTCGGCTTTCTTATCAACCAAACTCAGCCTATAAAACAATACACCTACAGTACACCATGGTCTGAGACCACACTCACAGACTAGGCCCTAGGGATTTGGAGCATTAGATGAGATTTAGAGCTGTCGGTCATCTTCACGACAACCGACGACCAACATTTGACGATAATTGTTCCATCTTTTATTTAGTCTTCCTAGGTCATAAATGCTTGTGAATAGATCTTCGGTGCCTTAGTGCCTACAATGTTGGACAATCTGGGCGCTCGCCTAGGCCGGCCTGTTAGAAGCAATAAGCTTATACAGTCCCCATTCAACAACTTGAAATAATGTTGGTGTAAACATAGGGCAAATCACTCATTTGTTAAGAATTTAGGGTCAGTTTGGATTGAGGGTAAAAAGAGTTAACCGAGAGAAAGTTAAGTGTGTGTGTGGGTGGGGGGGTGGGGGGGGGGGGGGGGGGAATGATGCTTGATTTGAGGGCGGAAGTTTAGGAGGGGGGAATCATAGAGGATTAAGTGGTTTGTTTAGCCTTCTTTGTCCATTTTTTTTCAAGTTCCAAATCGGAGGTTAAAAAAAAAAAGTTGAAAGTTTTATTTAAAAAGTCATAAATACCCCTTATTTATCCTACAAAATATCGTGATCTTCTCATTAGATCATTTTTTCTTGCTTTCAACCTATTGCTCCATCTTCGTGGCTTTCAATACGTTACCGTCCAGATGAGCCGTCTCTTTTCGCTCTCTTATTACTTATCGTTGAAAATTATAAGGAAAAAAAAAATCAACGTCTATTTTTTTGATACATCTGTTGAGTTAATGACAACATATAGTTGACGCATAAAAAAATCATCCACGTGCGTCGTCTCACTCAAAATCCAATCAAATATAATTTTATGTCATATTTAATAATTGTATTTTAGTAACCATTGTATTTGTATTAATCCTCTTTCCACTCAAAACTTTCAATCCAAATAAAAGTTATTAAACACACCCCAGTTAATTCTCTCTCCAATCCAAGTAAGGTTATATATATATATATTTATCGACTCCCCTCCCCCTCACTAAACGTCCCTTCACTTAACTTTGTTTAATTTATTTATTTTCCCTTAGAGTCTCATTGTCCTTACGCTTCAGCGCGAAACTCTGGTTTATGAGAAAAATGAATGAATAGGTCAATACTACTTCTCCCTTCTAACTTTCAATCAGGGCCAACCCGGGGTAAGCTACCCTCCCCTGCTTAGGACAACTTTCCATGCTCAACGTGACCCCACAAGAGGTCGGGGTCGTAGATGACCTCCAAGGATATGCCAATAATAAGGATCATGGACAACCAAATTTAGCTCAGAATAGGACAACCAAAATTAGCTCAGGATAGGACAACCCAATCCCCGGGCCGTTGTCAGTGTAAATTCCTAGCTCATACAAGTCATATAGGCTGCTGCTTTTTTTTCCCTTCAATTTTGTTTTAACAATATTGGCTGCTATCAGTATTTCAGTCACTCCCAGCCGATGGATACTTACAAAATCTTGTTTCAAGTCCCTTTTACGACTTTTTTCCCCACCTTTATATATTTTCTGTACTTCAGTATTCTTTCGGAAAATTCAAGAAAATCGCAATAGAAAAAAAGAAAAAAAAAAAAAAAAAGAGGTGAGGAGTGGGAGCGACTGACCCGGATGACGTCTAGGAGGTGGATGATGTTGGGGTGTCGGACTTTGGAGAGGAAGTCCAGTTCGCAGTCGAGAGAGTCCCTCAAATTTGTGGTGAGTCCGGTGGTGAACACTTGTTTCAGGACCACATCCTGGCCGTTGGATCGTCGGATGGCTCTCCACACTACAGAGGAGGACGAGGCTCCTCCTCCTCCTCCTCCGGCGACCCTTTCTTTCACCTCGTACTCTTCCTCGCTTCTTCTTCCTCCTCTTATTATCATGGCTGAGCCGCTCAACAACAAATAACACTCCACTGACATTTTATTTTCCTCTCCTCTTTGCTTCCAGATCTCTCTACAGCCCCACACGCCTTTCTTGGGTTGGGCCTACATACTGGACTCGGTATAGCTTACTTGGACTGCTGCTGCTTATGGGTTTGGTACAAACTTGGTTCCCAAAAAGAAAGGAAATCAATTCCTTGCAATTTTCTATCAATTGAAAAATTATTATTCCTATCAATTTCTTTTCCAGTATTTGAAAAGTCAAAATAAATAATGAATTCTTAACGTTAGAAAGTGAATCTTGGAGGGATGGGAGAAACCATTTTCTTCCATATTTTACTTCCCAATGCGAATCATTTTTCTTTCCTCCCCTCTTCTTTATGAATTCAAACATAGAAAAAGAATTGACTTTGCCAAAATGAATCTTTATCCCCAACAACAATCAACAAACAATTACATACAACATTACCCCTTTCCTCCAAAATCGCACGTGTTTAAAAGCTGTACAAAGTATCGTCAAAGAGTCGCTGAAGCATGAAAATTGAACTCTTACAATCTGTTAGTCCCGAGGCTTAATCAAAGATAGAAGAACGCGTGGTCGAAATCAAAGGTTCACACAAAAGTTTTCACTCTGACTATTCTCGATTTCCACAAAGAACTATATAAGGATTCTGATTACAACCTGCTCTCAAGATTACAAAAGAATCATAATTAACCAAACTTTTCGTTCTTTCTAGCAATCGCAGTTGCAGACGGACAGAACATAGTTACAATAAAACGAAAACTACCTTCGTTCTTCCTTGCAAAAAGCAGTTGCAATATGACAGAACGAAACAAGAAAAAAAAAGGAGAAGAATACAGAATAAAAAATTATTCTTGCTAGGGTGGTGAAGACCACCGTTGCTCAAAACAAGATTCATCCTCTATCGACGATCTGCTCCCAGGAGCCAGCAAGTTCACAAGAGAACTTCTGGAACGCTCGTAGTCACCTCTTTGTGTGACTCGAACAGATTCCTCTTTCTCAACTTTTTGGTTTGTCTTAAAAGGAGGCTAGAGGGCTCTTTATATAGGGAATGATGGAAGCACATCCCCCTCTTCTTTCCTATGTGGGACTAAAAAGATAATATACAAAATTGATATCCCACAATCGCAGCCCAATGCATAGCCCGCTCAGCGCCTGTCCAACGCCTGTTCAGCGCCCGCTCATGCAACACGCGCATGCAACCCGAGCATAAAACTCGCGCATAAAATGAGCGCACGAGCGCAACAATAACGCATAAACGCCTTGCGACGATGCTGACGTTCTAAGTGCAAAGTGTCCCAACAAAATGTCACTTTGCACCCTTGAGCCCGAGTCCGAGTCCGAGTCGCTAAGCCCCTTTGGGACTTAGCTCATATGAAAATAATTCCAAGAGCATGACAAAAAACATAAATGCTTTCATGAGGAGTTAATCATTTTTTCTCCTAGGAAAACACTCCCACATGGCATCCATATGCCCCACCATGTCACGCCCCGGTCCCGCCCGGGCCGCCGCTCCGCCCTGCCCCGCCCCGTGCGGCCGGGAATTAACGAACCGGACACGTATCACCGTGCCTCGGCGCGCCGGACGCGAATCACCCCGCCCGTCCCGCGGGTGCGAGGGAGGAAGGGAGCCAAGCGAATGGCCCGTTCGAGCTTTCGGGGGACGTGATGCTGCACGGGCCTGGGGTTGCGCCCGTGCAAGGCCAATCGTTTAAGTTGATAGTTGGCTATCATCGCATCAATCGAGTAAGCAGCGGAAAGGGACTTGTTGCAATGCAATACATTAGCCAACTGAGTGTTCGGGACAATCGAGGCAACTTGGGTTTCCTTTAGCAAAGGCACACGTTCGTTCCATACATTATGCCCCCTTATACGATAGCATTCTCGGGGCAACAATCGAAACCAGGATTCCGGGTATTCGGGACTGTGGCACGCCTATCGCTCCCTCGGACGATCAAGTACCTGCGAACAAGTAAACTGTTGGTGGGTCAGCACTTTATACAAGTACTGGTGAGATAAATCAACTGAACAGAAACAAGCATTCACTCAAACAGGCACTAAGTAATCATGTTATAAAACATTACATTACTAGTGATCTTTCTAGTTTTACCTAGGTTCGTTTCATGCAGTTCTAGCAGAGTCGATTTACTTGTTTAGAAACATGTTTGGAAACAGAGTTTCATATTGAATATGCAAGCAAGCAAACCGTTTATGTTTCAGGGTGTGCGCAGCGTGTCTCGTGCGACTCGAGGGTCTGATGCATAGCTAGACACACGATGCACATTCTTAGGGGCAGTCACTATCCAAGCCAACACAATGACTTAGCTATATGCAGGGCGGTCCCCGAGTATCTCAGGATCGGCAGCTGGTGGAACAGCATACCAATGACTCTTTATCTGATGCTAGAGGCAGCTGTGACTCATGGTTGCTTTGCACTATCATGGTAGCAGCCGTGACACATGCAGTTCAGCTCTCCACCAATAGCCATTGTCCGACCGCGTGCGAATGCATGGAACACTATCAAATAAACTCTAGTATGCAGACGAGACGAACCATCAGAATACACTCATTGTTGCGGGGCAATCCGACTTATCACTTGAACAAGTTCAGGCACAGTATGGTTCTCTCGAAGCATAGACGATAGTGAACATGTTCATGCACTCTAAGCAGGCGATCAGGATTCTCGTTAAGCAGACATTGTTTCAAAGACAAGCTAGGTGAGTTCGTTCATTAACATGCAAGGCAGGTTCTATCATTCTCTTAAGAAAACATTGCAAGCAAAAACACAGGTTATTATTAAGGCGTGTAAGAATCAGAGAACGAAGTTCTGCCCACTCACCTTGATACATAACGCCGGCGCGGAGCGGGGCGTTACATACTTACCAACCAACAAAAAGTTTCGTCCTCGAAACTTCAAGGATAAACTTCTCGATATCCCGAGTAGCGATAGGGCCGTCCCTCGCCGTACTCAATCGAAACAATCAAGCAATTCAAGTTCAGGAAATATTTTGCACTTTGAGAATATCTATGGACTTATTGTATGGAACGCTCTTTGCAAAACCATATCGATAATATCTCAGAGTCATAGCAACGGTTTGGGCCAGAGAATCGATTCCGCTCTGATACCATTCTGTCACGCCCCGGTCCCACCCGGGCCGCCGCTCCGCCCTGCCCCGCCCCGTACGGCCGGGAATTAACGAACCGGACACGTATCACCGTGCCTCGGCGCGCCAGACGCGAATCACCGCGCCCTTCCCGCGGGTGCGAGGGAGGAAGGGAGCCAAGCGAATGGCCCGTTCGAGCTTTCGGGGGACGTGATGCCGCACGGGCCTGGGGTTGCGCCCGTGCAAGGCCAATCGTTTAAGTTGATAGTTGGCTATCATCGCATCAATCGAGTAAGCAGCGAAAAGGGACTTGTTGCAATGCAATGCATTAGCCAACTGAGTGTTCGGGACAATCGAGGCAACTTGGGTTTCCTTTAGCAAAGGCACACGTTCGTTCCATACATTATGCCCCCTTATACGATAGCATTCTCGGGACAACAATCGAAACCAGGATTCCGGGTCTTCGGGACTGTGGCACGCCTATCGCTCCCTCGGACGATCCAGTACCTGCGAACAAGTAAACTGTTGGTGGGTCAGCACTTTATACAAGTACTGGTGAGATAAATCAACTGAACAGAAACAAGCATTCACTCAAACAGGCACTAAGTAATCATGTTATAAAATATTACATTACTAGTGATCTTTCTAGTTTTACCTAGGTTCGTTTCATGCAGTTCTAGCAGAGTCGATTTACTTGTTTAGAAACATGTTTGGAAACAGAGTCTCATATTGAATATGCAAGCAAGCAAACCGTTTATGTTTCAGGGTGTGCGCAGCGTGTCTCGTGCGACTCGAGGGTCTGATGCATAGCTAGACACACGATGCACATTCTTAGGGGCAGTCACTATCCAAGCCAACACAATGACTTAGCTATATGCAGGGCGGTCCCCGAGTATCTCAGGATCGGCAGCTGGTGGAACAGCATACCAATGACTCTTTATCTGATGCTAGAGGCAGCTGTGACTCATGGTTGCTTTGCACTATCATGGTAGCAGCCGTGACACATGCAGTTCAGCTCTCCACCAATAGCCATTGTCCGACCGCGTGCGAATGCATGGAACACTATCAAATAAACTCTAGTATGCAGACGAGACGAACCATCAGAATACACTCATTGTTGCGGGGCAATCCGACTTATCACTTGAACAAGTTCAGGCACAGTATGGTTCTCTCGAAGCATAGACGATAGTGAACATGTTCATGCACTCTAAGCAGGCGATCAGGATTCTCGTTAAGCAGACATTGTTTCAAAGACAAGCTAGGTGAGTTCGTTCATTAACATGCAAGGCAGGTTCTATCATTCTCTTAAGAAAACATTGCAAGCAAAAACACAGGTTATTATTAAGGCGTACAAGAATCAGAGAACGAAGTTCTGCCCACTCACCTTGATACATAACGCCGGCGCGGAGCGGGGCGTTACACACCATACCCCATGTGCATACCTCAACTCATACAAAGTATTATATTGAGATACCCACTTGGTGGTGTAGCCAATGTGGGACTATCTTTACTAGTCCAAAGGCAAAAATACCAACAATCTCCTACATATCTCAATATATATGGGTTGAGCGTTCCCCACAGTGACTGCCCATCATGCATTAGGATAGATGTTGCTTCGACTTGAATCTTCCCGTATGAGTCGAACAACAATATGATACAAGAATAGACTAAGCCTTGAATTCTGCACCATAGCTGCAATTCTTTCCACTCACACAATGACATCAGTTGTGCTTCCGATAGCACATTAAAGGTCCTTTGCACGCCTGATTTTGGTGTATGTATTTTGGACGTCCACAAGTTTTCCCTCAAGAGACGACATATACCTCTTTTCATACACTCTAGGTGAGTTCTTTTAAATAGTCCTTGGCATGAAGCCTCGAGCTTCCTTGCGGTGCTACTCCGCTATGACATAGCCCAGAGCCGAGGCTAAACCTCATCGTGGTGTCAAGCCACTGTAGCATGAGGTCCCAGCCTCTTTGTAGTGCCAAACTATCCAGCATTAAGCGGTGCGCTTCCTTGCGGTGTTACGCCGCTATGACATGGCTCGTGTAGCCGATAATTTACATCTTTTACCTCTGTGGTGTCACGCCACTGTAACATGAGGGCACCGGCCTCTTTGTAGTGCTGCCTACACTCTTTATTCTATAGCATTAGGCTACCTGCCTATGTACGGTGCTACGCCGCTGTGACATGGCTCGCGAAGCCGAGGCATTACCCTTACCGAGGAACCTCTTGGTGGTGTCACCCACTGTAGCATGGAGACCTTACGCTTGCTGTGCTACTATGCTTCCTGTTAAGCACACCAGACATTCAAAATGCCTGATAACTCATTAAAGCATCTAAGCCATCCTCCCACGGGACTTGTTCTACACAAAAAAACAATTAGTAGACAACAGTGATTCTGGGTCCGTAATCCCTCAATGTCTCAAAGGACTACCCACTGTTCCTGATATTCTCCCAGTCAATGGTCCTCCCTTGAACCAATAGCTAGATGCCTAGTAGATTTTTCTTTGAACTAATAACATAAAACTAAATGGTAGGATTGCAAAGACACAATATCAGATGTCCTCCAAGCCCATATATGTTGTGTCCTTGACTATATGTTGTGTTACGCTGCTATGACATGACCCAAAGTCGAGGTTCACTCCCTCGTGTGGTGTCACGTCACTGTAACATAGAGTACTACCCTCATTTATAGTTCTTGGGATCAGCTGGCGTTCGAGGTCTTACATGAACGGATCTGCCAGACTTTCCTGGCTCCGATCATCAAACACTGTAATGATCTACACTAGTTGCGCTCATTCAGTGTCATGTACTGGCCCTTGAGGCCTATCATGAACGAATCCGCCAGATTTACCTGACTCCGATCATTAAAGCACTGTAATGATCCACCCAATCTGTACTCATTTAGTGTCATGTGTTCTATCCACATAGTTCTCTTCAACCCATTGAAGAGATAAACAAATACCACTGCTGCAGCTTCCTGGTTTTTACAGTATGTCGGTATCACCCGAATCTGTGTACTAACCATATGAAGATCATCTGAGAGCTTCCAGAGCCATTCTGCTTTATATGCTGCAGCTTGATAATGCAAAAAACTCTGAAAGTAAAGACTGCTGCTTCGACTTCCACGATATAACAACACCACCCCTAGAGAAGTTACGTCCTCCTGTGGACCTTTCACTCTTCTTTCCTGAGCACCAACTGGCATCACCGAAGCCTTCCTTCATATCTGGATAACTGTTGTAGCACATGATATACTACTGAGTTTTTCTGAGAATTATGACGACTCTCTTCACAGCTTTCAGTGTTCAACACATATACTGCTTGTGAACTGACTCAGCATCCCTACAACAAAAGCTATGTCAGGCCTGGTGGTACACGTAGCTTGAATCATTCACCTGATGATACTCGAGTACACCAACTGTCTGAACGCTTTTCCTTGGATTTGGCTTCATATTCATGTCACACCTGAGGAGTATCGTCCCTGATATCCAAAATGTGTGATCAGCATTTCATGCTGAAAGCTTGTGACTAAGTAAGCCCACCTGGCATCCAGATTATCTTATATCCTCAGGATGACATCCGCAATCCCATGTCTTGAGTTTGGAAAAAAATAACATCTTTGTTAGTGATATTTTTGTGTCCACAACTAGGACTAGCAAGTCGTCCATATAGATACAAACGATGACTCCTCAATTATCAGCGAACTTCGTGTACACACACTTGTCCGTCTCGATGATCCTGCAATAACTTTAACTAGATGACTTGTCAAACTTTTGTTGCCACTTCCTGGGGATTGCTTCAGGCCGTATCGAGATATCACCAACTCGCAGACCGTCTTCAAACCTGAATGACAATAGTTTTGACTGTTGTCCGTGAATCTCTCATGTCTGTCTTCATCCAAGACTTGATGTCTTCCCATCACCTGATAAATAATCAGCTTGTGAATAGCAACTATGACAATCATTATCATGATCTATGACACCCTCATCGAGATGCCAAAGAACTCAATCCCCTATTGTCTGAGAAAACCCCTAAGCAGATAGCATTGTCTTGAACTCAACTATTCAGTCTGCTTTCATCTTCATCGACTTGAGGATCTGATAAGCATCTGATTGGTTTAGCTCCTTCGGGCAGATTGACCAACACCCAAGTGTGGTTGGAGGTTATTGAGTGATACTCATTATTTATTGCCTCCCTCCAGAAGACAGCATCTCTGGTCTTCATCGCCTTATCATAGGTAAGCGGATCTGCTTCCACATGATATGTGACAAAATTTTCTTCGAAGTCCTTCACTCTCCTCACTCGCTTAGACACCGGCTCTGTTAGTTCCGGTTCGATCGTTGTCGTTGGGATGACAACTTCTTCTTGGACTACATCTTCGTTGGAAGCTTCAGCCTCCTTTGCACCCATACTATTTTTTGAAATATCCGCGATAACAATGTTCTTGTGCCTTGCAAATTTGTCTTCGAGGAGTTCTGCATTGCGAGATTCAATGATATGATTTATTCGATATCAAGAAATCTCCGAGCATTACTGTTCTCAGCATCACCATGAAAGATTGTCTTCGTAGTCCTCGATTCCAGCTTCTGAATCTTTAATTCCGGAAGTTTCACATAAGCCAAACACCCCCACACTCGAATGACGTTCAAGTTGGGTCTGACTCTGAACCAGAGTTCCTGAGGAATGACATCGAAAGTTGCGTATGTCACTCTGTTCAGAATGAACGTAGCCGTCAACACAGCTTCTCCCCAGAAGTAGTTTGGAAGACTCGTAGTCAACATTATTGAGTTCATCATCTCTGTCAACATCATGTTCTTCCTTTCAGCTACTACATTTGATTGAGAAGAATACGGAGAAGTTGTCTCATTGACAATTTTATTTTCTTTGTAGAACGATGCGAATTCAATAGACCTATACTCTCCGTCTAGATCACTTCTGAGTCTCTAGAGTTGTTGTCCCATTTGAAGTTCAGCCTCAACCCTGAACTTCTTTAACTTCTTGAATGCTTCGTCTTTTAACTAGAGAAGATAAACAAACGCGTACTTCGAGTAGTCGTCGATGAAAGTAATGAAGTACTTATGGAGAACTACTTGAAGTCACAGATATATGAGTGAACCAACTCCAGAAGATCTGTACTTCGGTTTATCCGTTTGAACGATTTTCTTGTGATCTTTGTCTGGCACAGACTTTACACTTCTCCACCTCCTTACCCACACATTTGGAGAAAAACCCTAGACTAGACATCTAGCAGTACGAAGTACATGTTCTAGTCTGGGGTCCCACAACTCTTTCAATGAGACTTCAGTCACAAGCAGAAGCTCGAACATCCATTTGAAACTGAACGCCTTGTTTCAAAGTATGTCTTCTGCCAAGATATCACCATCTATCAAACATAGATGTTCACCCTCAAGTCTGCAACAGACTTCCTAAGATCAGGTCCTTGGTAATCACAGGTACGTTGCTACACGCACTTCTCGAAGTTCAGAACTATTGTCCCAATCCCCAGATTCTCTGCTTGATCCTTGCTTGCTATCAAGACCTTCACCACTGAAAGGTTCGACCTTGATCAACAGCTCTTCCTAAAGCACATGTAGCTAGATGCACCAGTTTCCATCCACTTGTCACGCCCCGATCTCTCGCAGGTAATCGACAGTCCCCGCTGAGCGCGAATCACCGCGCTAGCGCTCCCGCGGGACGATCGTTCCTATCTGGACGTGATATCGCACGAGCTCAAGCTGCGCCCGTGCAAGGCCATGATCCGAACATGCGATAAAATGTCTAAGCCACAGAGTCGCACAGATAGTCCGAGTGCAGCGGAATAAGAAACGTACATGCGATTGGTAACAAGTTCACAGAGTCGTTAATAGCGGAAGCATTGAATAACACAAGTATAGAAGTAAAACAAGCTCTTTATTGATATTGAACAAGTGTTACAAGCGGCGCTAGGTCGATATTACAAGTCGCTCAAGTCCTCTCTCTCACAAAACATTAAAAGTGTGCCAAGTGGCTACATTTGTGGAATGATACATATGCGATATTCCAACATTATGTCTTGTATATGTGCTTCAGTTCCGGACGCAACGTTCCAAGGCTCCAGAGCGAACTCCACGCCTTAGCATGCACGAAGGAGGGCATCTGTTCCGAACGAGGTTCTCCCGCACCCTGCAAGCAATCTGTGTCATGTCCCAATCTCCAGCGGGCTAATCGGCCGTCCCCGCTAGGCAGAAAAGACCGCGCCAGCGCTCCCGCGGAACGATCACTTGACCCATCCGGACGTGATGCCGCACGAGCACGATCCGCGCATGTACAAGGCTATGGTTCATTGGCTGGCGGTAAGAAGTCTAAGCCACAGGATCGCACAGATTGTCCGAGTGCAGCGGAATGTATAAACGCATAAGCGAATGATAACAAGTTCTCTGAGTCGACAGTAGCGGAAGCGAAGATTTGTATAACACAATATAGAAGTAAGGCAACTCATTTTATTCATATTGAAACAAGTGTTACAGGCGGCGTATACCCGAGATTACAAGTCGCTCAAGCTCTCTCTCTCTGAAACATAAAAGCGTATCAAGTGGCTACATTTGTGGAATGATGTATAGGCGATGTTTCAATATTATGTCTTGTATATGTGCTTCAGTTCCGGACGCAGCGTTCCAAGGCTTCTGAGTTGAACTTCACGCCTTAGCACGCACGAAGGAGGCATCCGTACCGAACGAGGTTCTCCCGCACCCTGCAAGCAATCTGGTGGGTTATCAGTACATGAATGCACTTGTGGGGAGGCTACTCGCCCGCTCGACAAATCCAAACACGTAATATAGGTTCCTTGCACCAACTACTTTGTTGTCTTTCTAGTTGTGCCTTAGGATCAGTTTCATGGCAATATTGGATAGCCTAACTTGTGTGGCAGTGCGTCGTGCGATATAAGAGGAAACACGGCAAGACTTACCAACTTACAGTTTGTCCTTCCCTGTCCAAGGCAAACCACGTTAATTCAAGCACAAGCATGTATAAACATTCAGGAGGCGCATACGCAAACACTGTGTTGTGAGCGAGGTTATGCTTCGGGTACATGAGTTACAAGAAATATCTGGTGTGTTGCATAATATGTCCAGTGCTCTTTATGCACAAGTGTTGTTATACCATGATCGTTCAGGTGTTCAGTTATTCTTGATGCGATGCGATGACTTGCACGCGGATAGCCGCTAAGCGAGGATGACTTATCTATATGAACATGAGGTCACTGGCACGGCGCCATAATGGACGATCTAGTCTCAGTACGGAATGGCGTGCGACGCATAGGCATGACGACACATGCCATTTTGTCCTATCGCAGGCGATTATCAGGAGTTCCGTCCGAATCGGATCGGTGCCAGTGCCCCAGCAACCGTCCGCGGAACTAAAACCTTGTTTCTATGTTGTCCTGTGACCATGCAAGTCTCAAATCTTCGGGTCTCTGGTCCGGTGCAGGAACAAGTTCGAGGCAGGATATATATATATATATGGAACAAGTTATATGGAACAAGTTCGAGTCAGGATATATATATATATATATATATATATATATATGGAACTTGTTGAGGCAGGATCAGGATTACTCTCAATGTTGAGTATCGACTCCAACGAGCCATTTTATTTAGTACAGGACAATATTGCTACACGAGCTGGGATTCTTGGATCATAGAATTGGTGCAAATTTCCTGGTTCGGGAATTGCCTTAGCGACCTAACGGTCCCGGATACATTCAGGTTTATTCATGCACGAAACAACTATCAGGTAGTCTTCCGAGGAGAACCTAAATGAATGCATGACATGCATAGTATTTCACGGTCTTGGCATAGTTATGCAGCAAGCATTGAAACTAGGCAATGTATAAAAGCAGGCAAGCATGCACTTGTATAACCTAAGCATTCAAGTTCGCTCGGGTCCGAAGGTAAGCCGAGGAGTAAAACCGTAAGGGACCTTTCCGAGCGATGTTATCTAGGGTCGTGTAGCATAGCAGTAAATGAGTGCACAACGAAGAGTGTAATATTTAATGTCGTTCTACTCGAGGCATAGCAGAGTTTAGTTGCACAAGGCAAAGGTAGCATACAAGGGTCTGAATGTAAGCAATGTTTCAGTTCCATGTTCTAACACAAGCAATACAAGTTGGGATTATTCCCTTAGCTAGGTGCGTTGTATTCTTATTAGCATGCAGGGGGTGATTCACCTATCGACTAGCATGTATCATTCCGTATTTTATGTGTGCTGGCTAAGCAAAGACAAGTTCACCGTAGCCACCCACCTTAGCGATGATTCGCCTCGGTCGAGTGATACTGCGAGCGAGCCTCTGAAAGCCTAAGTCGTACTCCTGTAGGGACCAAGTCTGGAAATCCTTTGCCTCAAATGAGTATTCTCGCATGAGCAAAGCGGGTCGGGACATTGCACTTTTGCCGTTCGAATCGGCAGTCCGCGTGAGCGGAACGGGGTATTACAATCTGGTGGGTTATCAGTACATGAATGCACTGGTGGGGAGGCTTCTCGCCCGCTCAACAAATCCAAACACGTTATATAGGTTCTGTGCACCATCTATTAAGTTATCTTTCTAGTCTTGCCTTAGGATCAGTTTCATGGCATAATGAAAAGCCTGACTCGTGTGGCAATGCGTCGTGCGATATAAAGGAACACAGCGAGACTTGCCAACTTACCATTCGTCCTTCCATGTCCAAGAAAAACTAAGTTAAATCAAGCACAAGCATTTATAATGAAATCCAAGGACAATAGCATAAGAAACAAAGTGTCATGTGCAAGGTACTGTTTCAAGTGCACGAGTTATAAGGATTACTCAGGTGTGTTGCATTTGATGTTCAAGTGTTCGATGGATTGCTCAGGTTGCTCAATTTGTATAGATGACTTATACTCATAATCGTTCAGGTGTTTCATCTTACTGGATGTTATGCAATGACTCGCACGTGGATTGCCGCTAAGCGGGGATGACTTATCTATATGAACATGAGTCGCTGTCATAGCCATAAAGGACGAGTTATAGTCTTGAACGAGGATGGTATGCAACGAAAGCACAAGAGGCTCTGCAAGCCATCCCGTCCAACACGAGACTATCAGCCTTTATCTGCAAAGGTGGCGTGGCGTTAGCGGAGACGCCACCCTGCTCGTACACGAAAGGCTGCATGAGTTCCATCCGGATTGGATCGGCCCCGGTGCCCCGGAGACCGTCCGTGGAACGAGATCCGAAAATCTTCCTTGTTTCCAAGTTGTCCGCGACATGCAAGTCTTGGTCTTCCAGATTCACAACTTGACATGATAATCCATAATACTTGTTCTGAATGAGCATTGCTCCACGAGCTGTGATTCTTGCTTTACTTGACATGATTCTCGTTCAGTGTTCAACTTGACTTGATGCATTCTCCTGGTTCGGGGACTGCATTGGCGACTTAACGGTCCCGGATACTTGTAGGTTCATATTGCACAGAAGGACTATTTGATAGTCTTCTGGCTAATTAGATGCATGCACGATACAGATAGTGTTACTTGATTGTGGCATAAATTATGTGACAAGCATTGAGACGAGGCAACGAGTACAAACTACACGTAAGCAGGCAAGCATGCATTTATATGAAACATAAGCATTTACATTGGCACGGTCTATGATGTAGTGCGAGGAGTGAAACCGTAAAGGGACATATCCAGCGACATAATCTATGGACGTGCAGTGTAAACAAGTGAAGCAATGCACTACGGAGAGTATACAACGATCTACTCGAGGCATAGCGAAATTTACTTGCACAAGGCAAATGTAGCATGCGAGGGTCCATTTATAAGCAAAGTTTTATTTTCAAGTTCTAACACAGGCAATACAAGTTGGGATTATTTTCTTAGCTAGGTGCATTGTATTCTTTATTAGCATGCAATGGGTGATTCACCTAGCGACTAGCATGTATCGTCCATATTTTAAGTGTGCTGGCTAAGCAAAAACATGTTCATCGTAGCCACCCACCTTAGCGATAATTGGCATCGGTCGAGCGATACTCCGAGCGAGCCTTTGAAAGTCTAAGTCTGAACTCTTGAAGGGCCAAGTCTGAAAATCATTTGCCTCAAACGAGTCTTCTCGCTGAGCAAAGCGGGTCGGGTCGTTGCACTTGCGCCATTTGAATCGGCTGTCCGCTTGAACGGAACGGGTCGTTACACCACTGGTCAGCAACCACGCCATAGAACTTAACATGTGCAATCATAGCAACCAAGTTTAGTTATACCTTGATATATTGGTTCGGATTGGTTCTACTTCCAAGTTTCAATTTCAGCCACGCGTCAAGTCCTGTATAGTGCACTGACCTTCATGTGCATAGGCCACCATACGCCAATCCATGCGCATAAGCCACCATGTGTCAATCTATGCGCATAAGCCACCATGCGTCAATCCATGCGCATAAGCCTTCATGCGCGTCCTGCATGGGCAGAGACCATCATGCACATTGAGATACTATGCGCCCAGCTCTGCCATGCGCCAAGACGCCAAGACTTCCAATGCGCTGCCATGCGCCAAGTCTTGCCACGTGCCAAGTCTTGTCATGTGCAAAGGTCTGCCCCTTGTGCACATACTCTGCAATCCTTGGTCATCTTATAATCTTCCTTCCAACTAGAATGTGCATCCTTCAGTAGCTATCTCCTCCATTATCGGAAATGGTAGGTACAGACAACTCACTTTCAACATTTGACAAAGGACTCATTCCCTCATCCAAATGTTCAAAGTGAATTCCGTCAATCTTCTCAAGTTTGTGAAAACTTGTGTCCAGAAGACTTGAACGGTGTTCCCCATCTTTATTCGGATCTTGCTTTGAGATTGTCAGTCCCGAGGCTTAACCAAAGATGTAAGAACGCGTAGTCGAGATCAGAGGTTTACACAAAAGTTCCACTCTGACTATTCTCGATTTTCACGAAAAATTATATAAGGATTCTGATTACAACTTGCTCTCAAGATTACAAAAGAATCAGAATTAACCGAACTTCTCGTTCTTCCTTGCAATCGCAGTTGCAGACGGACAGAACAGAGTCACAGTAAAACGAAAACTACCTTCGTTCTTCCTTGCAAAACGCAGTTGCAATCTGACAGAACGAACCAAGAAGAAAAAGGAGAAGACAGAATAAAAAATTATTCTTGCTGGGGCGGTGAAGACCACCGTTGCTCAAAGCAAGATTCGTCCTCTATCGACGATCTGCTCTCAGCAGCCAGCAAGTTCACAAGAAAACTTCTGGAACGATCGCAATCACCTCTTTGTGTGACTCGAACGGACTCCTTTTGACTCATATTTCTCAACTTTTTGATCTATCTCAAAAGGAGGCTAGAGGGCTCTTTATATAGGAAAGGATGTAAGCTCATCCTCATATTCTTTCCGATGTGGGACTAAAAGTACAATATACAAAATTGATATCCGACAATCGCAGTCCAATGTATAGCCCGCTCAGCGCTCGTTCAGCACCCACTCAGCGCCCGTCCAGCGCCCACTCATGCAACCCAAGCATAAAACAAACGCAACAACAACGCACAAGCGCCTTGCGACGATACTAACGTTCTAAGTACAAAGTACGCCAACAAAGCACCACTTTGAGTCCTCCAAGGGGACTTAGCTCCTATGAAAATAATTCCAAAAGCATGACAAAAAAGCATAAATGTTTTCATAATGAGTTAATCATTTTTTCTCCTAGAAAAATACCCCACATGGCACCCATGTGTCCCATCACGCCCCATGTGCACACCTCAAACTCATACAAAATATTATATTGAGATACTCACTTGGTGGTGTAGTCAATGTGGGAGTATCTTTACTAGTCCAAAGACAAAATCACCAACACAATCATGGGAAAGGCCTTGAGTTTTGTTAGAACAATCCCAAATAATCATCACAGATCCAAATATCGAATCAATTTACAATTTCTCCTAATTTAACTAAACCACCACCTTCCCCCATCGGCAGGGCAAAACTTAACTTTGAGTTTAAAACATATTTATATATTTATACAGATTCACATCGAGTGAATGAAAAAAAAGGGAAATTTATCGACAGGAGAACTGAATGGGAGAAGAAGCTGTTAATTGTTGGAACAATCTATTCTTTTCATCATTACTCACTCCATTCAGCAAGATATCAACCGCACTGGAGCCTATATCTGAACAAGGTTTCAAAGATGGGCACTCCTAGTGACATGGCCGAATGAGGAAGACTCCATATTACTCAAATCTCCTTTCACCCGTCTCAGAATGAAGCAGTAACTGAAATACTGTAGAAAGATCTTCCAATCAAAGCGAAAAATTATTGGTTTTCCAACACAAGACATCAGATCCACATACGCTTAAGGGATGGCGAGATGCAACTTCTGGCCCTCGAGGAAAGATGCCAAACAAAGTCTGCAACAATGGAAAAACTGCTGTTTCATTTTTGAAATTTAGGTATGGGTCAATTATCCATCTCTATAACATTTCTCAATCTTAGCATTACTGATAGCAAAAAATAAAAGAGATGCATTTTGTGTCGATATACCACTTTTTGGCTCAAATATGACCCCTATTGGTCTACTTTCACAATATCTTAGAAGAAAAGTGTCTTGGCAGGTTCTAGCTTTACATGTAATAAATCAGACATTTCTATCTACGTGAACTTGCAAGTTTCAGAACGGCGGTTCAAAGAAATTAATACCTTAGCCACCAAGGGTGGTTATTGCCAAGACAAATATGTAATTGCACCCAGTGTCCTAAGATTGTGGTGGCTTACCGGAGCCAAAAGTCTCTCAACCCCATCCTAAAATATTATCCTAGTTGAGGTTGAAAATAAGAAACCATTAGCTAGTTCGCTTCCACCTTTAAAACTTTCAAATCGTATAAGATGAAGAAATGCATAAGAATAGTACAGCCCAGGTATGCATCTCTATCAAACAATTCACCTGCTAGTTACCTAGCACAGGAACTTGCCACTAAAACATTGGGTTCTGATCCTCAGGTTGACAGAGAGAGACACACAGACGGCAGAGAAAATTTAGCCCGACCATCCCCCAGCTCCTCTCTACTCCTAACCCCATTTGACAGAAAAAGGGTGTGGATGAAGATGAGGAATATGTAATATTCGTTTTTAGTAATAGCTTGAACTTGCTAAATAATTTCATTAGACTGAACGAGCACGGAAGCAAGCATTGGAATTACATAATGCATAGGCACTAAAACTGTCTAAGCTCCATTAAGGTCAGACTCAGAAACATGGCAATAAACAACACGCTAATAATTTTTTACGTGAATTCCTATCGGTAGTAGGGATGTGATGGAAATATTACTGATATTATTTTTTACGTGAATTCTTATGTTGATGTTATATTTTTTAAAGGAATGTCTTAATGTGTCGACAAATTATCAGAGAAGTGAATAGTGAATTAAAATAAAAGTACACGACAAGACAATTGAGATGTTGAAGTGTTCAACATCCATACGAGGAGTGTCTAAGAGTAGATGTCTACCACGAAATTTAATGTTAGCAATGGTCCATGACATAAGTGCTGGTGCTACATAGTTTGTTCCAAATTAGACATACATGAAGTAGAATACATACATTGCAGAAGGTCAGCAACTAAAGAATGTTAAAAAATAGAGAGAACAGCAACGCCTAAAGCTACCAAGATATCACGAAAATGCAGATCCATAATCTTATGAGCATTTTCTAATTAGAGTACCAAAGAAGCTATAAGAAGGATGGCTTTATGAGAACAACAATACATTAAAAACATATTTTCCTTGACCAAGTTAAACTATAATCTAGAATACCTTTATCACAAGTGGTATACCACAATAAACTAGACAACAGATTATAAGAAAAAGTAGATGCCTACAAACAACTTATCTGCATATAATATCCAAGTTAAAAATCTTTTCCAATTCACATTTTCATCACTAAGGTGGATCACACTCTGTATGATGACATTTAATGCAAAGAAATGATATGCTTTTTCTATAAGGAACGATGATGCTGATGAGACCGTCAATATTGATTTTGGATTATGATCTGACTCACAGAAAACCATAAATGTGTTCCAATCTCCCTCCCTCGTCTCTCTCAACCTCTTCTTCCTTAATACTGGGTCGATGAGATTAAATGTGATGCAAACCAAATTCACCAATTCCGACTTAAATAGTTTGGACACCATCATCTCCTCCATCTTACCTTTTAACTGACTCGTTCCCTCCATTGTGGATTCTCCACCATTGCATGTTCCTCCAAAAGTCTTCATCCTATATATATCCACCCTTTGGATTAGATTCCGCTCTCGCTCTCGCTCGCCGCTACTCACGGTTTCTCACATAAATATAGTATTGTTTGGTAGACTGTAATACTTGGCCTTTGGTCACCCAAATATTGCATGAATTTTTGTGACCCGTCACTCAAATTTGAAAATGTTTAAGAATTCTACAATATCTACTTTAATACCCTAATACATAAAATTGAGTAGCAATGACTATTTGCTAGGCTTATGTGACCCCTTTTTTTTTTACTTTTTTAGATTTACTAGTATAATTCTAAGTTCAAACCAAAGGTTGGACAACCAATGGTTGGGGCCTTTGGTGGCAAAGGAGAGGTCAAGTGTTTAAAGTCCAAGGGGACAGTAAAGAAACTGGCCATTACTCTAAATAAATTCCCATTTCCACGGGCAACGAAGCCATATATGATTATGCTTCCAACATGTTCATGAAACATAAGATTCATTTCCCCATATGGTATCTCATAGCACGTGATAATTATTCAATTCAATATAACAAGATATCAAGAAGTAAAACAATACAACCTGATATGAGAAAGATGGAACAGAGAGGCAAAGAAACAAAAAAATTTATTGGTCACATATAAAGAAAGATACCAAATCAGGATTCTCATATAAATAAATGGAACAGCATACAATGAATGCCTAATGTGACATTCTTCTCATTTTACAACCTGTATTGTTTCAGCTTGCCATCTCTCTAAACACAGTGTCATATTGTGGTTGCCTAATATTCAGATCCTGGTCTGAAGAATATTTATAATAGTTAGGTAAATAATTATTCATGCATAAAATCCAATAAGCTGAAGTTCAGGTCATCCAGGAGCTTGGGCTCAATGACTTCTACTTACTTTACAGACACATACGGCTAGTATATGTTTCTGAAATGATACTAAAGATCAACTTAAATATAACTATGATTGCAGACAGCAGTCAAACCCTCAGATAGCATTCATGGACTGAAATGCAAGAAAACAGACAAAAGCTATCTCAAATTTAAACCGACTGTATTGACTCTTCAAAAAGCCAGCAAGGGTAGCCTCTGTTTCCGCTTAAGCTGATTAATAATGTTAGATTCATAAGTCTTATTTTCTTATGTGGGTAGTAGTTGTGGGTAGATTTACCATCATATGTTAATATTAATACACATTTGGGGTGGGGGGCATTGTTTAATGGTTGCTTGATCGTTTTGTGATCATGTTGTTCGTGGTTGATTATGGTAGTTCGTCGTGAGCTGTAGGGTTTCTATAGATCTCAGTTGGATGTTCGTTGTTGGTCGTGCCTCTTTATGAGATCTAGGGTTTATGAGTTGTATTTATTTTTTTTGCATATGCAAGTATGGTGATGACTGAATCTTCTAGCGAGCCTACTAGTGTTGGTCGACAATTCTTTTACTATTATTTCTAGTAATAATGAAGTGGACAAAGTGATTATTGCGGTAAAACTCAATAGTGTGAACTATTTTGTCTGGTCTAAGTCTATCAAAGTAGTGTAGTGTTGTTGAGGGCGAAGAAGTTGAACTTTTTGGTGGAAGAGCCTCCGCCTGAAACGTCGGTTGGTTATAAGGATTGTATGAGTGACAAATGCATATGATATGTCGTGATTGTGGCATAGTATGGAACCACGCAAAGCCTCTAATGTTCAGTGGTGTGAGTCCTCCAAATAGATTTCGGCATCTTTAGAAAAGCCCATTTCACAAATGCAGAATGTGGCCGGTATTTATGAATTGTATGGGTTACTGTTTAATACAAAGCAGAATGGGAAGCATGTGAATGGGTATTTTGCTCCAAAAAAAGACTTTGCGGTGGGGAACTCTCACATGTATCATCGAGTCATACTAACTTTTAGGAAGCCCAATGGCAGAAGGAGTGTCATGTTTCGCTCATCCTAGCTTGCTTGGAACCTTCGCTCGAACCTTATAAGGCTCAGAGCCTTGCTGGAGTGCAGTTACCTACACTGACAGATATTTCCTCTGGACTCGATCGTTCTTTTTTAGAACAGATTTTTGTGGTACCAAGTAATGACTCTTTGTCTTGGTTACTAGTAGTGACCTTGGTGATGGCGAACGTAGTGGTAAAGACGGTAGTCGTAGTGGTGGTCGTGGTGATGGTGAACGTGACGGTAGAGATGGTTGTCGTAGTGGTGGTCGAGGAGGTGCTTATGGTGGTGCTCGCAGTGGTGATGGTCTGCCACGGAAGTATAATTATTATGGCATGTTCGGCCACGTCGAAGCGTACTTTTGGAACAAGTAGGATAAATCCGAGTGTGCACATCCAGTGTATGATGAAAATGTGCAGTCCCAGGTCACCACATCTGCTCCTGGACATTATGCTTCCAGTTCTAATCAAATTTCAGCTTATGATACCTCCAATCCACTTGAAGAGATCCTCCAGGACGCGCTTGCTAGTACCAACTCGCAGTCTACTGCAACCATAACACATATAGGTAATCATATATTTGTGGCAACTCAGTCGACATTCATTTATTGGACCATCGACTCATTAACACACTCTCACGTGTATGGGAAAAGTTCTCTTTCATAATATTGTCATATAAAACACATTATCTTGGATGATAGGTCTACTCGTCTTGTGCTTGAAAAATGTGTCATTTACCCTATCAAATCATTGTTATTATCTGATTCATTATGTGTGCTTAATTTTTCTTTAATTTGCTATCTGTGAGATAGTTAATCAAAGCACTTTACTGTTTTTTAAAATTTTCTCCAAACTCTTATGTTTTTCAGGACTTCATGACGAGGAACATAATTAGTTGGCGACATGGGTTGTATTACTCGAATTTACCTAAAAATGCTTTTCAGTTTCTCTCTCTCCGTTGCAGTGGCATTATCGTTTTTGGACACATATCTTTGGCTAAGTTGCGTCAAGTTATTTCTAGTTTGAGTTATTTTTCTTGTTTAGAATGTGAGACTTTTTTGTTAGGCAAGCATCACCATACTCCGTTTCCTCGTCGTGTTGGGAGTCGTTAAGTGCAGTTCTTTGATAATTTTTCGTACTGGCATTTGGAGTCCTTCTAGAGTCAAAAATCTGATAGAATTTCAGTATTTTCCTCTCTTTATAGATGATTGTTCCAGAATAACTTGGTTATATTTAATGAAAGAACGATTTGAGTTTCCACATATGTTATCTACCGTTTATAATGAAATTTGTATTCAATTTGGTAAATCTATTAAAGTGTTACGTTTTCACAATGCTTTGGAGTACACTCAATCGTCTGTGACTTCTTTTGTGATAATCATGTCATTATTCATCAAACTAGTTGGATCCATACCTCTCAACATGTGTAACTGAAGGCAAATATTGGCACCTTTTAGATGTGGCTCGGACTCTCATGTTCAATATGCGTGTCTCTAAACCGTATTAAACATATGTCGTTATTACTGCATGTTATTTGATTAATCGCATGCAATCATCTGTGTTGAATAAAAGTCCCATTCTTTGTACTACATCTAGGTGTCTCATTTTTCTTTACCTCGTGTATTTGGATGTGTTGTTTTTGTTCACAACTTGGAACCTATTCGAGACAAGTTGGTTCCTCGATCTATTGAGTATATCTTCCATGGTTATCCTCGAGCTCAAAAAGGTTAACGTTGTTACAGTCCTCCCATCACGTAAATAATGTTATTTTCTTTTAAGTCTACTCATTTCTTTCCTTCAGGAGATCATCCCCTTTTGTTCATATCAGATGTGATATCTTCCATTCCACTTTCAGTCATTCCTTAATCTATTTTATACTCTCCTTTTCAAGTGTGCCACGGATCCTATGATAGACAAGTTGTTTTGTGTAATTCAGACCCCGACACATCATCTTTCGTGTATGAGGATCCAGCTCCCACCAACACAGTTTCAGATGATCTTCTTTTTGCTCTCAAGATAGGTAGTCATAGTTGTACCACTAAGCATCATATTTCAAATTATGTTTTCTTACATCGTGCTTCACATTCTTTATACGCTTTTGCTGCCTCGTTGTCTTCTGTTTTCATTTCTCACTTATAAGCATGCTATGTTATTTTCTAGTTAAAAAGTACAATAGATAAAGAGATGTTTGTTTTGTATCAAAATCAGACTTAGGAGCTTACCGCGCTTTCCATTAGGATGTAAACAGTAGGTTGTAGGTGAGTGTACATTGTTAAGTATCATCTCGATAATTCTGTTGAGCACCTCAACACGAGAGTGGTTGCAAAACGGTATACTCATCAGTGTTGCAAAAATCGGACTAGACGGCCGACTAGACGGGGACTAGTCGGCAGTCGGCCGCCGGCGACTCGCCTTGGCCTCTAGGCGCCGATATTAGTCGGAACGACCCATAGTCGGGTCAAGTCGGCCGACTAGGGCTAGTCGGCCGACTATCTCATTTAAAAAAAGGAAACAACTGAGACAGTCAACATTCGAGAGAGAAAGAGAAGGAGAGAGAAGAGAAGGAAAAGGAGGAAAAAAGCTACTGACCTGACAGAGCATCGCCGTCGCCGCTGCTAAGCCGACGGTCGCCTCCAACGAGTCACAGGTGGTTTTTTTTCCTTCTTGTGTTTGTTGTTATTCCTCCTCTCTTCTTTCTTTCTCTCTAACTTTCTTTTTTACTTTTCCTGATCATGGTCACATGGTGGGGACCGGAGTAGAGTGGGGTGGGGAATAGGCTGCTTTTTTTTTGTTTACTTATGGTGGAGACCATTTTTTCTTTGGCTTTTGCTTCTTGGTTTGGCTTTTGTAACTATTTTTTTTCTTGCTGCATTTTTTTATCATGCTTGTATTGTTTCTTGTTGTTGGCTGCTGCTTGCTTTGGTGGTTGTTGCTAGCTGGTTTCTTTTTTTTCTGCATTAAATTACAGTGCTAAAATAAGAAAGTGCAGTACAACTGTACAATATGACATGTCGATTGAATAAGACATTATATGGGCTAAAACAATCTCCTTGAGATCCGTTTGATAAGTTTCGTTTAATTCTTATTCACTATAGGTTTCGGAACACCACGTTAGATCATTCAGTGTTTAGTCGATCTTCTACATGAGGTGTTATTGTGTTGATTGTTTATGTTGATGATATCATTATATCTGGGAGCTCTGTTACCCGGACTCTCTACTTTAACTTTAAGGAGAAGTACTCGTGTCGACCCAATAGAACATGTGTATGGATATGGGATTCGTATCGGATCCTCCATAGTGATAATTGGATCATTCATGGTGACAATCGGGAGACTGGTAGTGAAGTAGATAGTTTATTTTAATATAGTAGACTATTAGTAAAGTTGTAAGGGACTGAAGGAACTATCTCTTAGGGACTTATTCAACTAGTTCAGAAAAATTTACTAGTAGTTTATAATTACAGCATGTCTTCTTATGAAATCTTGCAAATTTAATTACATGATGTGTCTTTTTATGAAACCATATTCAAATATATTTATTTTAGTCATATCCTCGTATCCGTACCCAATATTTGAATCATTTTCAGCCGAGTCCGTGTATCCTTCAATTATGAGTTAGAATGACCCGACTCTTGAATATGTACTCGTAGCCGACAATCTTACCGGAGTCCATGTAATATAGTCTGGGAGTGACTATGTTGGTATTTCAGACTTGAAGGCCTACCTTAGTCATCAGTTTCATGCTAAGAATTTAGGTACTCTTCGATATATTTTTTTGGAATCGAGGTTGCTCGATCTAAGATATGTGTGTATATGTGGCCGTGCTTCAATCTAAATAAAACTAGAAGGATGAATTGTTATGCAAGTTGAATAGATCGTGAAAAAAATAATACAAACAAATGCAGTCGAAACATACTGGGAAAAAACAAGATGAAACTTAAGTACCTTCCTCTGTCATGATTGGCACCCTTGGCAAACTCCACAACATCTGACAATGTAGATATCCTGGAACAGCTCAGCTGCCATCAGGGCACTAGGCGATTCTCCTCGAGCTTCATCATTGCTTTCAAGCTAGACTTCCTTCAATATTTCACTGAGTATAGATCCAATGTATCTTATCCAGCATTCGTTGATAAAACCATATTATCTGACCTAGCACCTCTCCAAGTCTCCGACAATATTTTTACACAGATTCACCTACACTTCTCAACTAGAATTGACAATAACACCAGCAACCCCCAGTTTCCACATGTACCATTGCTTTCCTTTCCCCATCAGCGGGAATTCAAGAGTCAAATAAAAGTTCTTAATCTTCCTTAAAAATTTAACCTTTTCACAAATTTCTTCTACCAGCTCCATCTTTCTTACTCCTATCCAAACTCTTCCGCCGTCCACACCACAATATCCCCTGGATCCGACAACTGAAATCAGATGCCCTAACTAGAATGTCCGGTTTCAGGAATCCCATTATCTTGCTTACAATTTCAATCTTTTTTGGAAATTTCTTCCACCAGCTCCAGCTTTCTTATTCCTAACCGAACTATTCCCGAATCAGAACCTTGATATCCCCTGTGATTCATTGCTCATCTCTACCAACTTCATCCAAACTCCTAGTCGGAATGCCCGATTTCAGGAATCCAGGAGCTGAAGAAACCCTTATTCTCACTTACAAAATTCAACTTTTCGCAAATTCTTCCACCACTACCACCTTTCCTGATCCGATCCAAACTCTTCCCTGCCCACAGCTTGATATCCCCCGCAATCCATTCCTTGTTGCTAACAACTACATCTGATCCCCTAACCAGACCGTTAAATTTTTCGGGAATCCAGGAGTCGAAGAAAGCTTCGTCTTCCTTAAAAACTCAATCTTTTCGCAAGTTTCTTCTGCCAGCTCCAACTTTCTTACTCCTAACCAAACTCTTCCCCCGTCCACACCTCGATAACCCCCGCGATCCATTGCTCGTCTCCAACAACCGCATCCGATCGCCTAACCTGGACTCCAGATTTGCGACCGCATATAGCGCCTTCTTCGCCCTCTCAGCGGCAACCTTGGCGATCCTCACCTTCTCCTCCGCCTTCTCCTTCGCCACAGCAGCCACCATCCCTTTCCTCTCCGCCTCCCTCGCCAACTCCTCGACCATAACCCCAGTGACCGAAAAGCCAGGGGCTTTTTTCGACCGGGGCCTCGGGAGAGGGCAGCAGTCGACGCAGGCGAACGACTCGTGGTCGAGATCGAGACCGAAGAGGCGGCGCTGCGTCGGGACGCAGCCGACGTGGACGCGCCGGGAGCAATGGAGGCAGTCGAGGAAGAGGTCGGTGCCGACGACGGAGGAGAAGCAGTAGGAACACATGGCAGCGGAGCGGACGAGGAGGAGGCAGTCGTCGCAGAGGAGGACGACCCGCCATTGGCTTTCTAGCGGTTGGAGGTTGGCGGGGGGCTGGGAGGGTTTTTTGGCGGGGAAATGGAGGCCGCAGCTGTGGCAGTTGGAGAGGGAGTAGAGGTTGTCGTTGGCATGAGGAGGAGGGATGTGTTGTTTGGTTTGCTCCATTTTTCGTACTTCTTCCTTCGGCTTCTCTTTCTCCGCCATTCACGAGAAAATTAGGGTTAGGAATAGAGACCAACAGGGTTGTAGGATTTCATCCTGATTTTGGTTCATATTGTGTGATTTTGACGAAAATAGGGTTGTAGTTAAACCGAAATTTTGATTCACATATTTATAATTCGAATTTGATATAGTCAAAATTATATTATTATTTTTAGACCAAGCAATGCAGTGAGAATCGATTGGGTTTCGATTTCGATTTGATTTATTCTCCGGTTAATTTGAGAGATGTTTATGTACATTTTTGTTTGGCCAAATCACGATCAAACAAAACTTATATTCACTTTTTGTTCGGCTATGACAATTTGTATTTCATAAAACTTTTAAAAAAATGGTTGTAATAATTTTTTTTTAAATAATTACCTAAAATGAAAGTAATTCAGTTAAATTGGAAGTTACGAAAGCTTTCGCCATCTAAGATGACAAATATATGAAATATATATATATATTTATTTTTTATTTTTTTTACATTTTTGCCATCTGAGATGGCGAAAATTTGGCTTTATTTTTAGGGTTTATTTTTTGGTTATATGTTTAGGGTTTGTTTTCGATTTTTTTTGGGTTTTATGTTTAGGGTTTGTTTTTTGGTTTTATGTTTATGGTTTATTTTTGTTTCTTTTTTGTTGTTGTTTTTTTGGTATAGTTGTGTTTGTTTGTTTGTTTTTTGGTTTTTTTTTCCTGGGTCACTTATCAAAGCTTTTTTTTTACGTTCATATTGTAACGTTTATATTTTACCAACGGCTCTTTCTTTCTCATATCTATAAATTTCTGTCATTCTATGCATTTCTTACTCAATCCACACATACTTTCAAAAAAAAATTCTTCTATTCGTTTCTCACGCAACATAAGGTCATTTTTTACTCAACAGAAGCTAGTTCAGCTCACTCAATGTATTTAGAAACCTACTCTCTTGTCATGGATCAAAATCTAACAATACTATGTTCGATTGGAGATGTGCTAAATGGGTTAGTTTATGAATGAGGTTTAACTAAATTTTTTTTAATTGATCGAAATATTTTGTTTTAGAGTTTACGTAATCAAATTGTTGAGCAATGTTCTATTGATTATGAATTTATATTGGTACATATTTTTTTTAACTAATTGTATAAAGTTAGTTAGTGAACAAGCATAGAAATTTATTCTCGAAGTTAATGTACAAGCAATGTATATTAATATTTATGTAACTTCACCACAACCTATAATTAATATTGTAAGTAGTGTACGTGCTTCTAATCAAGTTAATATTGCTCCTAGTTCTTCTCATCAAGCTATTTCATTTACTGAACAAGAACATATAGTAGATGATAGTAATAACGACGATGAAAACAATGATGATTTAATTAAAAATTTAGATAATGAATTTAGTGGCAATGTTGATAGTGTTAGCATTTCTGGATTATGCGTTAGAAGAAAATTTGATAATCGTTCTGAATTTAGATGTTTTATTAGTGATATAGCAATTGTACATAATTTTACTTGTCATGCTACTTAAAACAATGCTAGTGGGATTGTATATAAATGTAATCGCATGTTGTAAATGATATATATAAAGAACACGAAATATATATTAAATATTGTAAAGCTTTGAAAGCTAGGAAACTTGCTCTATATGAAATAAATGGTAGTTATATTGATGTATATAGTAGTCTTGAAGAGTATAATTTTAGAATTATTGAGACAAATCCAGGTAGCCAATGTTTTATACAAACTACATATGATAATAGATTTAAAGAAAATTTTATTTGTTTTAAGGCATATATTGATAGATTTTTAAGGGGATGTTTACCTGTGATTAGTACTGATGCTACTTTTCTTTCCTCTAGATATCAAGGTATTTTATTTATTGCTTGTGCTCATGATCCAAATTATCAATTATATCCAATTGCTTATGTTGTTGCTGAGAGTGAAAATACTGATTCTTGGACTTTATTTTTAAACGGTTTGAGAACATCTTTTAAAAAATATTTTTATGCATGGAATATAATTTCTTTTATATAAGATAAACATAAATGATTGATAAGGGCTATGCGTGATATCTTTCCAGAATCGCCTTATTTTTTTTGTACTCAACATTTTAAACAAAATTTGAAAAAAGTCTTCAAGTTTCCCCATTTTCAACGTAGTTTAGACTATCTTTCTAGATGTTATAATGAAACAGATGCGAGCTATTATTTGGAAAAAAATGAAGCTGAAAACATAGATATTTATGTAAACCCCCAGATTTTTTTGCAAGAATTTTAAATTGGGATTTTTCGCAATTTTCTGGAATTTTCCGGGAATTTTCTGTAATTAAAATCAGGGATCCTAATTATTAAATAATTTTTATTTAATAATAAATAATATTAAAATATTATGGAAATAACATTTTTTGGTGTAAAATGGAAAACTGGACTTAGGGTAATTTTTCTGGAATTTATCGGACCCCGGATCTATTTTTAAATCACCTAAAACTATTTATTTATTTATTTATTTATTTATTATTATTATTATTATTATTATTATTATTATTAGTTATTTTATCTCCGGCCCAGCCCAGCCCGCTCAGCCCGGCCCAGTCCCCTCCGGCCCAAACCCCTAACGGGTCGGGTCGGGTCCGCCTGAACCCGACCCGCCCGGACCCGCTCCCCAGCCCCCTCCCCCGCCTGACCCGCTCCCCCGCTCCGCTCCCGCCGGCCGCGCCGCCCGCCGCTCCGCCCGGCTCGCCCCGCCCTCCGCGGCCACGACCTCCTCTCCCCTCCGCCTCCTCCGCCTTGCCCGACCGCCTCCTCCTATTTAACCCCTCTCCCATTCTCCCTCCGGCCACCGTCGAACCCCCTGGCTCCGCTCCCGCCGGCCGTGCCGCTCCGCCGTCCACCGCCTCGCCTCGCCCCGGCCAGCCCCTCCGTCCTCCGCCCCTCGTCGACTCAGCCGCAGCCGACAGCAGTGTCACGCCCCGAGGCGTCCCCCGAGTCGTGACCGCCGTGCGGGCCTGGGGTTGCGCCCGCACAAGGCTTTAATGATTTGCATAGCAAGCACATATTCAGAGTACGCAGATAAATTGAAACACAGATTTGAAACATGGAAAAGTTCTCTTTATTGATAATGAACATCTATTACAAACTCCTGAACGAGTCAGCTAATATGCCGAACGGCTTACAAAAAGGGTTGACTCAAAATGAGATAGCAGTCCTGTACATTACATCCTTTTATAAACTCAAACGATAAAGACCTCCAGGCTGGAGGACGGCTTTGCCACGGAGCTGCATTTGTGTATGAAGAGTTGCAGCTTCGGACTTCAAAAGGCTACAGGGGCGCGGTGAAGATGCGCCAACAACTGGACTGGATCGGGAAGACGACTTCGGCTCCTCGCTCGGTTCGCCTTGGTGCGGAGAACCTGTTTCAACGAGGGTCAGCATATCAAAACATGCTGGTGAAGGCGAGCTAGCCTGACTATACCAATCAACACGTTGTTTAGTGAAGCATGCATATTTTTGTGGGTTTCTATCTTGCCTTAGTTCATTTACAAGTAAGCAGCATATTGAATTTACTGAAATGAACGTGCCACCGTTAGGTGGATTTTACCTGACCGTCTGAATTACCTGCACAATACTTACCCTGCCTTCCCTGCCACGAAGACACAAGTTGGTATGCAACAGTTTTAAATATACACGATGATCACTGGCGTGGTGCCATAACGGACATAGTCAAGGACAGGGATAGCATGCAACGAGAACACGACAAGCACACGATGCGTTGCAAGCTATCCCCTCCAGCACACGATGACTACACACGAGTTCCGCCCGGACCGGAACGGTGCCAGTGCCCCAGCGACCGTCCGCAGAACTTACCCTTGTGCACAAGTTGTCCATGATCGAACAATACGTTACTTAAACAATCAGTTACGCCTTCGAGGCAACACGAGCACACGACATATCCATAATTGTTAAGCATTCATGCACTTCAGGCAACACGAGTATGAAATATGTATTTGCACAAGACAAGCAACATTTTATGATTAATTCCAAGCGAACAAGCATGCAGTTAAGTATCCGTTCGTGCGGTTTATTGACAAGCATAATATACCAAGTCTATTCTCTTTTATCTTGGTTTCTTTTATTATTACTTGGTATCGTTTGATCGGGGCAAAGAAGAGTGCAGATTGATTAGCTGTGAAGCTTGGAAGCAGGACTAGCTAATCGGGTTGGTAGCCACTCACTTAGATTTTGGAAAGAAGAAGGAAAGAGGCGCTTCACGACTCCGCTCGCAAGCCGCCTACTGCTCGTTCACCTGCACACGAACAGCTCGATTAATACTTCTTCCTCTCTTTCCAATCTCGGAATAGAAGTGCAAGTCAATGAACGAAAATAATGAAAACCATCGAAACCGTTCAAGAAAACAAGCAAGTCCCAAAACCAACTCAAAGCACGAAAGCAACAAGCGACATCGAAAACCGAGGCAATAAAAGATAGCAGCGGAGAGGTCCCTCCTGACTCTGCCACTAAGCCGATCCTTGGGGCGCAGTCCACTGAATATGGGAATCGATTCCGAAGAAACAAATCCATAACGAGGACGAGTTCTTAATTCAATCTATCCCGATCGAACGATACCGTCTTGTGTTTCTTAGCCGCGATCTCCGCACCGGGAGAACGGGGCGCTACATCCTACCCAACTAATTGGAAGTTTCGTCCCGAAACTTAAGAATAGGACCTACCGTTAGGGATTATTTCGTTCAGGACGACGACCATGAAGGTTCGGACAGGAGGAAATAGCATGGCCTGGATCGCCACAAGCGAGGCATAATCCAAGTCTTTTACGGCAGTACTTCTTAAGGTGCCCTTTTCTTTTACAGAAGTGACAAGTTTTGTTCCAATCCCCGTCCTGCTGACTAGCGTTATTCGGGCGCTTTGTAGCGGTATTTCCTCCCTCGTTGCTTTGGTGTTTGTGACTGGATGTATGCACAGCGCCGGCAGCAACATGAGGATAGAGTGGTTCGAGCGACAGGGCGTGATTCATGACTTCACGCATCGTACGATACTGAGGAACGGCTACGTGCGAATGGATGGCAGGGCGTAGTCCACCTTCAAACCTTCTAGCTCGACTCGCTGCATCAGGTAAATAGGCCCTAGCGAATTTGGAGAGTCGGTTGAATTCGGCGGAGTACTCCTTAACTGTCATGCTGCCTTGCCGCAGCTGCACGAACTCGTTTTCCATTTGACGTTGTACTGGAGGGGGTACAAACTCCTCTTCGAACGCGGCACGAAAAGTCGTCCACGAGATCGGCTCCTCTCCCTGATCAAATTGGAGAGATCGTCGATGCACGTCCCACCAATCGTGCGCGTTGAGGCGGAGCTGTAGTTGCGCGCAGGAGACGCACTTCTCTTCGGGGACCTCTAGCAGAACGAAGTGATCTTCAAGTTCGGCCAACCAATCTAGAGCTACGACTGGGTCCTCAGTCCCGTTGAATGGGGTGTTGCAGACTTTCTTGAAGTGGCCAAAGTCGAAGGCAGTCACGTCCCTCGTCCTTGGAATTTGCGGCGTCTCTACTTCAAGCACGGGCTGTTCCACCGGAGTCGCTGGCGTTGCCGCGGACTGGTTGGATGCCAAAGTCTGAACGATCTGCTGCAGGGTATCTACCTGCTTCTGTTGGACTGAGAATCGTGCTTCTATATTGTCTTGAAACTTGAGCTGACTCTCTTCCGCCCGCTTCTCGGCCCGTTCATAGCGAGCCTCGTCCCTTTGTTGGTTTGCCTCCAACATCTGCAACATTCGTTGGACGGGATCGATGCTTGGCACGGCTCGCTGGCTCTTTGAACTTCCCGAAGTATCCGAACTACTTTCTTGGCCTTGCGTTTCGTCCGGAGTTTGCGCTGCAGATTGCGCTGGAGCCATTCCTTCAAAAGAAGGTAAATTACATTAGGATCATAATGTATTATGGACTTATTGCATGAACATATCTCATTTTGGCCTAGCGAGTTCAAGAGTTCGCACAGGAATTGATCGTTAAAGGAACTTTTCCAGCACGAAGTCTAAGGAACTTTGAATCTGTGCTCTGATACCACTATGTCACGCCCCGAGGCGTCCCCCGAGTCGTGACCGCCGTGCGGGCCTGGGGTTGCGCCCGCACAAGGCTTTAATGATTTGCATAGCAAGCACATATTCAGAGTACGCAGATAAATTGAAACACAGATTTGAAACATGGAAAAGTTCTCTTTATTGATAATGAACATCTATTACAAACTCCTGAACGAGTCAGCTAATATGCCGAACGGCTTACAAAAAGGGTTGACTCAAAATGAGATAGCAGTCCTGTACATTACATCCTTTTATAAACTCAAACGATAAAGACCTCCAGGCTGGAGGACGGCTTTGCCACGGAGCTGCATTTGTGTATGAAGAGTTGCAGCTTCGGACTTCAAAAGGCTACAGGGGCGCGGTGAAGATGCGCCAACAACTGGACTGGATCGGGAAGACGACTTCGGCTCCTCGCTCGGTTCGCCTTGGTGCGGAGAACCTGTTTCAACGAGGGTCAGCATATCGAAACATGCTGGTGAAGGCGAGCTAGCCTGACTATACCAATCAACACGTTGTTTAGTGAAGCATGCATATTTTTGTGGGTTTCTATCTTGCCTTAGTTCATTTACAAGTAAGCAGCATATTGAATTTACTGAAATGAACGTGCCACCGTTAGGTGGATTTTACCTGACCGTCTGAATTACCTGCACAATACTTACCCTGCCTTCCCTGCCACGAAGACACAAGTTGGTATGCAACAGGTTTAAATATACACGATGATCACTGGCGTGGTGCCATAACGGACATAGTCAAGGACATGGATAGCATGCAACGAGAACACGACAAGCACACGATGCGTTGCAAGCTATCCCCTCCAGCACACGATGACTACACACGAGTTCCGCCCGGACCGGAACGGTGCCAGTGCCCCAGCGACCGTCCGCAGAACTTACCCTTGTGCACAAGTTGTCCATGATCGAACAATACGTTACTTAAACAATCAGTTACGCCTTCGAGGCAACACGAGCACACGACATATCCATAATTGTTAAGCATTCATGCACTTCAGGCAACACGAGTATGAAATATGTATTTGCACAAGACAAGCAACATTTTATGACTAATTCCAAGCGAACAAGCATGCAGTTAAGTATCCGTTCGTGCGGTTTATTGACAAGCATAATATACCAAGTCTATTCTCTTTTATCTTGGTTTCTTTTATTATTACTTGGTATCGTTTGATCGGGGCAAAGAAGAGTGCAGATTGATTAGCTGTGAAGCTTGGAAGCAGGACTAGCTAATCGGGTTGGTAGCCACTCACTTAGATTTTGGAAAGAAGAAGGAAAGAGGCGCTTCACGACTCCGCTCGCAAGCCGCCTACTGCTCGTTCACCTGCACACGAACAGCTCGATTAATACTTCTTCCTCTCTTTCCAATCTCGGAATAGAAGTGCAAGTCAATGAACGAAAACAATGAAAAGCATCGAAACCGTTCAAGAAAACAAGCAAGTCCCAAAACCAACTCAAAGCACGAAAGCAACAAGCGACATCGAAAACCGAGGCAATAAAAGATAGCAGTGGAGAGGTCCCTCCTGACTCTGCCGCTAAGCCGATCCTTGGGGCGCAGTCCACTGAATATGGGAATCGATTCCGAAGAAACAAATCCATAACGAGGACGAGTTCTTAATTCAATCTATCCCGATCGAACGATACCGTCATGTGTTTCTTAGCCGCGATCTCCGCACCGGGAGAACGGGACACTACAAGCAGCCGGCAGCAGCAGCTCGGGCAGCTCCCCGAGCCGCCTCCGGCCGCCCGCAGCGCCGACGAGCCCGGCCGCCGCCTCGCCGCGCTGCCCCCGGCCCCCTCCGCCTCAGCCCGGCCGCCCAGCCGCCGTCCCCGCCGCGTCTCCGGCCAATTCCCCAAACCCTAATTCCCAAATTCTCCCCCCCCCCCGTGTCCGACACAGGATACTGTGTCATGTGTCGTGTCGGACACGTCTCGACCCTGAATTTTCAGGTCCCCTTCAGGTACGTGTAACTTTCGCCTCGTAGCTCTGTTTTCAATTTCACAAATTGCGTTGTGAAGCCTGTATGACCCTCTCGGTGTCCGGACAAACTGTTCGGGGCATCGCGTCCTGTGGTGATCGCACACCGCGATCCAAAAACAGGAAAAACCAGACCCTGTTTTACCCCGGAACTGAGTACGCCCCGCCAAACGGGACGACTTGGTCGCGTGCGATCTTCACAGATACGTGCGCATCGTCGATACGGACGTGTGAGTTTTCGTGGAAGCTGATTCGGGTGTGCGTGTACACCGGAATCAACGCGTATCCACGGACATCGCCCCGTATCTGCCTTTTCTGCAATTCACCCTAACTTCGTGCACACACGTCGGATCGAGACGAAACTTGCGCCATCGGACTCGTAGCGATACGCTGGTCCTGTGGGTCAAGTTTGGTTCGATTATGAGAACGTTGACGAAATCGCGTGTCGTGGGCCCCACAGGCCCCGCTCGACGGGCGATTTTGTGTTCGGCTCATCGGAATCCAAATCTGGAAGTTCCGTTGGGTTCGTATCAGCGTTCCTGACCTGTTGACACTAAGTTTGGTGAATTTGGAGACCTTTGACCCGGACACATTTTTCGGTGCAAAGCGGGCCCAACGGCGGACCCCGTTTTGACCCGAAACTGTCGTTTTTGCCCTTGTCTCCAAATTGGACCCAAGGACAGGCGTTTCTAGCTATTTGACATCTTATGAGCGTGATGGTAATGTCTATTTCAGCATTTGGACTCATCTCTGGATATTTCCCCGAAGAATTATTAATCGGATCCAAACAACAGGCAAGTACCTGCACTTCAAGTTTAATCTTTATATTGTGATAGTTAATTTCCTGCTCTACTAGTACCCTTGATGATTACACGTAGTGCTAGAATACTGAATTTCATGTCTTGGATACTGTATTTCATGTCTTGCTTTTCATGTCGGGTGGGAGAATACCTAGAAGGCATGTAGTTTATCCTTCCCCTTGTCATGTTTAATAGCTGTTGGTACACGACTGTACCTCAGCCGGATCTCGATTGTTCATGTTTAATAGCCGTCTATGACGGCCGGATTAGCCTTATAAACTCCTACATGCCAACTATGTATTCTAAAATAAACACAAGTTCACACAGATAGCTTATGGTCTTGTTGTAGTTCTTGCTGACTGTTGTAGTTTCATTTCCTGTCTCATTTGTTTCCTGCTTTCTCATATTCCTGTTTATAGCATTAACTCTGAGATATTGATGTTCTTCTATGCAACTTTCTCAACATGATACTCAAGTTAATTGTCATGAATATTTAGTTTAATCTTGTTGTGCATTGTGTACTTTGCTCCTTTCCTGACTGGATCCGTTGTTTTAGGCGATGATGAGAACTTTGACCCTACCTATTATGGCCCCTATGAGTTAGCAGGTGACACATATGAGGAGCCGGTTCCCACTCAGGAGACTACCTTTGAGGAGGAGTAGCCAGTTAGTTATTATTTTATTTTCCTTTCAGCATATACTCGGGTTTGTCCCCGATTTATCCTCTGGCTTGTATTAACTGTGGATTGGTTGTCACAGATTAAACATTATGAAATCGTAGCATTCCTATTTCCTGTGATTATTCTTATATGTTTATTATTGTGGATGAGATAGATACTTATTGATCCCAGAAATGACCTAGACAGCGTACTACCGCCGACACTGTGGCGTAGGCTGGACGTGCCCACGCACTCGTGCCCGAATAACCGGGTGCGGGTCGTGACACATTTTTGTGGTGGCCCATGCAGGTCTAAACGACTAAATTGTTCGGTTTCAACTTAGGGACCGAACAGACCTGCAATCAGATTGAGGATTTTAGGAAAAGCTCATCCACTTAATTGAATCTTTCTTGATATTCATACCAGCTTCGAATCATTTTATTGACTTGCATCCTGCCTTGATTCCTGTGCGCCTTTATCGTTTATTTTGGATGCAGAGTAAAGGATCTAACAGCAAGCGACGAAGTTCCTACAAGCTCACCACGAGATGCTCTACCAGCATGACCGTGGAGAACATACAGACTCTTGGAGCAGCTAATGCGCGTAAGTGATTCGTAGATGCCATTTTCTAGTATTGTTTTAGCTTGTGCCTATATGGTTCGTGACCTCAGCCCCAACCTAGTAATTTTAAACTTGCTAATAACCGGGTATGCTTTTGTATTTGATAACTGTAGAGTTTGTAGAATCTTTTGTTATTTTGCTTAATGTAGGTTGTTTGCGAACTTAAATAGTTGGTATCTTCTTTCATCACCATCTAGCGCACTTCATTTTGCTGTACTTGACTTATGCTGCTATTTTATAGCCTAGTTTTGCAAGCTTATCCTTTTATCAAGCTTGTTCATGACATATGTATTAGTGGGTCGACACACTAATACAATTGTCTACTCAGAATCAATGTATTACGGTCTGATCAACCTTAGTGCATTTTGATTCGCCCTTCGCACTACTTTGCGTGGATTGAGATATACAGTTGACTAGTATACCTGCCCTAGACATGTCTGAGCATAACTGTATTAATACGAGCATGTGAATAGGAACTACCAAGATATGATTCAAATCCACAATCGCTTGACAATTCCCACCTGAATACTTTAAAATGCCTTGACCCCGATAATTCTTTCCTATCACCCCACCCTTGAACCCTTTATTATTGATCTTCGTCTTCCCTTATTTCGGAAAGACGAAATCTCGTGCCTGGTATAAGTTAGTACATAGGTAGTACTGGATATGCCACATAGGCCGATCACATACTTGAGGAATTAACTTTCGTAATTGAGGGCATATCATGATCGGCGTTGAAGTTCGAGGATTGAATGACATAGGTAACATATTAAGGAATATTTTCTTAGAGTATATAGTCTTTTGTGATATTGGGTAAACTCTAAGTTGGGTAGCGATGCATTTGTCAACTTGAGAGGAATGTCCTTGGATCGTGACCGAGTAAGGTCAGGTTGGAAGATGCAAGCCATTATAATTTTAAAAATTTAAAGGAGTGACTAAGATGATGTCACGACCCGCACCCGAAAATCGGGCATGAGCCGTGGGTACGTCCAGCCTACGCCGCAGAATCGGCGGTAGAACGCTGTAACGGTCCGTTCTAGGTCAACCATATCTATCTATATCTCACTGAAAAATCCGGCATGACATCTCCAAAAGGAGGGCAAAACCACGCAATATATATATATATCAAAATAATCTTCTCCCGAAGGAGGGCAACCACGCAATATATATATATGAATCTCAATCACAAAATCTAGGGGAAGAAATAAGCACGATGTGATATAAACAAAGAAAACCAGAACCAAGAGAGCAAGACAATCCAAAATAATACAGTCCAAGTCTAAAAGCTACAACATCTCACAGAAGCACAAAAGAATAAGTACAGTCATCCAAAATAAAACACTGGGAACAACCCAGGAAACCCACCTAGCTAACTAGGATGCTATCGGCGTCTCCTCGGCGCACTCCTCCTCGATCACGGGGTCACAACAGTCGTCAATACCAGGCCCGTAGAACGTAGGGCAATAGTCCTCAGGATCCTCTGGAAAAAATATGCCCAGTCAGGACTGGAGCGAAGTACATAACTCTGAAAGCAACTCCAAATACATGGTAAGGTGTATATGACGAGCAATAGAAAAGTAATCAAGATGCACAGGAAATAAATATATGCTGGAGCACAATAAGTAGCTGCAATGTAAACTGGAGAACAATACAAGTAGTGGAAAAATAACTGCAGGTGAGAAACATGAATACTAGCTAAGTGCCTTGAGCACAAGTTCGTTATATGATCGGCTTAGGTTGCACATGAAAGTCACTACGATAACTCCGTTATGCGTGAGTTGCATAACCGACATACACATGAATACTGTTTGGCTTTGATCATATAACCAACTCACTACTCCCCTCCCCCACTAATACCATTGGATCCAATCACAACACGCTACGTACATGATAATAGCTCGCGCACACGAAGGCGAGAGCACAAGAAGCACATGATAGCAAATGATAATCAATACCCGAAGCACATGATGAAATACACGTGATAGAGTACCCGCTGAACACGGTAAGGGGGATAGCACCTCATGACGGGATCCACTAGTACCAGCTCGTGTAATAAAGTGTCAGAATCAAGTATTACAGTTCTAGAACAGGTGATATAAATGCTATCATGAAATAGAAACTATCAGAGGTAGGTACTCGCCTGATGTCCTGAGCAACTGATGAGGATCGAGATCCGGACCGGTATCGCAGGGACCTAATACGAAAAGCAGAATTAAACAGGGTTCTAAGCATTTAAACTGATATAAAATAATTAAAAACAGGCTTCTAGGGCTATTCTAGGTCGAACGGGTCAAACCGGTGAAAATTGGGTCAAAAAGTCAACCCGGGGTCCAAAAAGTCAACTCTAGGTCAAAACTAGGTCAAACGTTGACTTTTACGGTCAACGGGGACAATTATGGTCAAAGCTAGGTCAAACTAGGGTGCCCCTGAAATTCTAGGTCAATCCGAGCTCATTAAGCTACTAAACTCACAAACTCGCCTAATCGAGATACCGGGATACCCTCGGTATCCGATACCTCGCCCTAGGCCACGCACCCCGCCTAAACCCGCTAAAACCTATGCTAGCACGCGTAATTATATATATATAAACATATAAAAATCACTCCCAAGCATTTCCTAGGCTAATGCTCAAATACCCCGCTCGAAACTCAATACCTTGAATATCTCAAGGTATCGAGATACCTCGGTATCTCAAGGTATTGAGGTTTCGCTCTAAAACCCTCTAACTAGCTACCTAGCTATTAATTATATACCTAGTTATTAATCTAGGCTAGGTAATATAGATATCTACTATATTTATATATATCTAAGTATGTATATACCTATGTATATAGATATCCACACACATTTACCTGATTACCCATATACCTTACCCTACGCATAAATATATATACTAACTATAATATATATCTAGCTCTAGGTATATATATATATATCTATGCATATAGATATAGGTATCTACCATATCTACCTATCTATCTATCCATAGATATCTATCTATCTATGTATCTAATCTATTTAACTATCTACGTATCTATCTAGCTACCTATTTATCTAATATCTATCTATTCACCTATCTAACTATCAAACCATCTATCTAGCTATCTATTTAATCTATCTATCCAACTAATAATCTAACTATCTATCTATTAATCTACCTATCTATCTAGTTATCAATATATCTAGCTATCTAGCTATTTACCTATCTATCTATTACCTATCTATTTATCTTACATAACTATCTATAAACTTATCTATCACTATCTCTATAACAATCTATCTATATAACTAACTATCTAACTATTAATCTATCTATATAGATATATAGATCTATATAACTCACTCTAAGCTACCTCCTACTACCCGCTGCTTGCTGCTGCTACTAGCGCTGCGCTGCTGCTCTTGCATTGCTGCTGCGGCTGCTGCATCTCATACTGCTGCTGCTGCTCTGCCTAGCAGCAGCAAGCTGCTGCTGCTGCACTTGCTACTGCTACTGCTGCTGCTGCTGGTTCCCTGCTGCTGCTGTAGGCAGCAGCAGCTGCTGCCTCCCCCGCTGCGCTGCGCTGCACTGGCCACCCCCCTCGCTGCCTATACACCACACACCTATATATATACATATATATATCACTATCTATATATATATATACACACATATATATCTATATATATATAACTATATACATATATATATACACACACTTAACTACACACTCTAACACACACACACTAGCACACTCACACACTAATACACACACACTCACAACACTAACAACACACACACACATAAATATATATACATAGCTACATATATATATATACACTTAATATATATATATATATATATATATCTACACACACTCTCAACTATATATATATACATACACCTATATATATATATACATACACACACACAAGCACACTTACACATATACATATATATTTATACACATAGACATATACATATACAAGTACATAAATATAAATACACACATATATATATAAATATATATACATAAACACACATACATATATATAAATATATATATATATATAGACACATATCAATACAAACACAACCACGCACACAACACTCAAACCACACGCCCTACTCACGCCCAACGACCCCGACACTCACCAATACCCTAAAATACATAAAATATAGCCCGAAAACTCTAGCACACACTCCCCGATACTAACCCAACGTGCGTACAAAGCCGAAACGAGGAAACCAAGTCGAAATGGCCGTTCGGTCATTTCGACGAACACGTGGTGCGCGGCTCGGAAAACCTCCTGAAACGCACACCAAACGAACTCGGAATCGGCCCAAAATTTACCCACGCGCTCTACACGATGTCTAGATCCTAGAAAAAGTGGTCCCGCATCGATTCTAGGCCCGTGGCGGAAACGCACACGCACTTAGAATCGGCGACGACGAAAAGCCCCAATTTCGTCCGAAACGCCCGTTTCTCCGCGACACGGCTTTCCGTGTCCGAACGGAGACACGCACTCACCCTCTAGACACCCGACAACGTCTACCTAGGTCCATCTAACCTAGGGCATCACCCAAAATTGGGCCAAATTCGGATTCCACCCGAATTCGACACAAAACCTAATGTCAAAGTCTCTAAACTCACCCAAACTAGTTCCAACTTCCTCCTACGGGTAGGGTTAGGGTCTAGGAGGGTTCTACAACACTAATTACACTACACAAAAATAATTAGGAAGGAGAAAGTTAGGTTTTACCTCTTGGGAGTTGGAATCCCAAGGCCAAAGTCTCACAATCCCTAGAATTCACCTCCCTCAAGCTCCAAGCCACCAATTCTAGCTCTCACACTAGATCTAAGCTCCTCACACCTAGGTTAGAGAAAATATAAGGTTAGGGTTAGCTTAAGGAAGAAGGAATGAAAGAAGAAAGAAGAAAAATGGAAGAGGGAACTCACCTTGGAGAAGAAGGAAGAAGGAAGAAGAAGTGGAGAAGAAGAAGAAGTGAAGAATATGAAGAGGGGGGCTGTGCTTGCTGTGATCGGGTGGGGGCTGCTGTGTTCTCACAGAAATGGGTAGGTAGGGGCCGGCCATGGGTAATAAAGGGGGTTCCACTAAGTCCAAATGACCAAAATGCCCTCCCGTAACTCGGTTTCGGGTTTCGGGTCTCCAAATGCACTCAAACTAGTTCCAAATCTCTCCAACTAACCTCCTAAAAATAAAATAATAATTCTAGGCCCTAAAATAATTCTCACAAGGGTGTGGGCTGGGTCGGACATGGGTCCACTAGGGTCTGACATGGGTCCAGGCTAGCCAAAATCCTAAAACAATCAAAATAAAAATAATACAAGCACTTAATAAATATAAATATAATTAATTAAATACAATCAACTATTTATCAAATAAAAAAAAATATAACCCTATTTTCTAGAATTGGGTAGTGACAGATGATTAGTGAATTGATATCGAGGACCCAATAGTTATATCTTAGGGTTATGATTTTGAATAATGAAGGTAAAATCATCAATTTGAATTTAGAAGATGAAATTTATAGAATTTCAGACTTGAACATGGGTGGACTACATTTAATTATTTTTCAATTTGATGATTTGAATTACAAATTAAAATTTGATGGTTGGACTAACTAGTTGGATTATTGAGGAGATGAAAAGTTGAAGCATACAGGACTCGAATTACTCCAGAAGAAATTACGATCGTAAATTCATAAGCCCGTGCCAATCTGGAAGATGCTATATGGACTTAATCAAAAACCTGCCTGTGGGTAATTTGAGGAAGTAATAACCATAAATCGAATTTCTGATTTGAACAGTAGTCACCTTAATCATGAAGTAGTTGCAGTGGACATGATTAGGATTTAAAATTTCGCAAGGAGATTGCGATTGAGATACGTGAAGGATTATGGCTTAATTTTAAATTTCGAGGACGAAATTTTATAAGTTGGGTAGATTGTAAACCCCCAGATTTTTTTGCAAGAATTTTAAATTGGGATTTTTCGTAATTTTCTGGAATTTTCCGGGAATTTTCTGTAATTAAAATCAGGGATCCTAATTATTAAATGATTTTTATTTAATAATAAATAATATTAAAATATTATGGAAATAACATTTTTTGGTGTAAAATAGAAAACTGGACTTAGGGTAATTTTTCTGGAATTTATCGGACCACGGATCTATTTTTAAATCACCTAAAACTATTTATTTATTTAATTAATTAATTATTATTATTATTATTATTATTATTATTATTATTAGTTATTTTATCTCCGGCCCAGCCCAGCCCGCTCAGCCCGGCCCAGTCCCCTCCGGCCCAAACCCCTAACGGGTCGGGTCGGGTCCGCCTGAAACCGACCCGCCCGGACCCGCTCCCCCGCCCCCTCCCCCGCCTGACCCGCTCCCCCGCTCCGCTCCCGCCCGCCACGCCGCCCGCCGCTCCGCCCGGCTCGCCCCGCCCTCCGCGGCCACGACCTCCTCTCCCCTCCGCCTCCTCCGCCTTGCCCGACCGCCTCCTCCTATTTAACCCCTCTCTCATTCTCCCTCCGGCCACCGTCGAACCCCCTGGCTCCGCTCCCGCCGGCCGTGCCGCTCCGCCGTCCACCGCCTCGCCTCGCCCCGGCCAGCCCCTCCGTCCTACGCCCCTCGTCGACTCAGCCGCAGCCGACAGCAGCCGGCAGCAGCAGCTCGGGCAGCTCCCCGAGCCGCCTCCGGCCGCCCGCAGCGCCGACGAGCCAGGCCGCCGCCTCGCCGCGCTGCCCCCGGCCCCCTCCGCCTCAGCCCGGCCGCCCAGCCGCCGTCCCCGCCGCGTCTCCGGCCAATTCCCCAAACCCTAATTCCCAAATTCCCCCCCCCCCCGTGTCCGACACAGGACACTGTGTCCTGTGTCGTGTCGGACACGTCTCGACCATGAATTTTGAGGTCCCCTTCAGGTACGTGTAACTTTCGCCTCGTAGCTCTGTTTCCAATTCTGCAAATTGCGTTGTGAAGCCTGTATGACCCTCTCGGTGTCCGGATAAACTGTTCGGGGCATCGCGTCCTGTGGTGATCGCACACCGCGATCCAAAAACAAGAAAAACCAGACCCAGTTTCACCCCGGAACTGAGTACGCCCCGCCAAACGGGACGACTTGGTCGCGTGCGGTCTTCACAGATACGTGCGCATCGTCGATACGGACGTGTGAGTTTTCGTGGAAGCTGATTCGGGTGTGCGTGCACACCGAAATCAACGCGTATCCACGGACATCGCCCCGTATCCGCCTTTTCTACAATTCATCCTAACTTCGTGCACACACGTCGGATCGAGACGAAACTTGTGCCATCGGACTCGTAGCGATACGCTGGTCCTGTGGGTCAAGTTTGGTTCGATTCTGAGAACGTTGACGAAATCGCATGTCGTGGGCCCCACAGGCCCCGCTCGACGGGCGATTTTGTGTTCGGCTCATCGGAATCCAAATCTGGAAGTTCCGTTGGGTTCGTATCAGCGTTCCTGACCTGTTGACACTAAGTTTGGTGAATTTGGAGACCTTTGACCCGGACACATTTTTCGGTGCAAAGCGGGCCCAACGACGGACCCCGTTTTGACCCGAAACTGTCGTTTTTGTTCTTGTCTCCAAATTGGACCCAAGGATAGGCGTTTCTAGCTATTTGATATCTTCTGAGCGTGATGGTAATGTCTATTTCAGCATTTGGACTCATCTCTGGATATTTCCCCGAAGAACTATTAATCGGATCCAAACAACAGGCAAGTACCTGCACTTCAAGTTTAATCTTTATATTGTGATAGTTAATTTTCTGCTCTACTAGTACCCTTGATGATTACACGTAGTGCAAGAATACTGAATTTCATGTCTTGGATACTGTATTTCATGTCTTGCTTTTCATGTCGGGTGGAAGAATACCTAGAAGGCATGTAGTTTACCCTTCCCCTTGTCATGTTTAATAGCTGTTGGTACACGACTGTACCTTAGCCGGATCTCGATTGTTCATGTTTAATAGCCGTCTATGACGGCCGGATTAGCCTTATAAACTCCTACATGCCAACTATGTATTCTAAAATAAACACAAGTTCACACAGATAGCTTATGGTCTTGTTGTAGTTCTTGCTGACTGTTGTAGTTTTATTTCCTGTCTCATTTGTTTCCTGCTTTCTCATATTCCTGTTTATAGCATTAACTCTGAGATATTGATGTTCTTCTATGCAACTTTCTCAACATGATACTCAAGTTAATTGTCATGAATATTTAGTTTAATCTTGTTGTGCATTGTGTACTTTGCTCCTTTCCTGACTGGATCCGTTGTTTTAGGCGATGATGAGAACTTTGCCCCTACCTATTATGGCCCCTATGAGTTAGCAGGTGACACATATGAGGAGCCGGTTCCCACTCAGGAGACTACCTTTGAGGAGGAGTAGCCAGTTAGTTATTATTTTATTTTCCTTTCAGCATATACTCGGGTTTGTCCCCGATTTATCCTCTGGCTTGTATTAACTGTGGATTGGTTGTCACAGATTAAACATTATGAAATCTTAGCATTCCTATTTCCTGTGATTATTCTTACATGTTCATTATTATGGATGAGATAGATACTTATTGATCCCAGAAATGACCTAGACAGCGTACTATCGCCGACACTGCGGCGTAGGCTGGACGTGCCCACGCACTCGTGCCCGAATAACCGGGTGCGGGTCGTGACAATTTACAATTGGCTCGTTGGAATAAATGATTAAACTCGTATTTTTTCACACTGGATAACAACTTATTCTCCTTGTCCCAGATTAGGTATTAACACGTCGAACCTTGCTGAATGCTTCAATAACTGAGTTAAAAATTTACGTGATAAACGAATAACAACACTACTTGATGGGATTCGAGCAAAAATTATAACACTTCAGGATAAGAACCGGCAAAAAACTGCAAATCTTTAAACTTGTTATTGTCCGAAGATGTTGCAAACTATGGCTCTTATCACAAAAGAAAATCACCGTCTGCAAACGTTGAATATAGTTAGATATTTGTTTAAAATATTAGATTGTAAAACAAATAGAACATATGTTGTAATAAAAAATCTTGTCCATGTTTAAAGTGGTATCATACATTGCTTCCATGCGTATATGTATGTTATGCATGTAAGTCTAAAAATATTAGCATCGAGAGTTTTTATCCAGGTACTTTTTCTAAAAAAATATTAAGAAGCGTATATGAGCCGCACCTGGAGCCAATTTCAGTCCCTTACAACCTCCAAAGTACATTGGTTAGAGCTCACATTGGAGTACAAAATGTACGACGCAAGGCGGAAAGACTAAAAAAGAACCAGATCATAGCGAATGATCAAGCTTCAAGAGATCTTTAATGTAGTAACTGCAATGGTTTATGACACAATAGAAGGATATGTACAAGCCAACCAAGAGAATGCAGGCATAATCACAGTTTTTAAATAGTTTTATTTTATGAGAACAATATGTAATTTAATTGAAATAAAAGATAGTTATATTCGAATAAAGTTTATATTGATATAACAATTTCATCGACCTCTTTTGTCTAATTGCCGATAGTTCGGACGATCAATCTCTCTTAGGTTGAGTCAGTCCCTCTTTTCTCGTATATTCTCCAGGGTCGCATCATCACCACCTCCTTGACTGTCCTCCACTTGAGATGGCATCAGTGCTGATAGAGTTGTCAAAATATGCGTATAGTTGGTAATTCCGGGGGCGAATAGGCTATCCCACTAAAAATCTCCCTCATGGGCCCACTGAGTAGTGCCCGCACCGTCCGGTGCCTGAGAAGTGCCCCAGTCAGCCCAGTGAGAAGTGTCTTCGCCAGCCGACTGAGAAGTGGCCTCACCAGCCCACTGAGTAGTGCCTGCACTAATCGTCGCCTGAGAAGTGTCCCAGTCAGCCTACTGAGTAGTGTTCGCACCAGCCGTCGTCCGATAAGTGCCCGCACCAGCCGACGTCTGAGAAGTCCCCTCGCCAACCTGGTGATGAGGGACATCGTCATCTTGCAGTGGCAGACTATCAGCCTGGTACCAAACAAAGGTATACTTCCTAGGGGGACGTGTTTGTCGTTATCCAACAAGACCCTGAGGATAATCTGCTGGAATACGTAATGGAGGGTTCGAAGGAATTGGGCCTAGTTGCATAGCAGCCAAAAAATTGTCAACCGTTGTGCGCAATGGTATTAGGGTTATAAAAATGTTTTGGGTTATGGTTAAAATGATTAGTATTAGTATTAGTATTAGTATTAGGATTAGGGTTACGATTAGAAAAATTGTAGGGTTAGGGTTAATTTTTCATAAATTTTTCGGTTTGGCTAAACTTAGGATTATGGTTAAAATAGTTAGTGTTAGTAATGATATTAGGATTAGAAAAATAGTTATGGTTAGGGTTAGAGTTAGGTTAACATAGTTAGTTTTTCTAACGGGTTATGGTTAAAACAGTTAGTATTAGTATTAGGGTTATGATTAGAAAAATAGTAGGTTTAGGGTTATGGTTAAGGTTAATTTTCCATAATTTTGTCGGTTTGGCTAAACTTAGGGTTATTGTTAAAATAGTTAGTGTTAGTAATGATATTAGGATTAGAAAAATAGTTAGGGTTAGAGTTAGGTTAACATATTTAGTTTTTCTACCGGGTTATGGTTAAAACGGTTAGTATTAGTATTAGGATTAGGGTTAGGATTAGAAAAATGGCAGGTTAGTGTTATGGTTAAGGTTAATTTTTCATATATTTTTTTGTTTGGCTAAACTTAGGATTATGGTTAAAATAGTTAGTTAGTAATGATTTTAGTATTAGAAAAATAGTTAGGGCTAAAGTTAGGTTAACATAGTTAGTTTTATAGAAATTGTATTAAGAAAAATGATTAGGTTTAGGATTATGGTTAAAATGGTTAGTATTATAGTACACTATAACTATAGCCATTTTTCTAACTCTAAATCCTAATAATTTTAACTATAACCATAACACTAACTACGTAGTAACACTAACACTAACTACGTAGTAACACTAATTACTAACACTAACATTAACTACTTAGAATTAGCAAAATAGTTATGATTAGGATATAATCATAACTATTTTGCTAAATAGTAGTATTAGATTATAACTAAAATTCAAATTCAAATTCAAATTAATAGTTTTTCTTCCATCATACTAAAATTAATTAAGAATTGTAACTATCAAAAATAAAATGATACAACTATTTAGAAAAAATGATTAACATGCTAAATATTAACACTAACACTATATTATTCAGTTTTTGTAGAAATATTTCTCATGCCCTCATCATGCTAACAATTATAATAACATTCTAACCATTATAAGAATGACTAACAACATAGTTTATACTAAATGATTATGGTTACTAGGATGAGGATTACAACTATAATTATGGCTAAGATTAGAAATCAAACCTTATAATAAAATTTTGATTATGGCTACTAAATGATACAACTATTTAGAACAATTATAATTATGGCTAAAAGTATTACTTAAAAAAATAAAATAAAAATATTACAAATCAAACCTCCCTCTCTTCTTGTTCTCCTTCTCTGCTACTGCTTCTCTACTTCCTCCTCCACTCCAAACGAATACCACTCTTCTGTGGATTCACTACTTCTTCCTCCCTCCTTATACATACAACCCACACACCAACAACTCACCCACCCTATTAAACCAACCACCCTCTTAAACCGGTCAAACCGTATTAAATATCTCCAACCATTCACCAAGCTGCCCATTTTAGTTGGCAAAAATTGGACATGTCCAAATTTTTGCCTACTACGTTGCGAAAATCTAACGCCACGTCAGCAGCTGAACCACACTATGCCACGCTCCGCCACGTAAGCATATTTGTTCAAATTTTGCCAACATAGTTGACGAAAATATGCAAATCTGATTTAAAAAATTTATTTGTGGCTTTTTCGCCATCTGGGATGACGAAAGCTTTCGTTACTTTAATTTTTTTTTATAATAGTTTCTTTTTTGATAATTTATTTAAAAATATTTTCGGTACAACAATTTTTTTGAAATTTTCTATAAATTATGACAATAACACTCAAACAAGAAAAAATAATAATACAAATATAAGCACTCCAATACATGAGACACATCTTTTTTATTTAAATAATTTCTGACATAATTTTTAACTTTTGCAATGTCTCCGGTGATTCTTAAGATATAAATTATTTTTCAACCATTTACATCTCCATCTCCAATCTCCAATCTCCAATCTTATAATGCGGCTTGAAATCGACTCAAAATTGAGCCGTCCAAGTCGTAAGTAAATATTCAACTAATTTAAATTTTTTTTTTTAAAATACGGGATATAAATAAAATCTTAAACTAACTTCTCTTTTATCTGTCCAAGCCATAAATAAATACTTAATTAATTTAATTAAAAGAAAAACTTACGAGAGATTAAAAAAATCTAAAACCGTAAGTATTACTCAACTAATTTAATTTAAAAAAAAAACTTACAGGAGATGAATAAAAACTTAAACCAACTTTTATCATATCGGTCAAAGCCATAAGTAAATACTCAACCAATTTAAATTTTTTTTAAAAACTTATAATTGCGAGATAAAAAAGTCCAAATTAAATTATTCTTGACAAACAATTATTAGCATTAAATATACGTGTAACGGATGTGTGCGTTACTAGTGACTAAATAAAGGGCACATAGGAATACAGGCACAATCTGAGAGAACGATTTGTATTATTTGAATTTGCGTACTTAGTCTAAAAATGAGAAGTCAATGCCGAGATCGGAGATGAATACATTTCGACGGAAAAAGAAGTTGCATATTTGGATGACGATGTTTTCTAATACACTGGACGAAAACAACGGGGCTGATACTCGCCATTATATTCCAGATTTCTCCTTTGACCGAAACACACAGTTGCATGTACTGTCACATATTATCGACATATTCGACAAACCAACTTAATCTATAATTACAGTATAGAATGAATATCCAATCGTTTTTATGCAAATCCACGAGAAATCTGGTCTAATCGTGCTTCATTATTTTCTAAAGTGGGATATTAGTCAGATATCCGTCGAAAATCCGTTTCAAAAGGGATTTCACCTGCTTTTTATTGTCTTGTCGGTTTTAGTGCAAAATCGTGTCCGGCCAATGTTTATAAAAAAATAAAAAAAAAGTGTAGGAATGCAATTTCATAGGAATAGACATAGGAGAAAAAATTTCAATCCTTTTATGTTCAAATACATTCTGTCAGACGGTCTCATGAAATTCAAACAAGCCCTTGTGTGTGTTTATATCTACTTGTTTATTGGTCGATACAAAGACGCACAATGTATTTGATTTTCGTCAGATGATCTGGTAGAATATTTTAGAAAATAAAATTTTAGAAGAAAAAATTTCTCCTCTGTCTGTATCTACAAAATTTCTTTCTTGTACTGAAAATTTCTACAAGTAATATGAACCTTACATGTTAATCTAGAGACCCTTTTTTTTTCTTAAAAAATGATATTGCTCGTTCCCCCTCTTTTTCCATAAATCTTAGGAGAGGTTTTATATTTATTATTACTAGTATATACGCACGTGCGTTGCACGTATTTTATATTACTTGAAAAAAAATAATAGTTTATTAAAAGAACAAACCACAATTTCTTAATTTTATTATAGGTGGAAATATAATAGGCAGGAGCATGAAAGTTGGGAGAAATTAAATGACGGGAATATGAAAGGTTTCTCTTATCTCTTGGGTTCATGTGCCTACTTTGCATGCATTCTTTATTAACTTTTGTTTTATTCTCCAAACTACCTATTTTTCATACATGCATATCTTTGTTTTATTAACTATCATTCCCCAAGTTGTCTCATGCATGCATACATACATTTAATACGTATTTAATTACTGTTTTTAATTACTTAGATATCCTTATCAACGTTAATACATATTGAAATGTAATGAAGGGTATTTTTGGAACGAAAAATTTTCACGGTGAAGCCTAGTTTTGGCATTATATAGTAGAATAGATTATTATGAGAGATCTTAAATTTTATTTTTTCTATATATGAATCTCCATAACTAATTTAAATTTATTTGAATAGATTTTCCATATATTAAAGTTGAGATTTAAAATTTTAAATAAGGAATTTGGATGTTGTTTCATAAAAGACTAAAAAGTAATATTTTAAAAGAATATTTCATATAAGATAATAATATTTAATTATATTACGTATAAGATAATAAGTTTGATGAATTACAAGAAAGATAATACATCGCCAGTAAGAATGTCGGTATGAATGCAGCAGTCATATCACACTATTAATGGGTTGCACCATTGATATTGGCACTTTCGGCTGGTAATTTTTTTACATTTTTTTTAAAGGGTGTGCTCTCAAATCGCTATTAGCATTGACGGTTTGGAGACAAAACTGACAATAGCTTCAGCTGCTTTAGAGCAATTTTCTCTCTCACTATTATGCCATTAATAATGTCATTGCTCATGTGTCACGTCGCAGAACCAGAATACTGGAGAGCGGGACTGACAAGACCAGCTACGTATACTTAGAGTACACTGGTACTCTGCATATACGGTGAAGCTTTAAGACATGAGGTTTTATTAGTTCCAAATACTTCCAAATTACTTGCTACCTTTAAGCAAGGGTAAGGTTTTATTAGTTCTAGGCTTCTAATACTATATTCAATTCTCATGTTAAAATCTACACTAACTCTAGCATATAGGAATGACCTATCTACTATCCTACTAAGGGTAACCGTCTTCTCAAAAATTTATATCAAGCATGTCTTCTTCCGCCTTGACAAAGATTTGCTTCTGGAGAAAACATCGTGCACGAACATTCATCTCTCCGAAAGAGGAAGAGATGATAAACAATAATAAGGATGTCGAGAAAATTTAAAAGAGTACAATTATGAAGTCCAAGGGCGATAATCAAATGCTAAAGAATTTTCAAGTCAGTTTGTGGATTGAGATGCTAACACTGCTAACTTTGATTACAGGCTCGCTCTGTACCGAAAAGTAATCGAAACGATTTAATCAGGACCTGCATGGGCCACCACAGCGCACCTTATTCTTTCGTTGCATACCATCATCGTCATGACTATTGTCCTTATAGCATCATGTCAGTGATCCCTTCGTATATTTAAACCAGTGCAAGCTAACTTGTGTCTTCGTGGCAGGAAAGGACATGGTAAGTATTGTGCATGTGGTTCAGACGGACAGGTAAAAGTCATCAAACGGTGGCAAGTTCATTTCAGTGAAATATATATATATATATATATATATATATATATATATATATATATATATATATATATATATATATATATATATATATATATATATATTGCTTGCTTGCTTGCTTGTAAAATGAACTAAGGCAGGATAGAAAGACCACAAATAAGTTGCATGCTTCATATAAACAACGTGTTGATTGGTATAGTTGGGTTAACTCGCCTTCACCAGTATATTTTGATGCACTGACCCTCGTTGAAACAGGTTCTCCACACCAAGGAGATCCTGCGAGGAGCTGAAGTCACTTCCCAATCCAGTCCAGCTGCTGGCACGTCCTGATCGTGCCTTATTTTGAAGCATTTTGAAGACCAAAGGAGCAAGCAAACTTAACTCTTGCATCTCCGTGGAAAAGTCATCGTCCCGTCTGGAGGTCTTTATATTTTGAAGTTTTACTACAAGGATGTAATGTACATGATGTAAACCCCTGAATTTTTCCAAATTATTAAATCTTGGATTTTTCCCAATTTTTTGGAAATTTTCGGGAATTTTCTGTAATTAAAATCAAGGCTTTAATTAATAAATGATTTTTAGTTGGCAATAAATAGTATTAAAATATCATGAAAATAAGATTTTTGGGTGTAAAATAGAAAACTGGACTTGGGGTAATTTTCTGGGATTTTATTGGGTCTCAGACTTATTTTTTAAAAGCCTAAAAACTATTTTTTATAATTAATTAATTATTTCTGTTACTATATTTATTTTTATTATTATTATTATTCTATTTTATTATTTTTTCCGGTTTTGGGCCCGGCCCGGCCCAGTGGGCCGAGCCCAGCGCAACCCAGCCCAGCCCGGCCATAGGCTAGCGGGTCGGGCGGGTCGGTCAGACCCGAACCAGCGCCCGACCCGGAACCCGCCCGGTCACCCCTACCCAGTCCCCGTTCTCCCCGACTCCGGAAACCCCGCCGGAAATCGCGCGCCACCCGGCCACGCCCTCCTCCACGTCGCCTCCCCTCCGGATCCCGCGCCCACGACCGCCCGGCCGAGCCCCATCGAACCCCTATAAAATCCACCCGCCGAGCTCCCCCAGGCGTCCGCAGCAGCAGCATCCGCGGCTGCTCTCCCCTCGCCTGAGCCGCCGCAGCCCCGCCGTGACCTCGCCGACGGTCGACCAGCCCCGGCGTACCCTCCAGCAGCACCGGACACGCCGCGGACACGACCCAGACGCGGATACAAGCCCGGACACGCCGCTGACACGTCCAGGACACAGAATCGCGTATCGGACTCGAAATACCCCGATCCCGAGTCCGAGGCCTCCCCTCGGTGCTCCTCCACCAGCTTCCCGGTAGGTGCCGCTATCAAAACGCACTGTCCCTTCCAAAACCACTCCCCTGTCCGACCGGGACTGACAGAATAAAGCTCTGTCAATCCCGGGATAGCCTAGAAATTGATAGGTTATAGTTAATTAGTAGATTAATGATTTGTTAGTTTTGGTTGGTTAATTAATTAACGATTTAATACAACGATCCTCAATACGTATATTAATTATATATATATAATAAAATAAAAACCTTATTAAATATTACGTAATTAGTAATTATTTAATATATAATTCTGAAATGATTTTCAGTATTCAAAATATAATATGTTAGTATTTAAATAGGTTTTTCCAAAATATTATTCTCTTACAAATTGATTGCTAAAAAAAAAAACGATATTATGTTATTATAATCGTACTTTCCTATTTTTCTTATTAGAAACAAAACGATATTTTACCGTAAAATAAAAATATAATATTTTCTACGATAAAATAAATAAGTTTTATTATTATTAAAAAGGGTTTTTGATTACTAAATTACTATTACAAATTATTATTATTATTAATCGATCGTTGGATTGAATCATTAACTTAGTTAACTAATCAAGTCAGATTAAAACCCTTTTTGTTTAAATTCTAAAATCAGATTATTAATAATTGTAGGTCCCTGTAACTAAGGTTGAGACCGTCGCGACCTCTCACTCGCGTCACCAACCAACTCCAGGCAAGTTTCATATAATTCAAAACCCGTATTTTAGTTGTAGTTAAATATGTTGCATGTCATATAGATATTGGGACGACACTTGATTCACGGAACCGACTGATTGACTGATTGACTGACTCATTGACTCATTGATTATTGCCTTGGGAACTGGGGAGAAAAGTTAGCACCCGTGGTCAAAGCCCCCTTATTGCCTCATTGTGGATAGCTGAAGTCCAACCTCACTGGACTGACGCCGCACCGTGTTCACTAGAACACAGATTGCCTCCAACCCCAACCGGCCATGGGATGCTACCTGTCTCAAAACACTTTTAGTGATTGTAGTTTGTCATCATTTGCTTCATCGACATTTACTGTTCTTGTTTCATATTTGTTGCATACAAAAATATAAATATTGTTCAAAACTATCTCATTGCATCATTTTAATTATCGTTAAGATGCTGGAATTGGATATATGTTCTTGCTCCCTCCTGACTGGAGATTAACAATTTTAGGTGATTACGGTGACGATGAGGCGTATGACACCTTTTATGGTCCGGACCAGAGTACTGAAGCCCTAGCTGAACCTAGCCAGGAGGCCGATGTTTAGTTGTTTCCCTTTTATTTTTTTCCAAATTGTAATAATCAGGGTTGAAGTAATAACCCTGGACCATGTTTTCTTTAATCTTTGCTTGTAAAAGAATTCCTCTTTCGGACTTAGCAATAAAATTGAATTTCCTTCATGTATTCTGGATGTCTGTGTGTTACTACGGATTGATACAGCTTACTGCCGCCGTCTCACAACGGTGCAGGCTGGGCATGATCCGACTGGACCCAGATTATTGGGATCGGGTCGTGACATGTTTTCAGTGGTGGCCCATGCAGGTCTCGAACCTACGAATTTTTCCAAATTATTAAATCTTGGAAATAAGATTTTTGGGTGTAAAATAGAAAACTGGACTTGGGGTAATTTTCTGGGATTTTATTGGGTCTCAGACTTATTTTTTTAAAAGCCTAAAAACTATTTTTTATAATTAATTAATTATTTCTGTTATTATATTTATTTTTATTATTATTATTATTCTATTTTATTATTTTTCCGGTTTTGGGCCCGGCCCGGCCCAGTGGGCCGAGCCCAGCGCAACCCAGCCCAGCCCGGCCATAGGCTAGCGGGTCGGGCGGGTCGGTCAGACCCGAACCAGCGCCCGACCCGGAACCCGCCCGGTCACCCCTACCCAGTCCCCGTTCTCCCCGACTCCGGAAACCCCGCCGGAAATCGCGCGCCACCCGGCCACGCCCTCCTCCACGTCGCCTCCCCTCCGGATCCCGCGCCCACGACCGCCCAGCCGAGCCCCATCGAACCCCTATAAAATCCACCCATCACCGCCTCCTTTCCCCCCAAAACCAAACCCTAACCCTAGATCGACGAACTCCGGCGAGCCCGTCCGCCGACCACGACTGCCCTCAACCTCCCGCAGAGCTCGCCGCACCTGACTCCGGCCGCCCTCGACCGCCAGCACCCGACGCCAAGGCCCGAGCCCCTTCATCTTCCTCCCCTCTTCTTCTCAGCCCTCCGCCGGCTATCCCGAGCCCCCTCGACGCCGCCTGTGACCTCGCCGCCCCTCGGCTGAGCCGCCGCAGCCCCGGCCCGACCTCGCCGACCGACGGCCAAGACCCCAGAGCCCCGGACACAGCACAGGATACGCGGACACGGCCCAAACCTACCCGGACACGCCGCTGACGCGTCCAGGACACGATACGGACACAGAACCGCGTGTCGGACTCGAAATACCCCGATCCCGAGTCCGAGGCCTCCCCTCGGTGCTCCTCCACCAGCTTCCCGGTAGGTGCCACTATCAGAGTGCACTGTCCCTTCCAAAACCACTCCCCTGTCCGACCGGGACTGACAGAATAAAGCTCTGTCAATCCCGGGATAGCCTAGAAATTGATAGGTTATAGTTAATTAGTAGATTAATGATTTGTTAGTTTTGGTTGGTTAATTAATTAACGATTTAATACAACGATCCTCAATACGTATATTAATTATATATATATAATAAAATAAAAACCTTATTAAATATTACGTAATTAGTAATTATTTAATATATAATTCTGAAATGATTTTCAGTATTCAAAATATAATATGTTAGTATTTAAATAGGTTTTTCCAAAATATTATTCTCTTACAAATTGATTGCTAAAAACAAACGATATTATGTTATTATAATCGTACTTTCCTATTTTTCTTATTAGAAACAAAACGATATTTTACCGTAAAATAAAAATATAATATTTTCTACGATAAAATAAATAAGTTTTATTATTATTAAAAAGGGTTTTTGATTACTAAATTACTATTACAAATTATTATTATTATTAATCGATCGTTGGATTGAATCATTAACTTAGTTAACTAATCAAGTCAGATTAAAACCCTTTTTGTTTAAATTCTAAAATCAGATTATTAATAATTGTAGGTCCCTGTAACTAAGGTTGAGACCGTCGCGACCTCTCACTCGCGTCACCAACCAACTCCAGGCAAGTTTCATATAATTCAAAACCCGTATTTTAGTTGTAGTTAAATATGTTGCATGTCATATAGATATTGGGACGACACTTGATTCACGGAACCGACTGATTGACTGATTGACTGACTCATTGACTCATTGATTATTGCCTTGGGAACTGGGGAGAAAAGTTAGCACCCGTGGTCAAAGCCCCTTATTGCCTCATTGTGGATAGCTGAAGTCCAACCTCACTGGACTGACGCCGCACCGTGTTCACTAGAACACAGATTGCCTCCAACCCCAACCGGCCATGGGATGCTACCTTTCTCAAAACACTTTTAGTGATTGTAGTTTGTCATCATTTGCTTCATCGACATTTACTGTTCTTGTTTCATATTTGTTGCATACAAAAATATAAATATTGTTCAAAACTATCTCATTGCATCATTTTAATTATCGTTAAGATGCTGGAATTGGATATATGTTCTTGCTCCCTCCTGACTGGAGATTAACAATTTTAGGTGATTACGGTGACGATGAGGCGTATGACACCTTTTATGGTCCGGACCAGAGTACTGAAGCCCTAGCTGAACCTAGCCAGGAGGCCGATGTTTAGTTGTTTCCCTTTTATTTTTTCCAAATTGTAATAATCAGGGTTGAAGTAATAACCCTGGACCATGTTTTCTTTAATCTTTGCTTGTAAAAGAATTCCTCTTTCGGACTTAGCAATAAAATTGAATTTCCTTCATGTATTCTGGATGTCTGTGTGTTACTACGGATTGATACAGCTTACTGCCGCCGTCTCACAACGGTGCAGGCTGGGCATGATCCGACTGGACCCAGATTATTGGGATCGGGTCGTGACATGTTTTCAGTGGTGGCCCATGCAGGTCCCTGTTTACAACCTTTGGTCTAGTCAACTCAGGCTAGCCAAACAAACCGACTTGCCTTTGACTTTAGGTTTAGTATGACTTTAGGAAAACAGACTCTAGAAACAATTAGAACACTTAGAATTCTTGAGAAAATTTCAATCTGTCACATCATAGGACCAAATTCTTCTATCTATACATATATATAATTATTTTTGCTTGCTTATAGATCATAGGTTACCTTGCTTATGCTTGCTTCCTAAACCTTCCAGAAGATGGCACGGGGAAAGACAACCCGTTCCGGCCCAGCCGAAGAAGAGGCTTCGTCTTCTGAGCACACCCCAACTCAAGCTCAGTCCGACCCCTCTCCGTTGCAGCTCACAGATCGCCCCCATGCTGCAAGAGCGCCCCGCGCTGCCTACACTTCAGTAGTGCATGCAGCTCCACCCATTCCTCCCAGGACCACATCAATTCCAGCCGATGTGACTCCTCCTGTTGCACCACCTGTGCCAGTGGACCCCGCTGAACTCGTAGGCCTGCTACGAGGAGTTCTTGAAGCCCAGAGGGCCCAAGCTGAAGCAAATCGCGAGCAGACCGCGATTATGAGAGAGGGCATGGAGAACGCCCATAATGTAGCCATGGCAGCGCTAGGAACATCCCGGTCAGAACAGGAACCTGCCAAGGTAATGGAGGATTTAAAAGCTTGGATTCCATTAATGAATTTCTAGTCTAACCACAAACCTGTTATCCAGGTAAAGGTTGGAACTGTGGAAAACTTTAAGAAGTTGGACCCGCGTCCCTTCAAGGGGACCGAAGGCATCATCTACGCAGACGAGTGGCTAGATGATATGGAGCGACTCCTCAGTGTCGCTCGACTCCCAGACGACCTCATGGTTGAGGCCGTAGCACTCCAGCTGAGAGATTTGGCTAACATTTGGTACCGCAACGAGCCAAGATTTCGAGCTGGAGGGATTTCCTGGCGGCTATTCAAGAAGCAGTTCAAGCGGAAGTTCTTTCCAGAGGCTGCCCTCGAAGCTATGGGAAGACAGTTTCAAGATCTGAAGCAAGGAGACCGCACAATTGAAGAATATGCGGCTGAGTTCAACAGGCTTGGTAGGTTTGCAAGCCACCTGGTGGACAACCCTGTGGAACGTGCTAAGAAGTTCCGGCACGGACTACGTGAAGAGGTCCGCACCTTAGTAGCTGCTAACGGTGCGAAGACTTATGACAAGATGTTGAAGGTGGCCCAAGATGTAGAGGCCAGTTCACCTGCTCGACCCAAGAGGGAGCATCCAGGGTCAAGCAACAACTATCAGGGCAACAATAAGAGGCACAGCAACAACAACAATAGGCCCTCCTATCCCCAGCAGTCCCAGCAACAACAGCCAACAGCGGCCAACAAAGCGCATCAGTACAACCAACCAAAGGCGGTCAACTGCGTCTACTGCAAAAGGCCAGGTCATACCGCAGAGATCTGCAGGAAGAAATTGGGACACTGCCTTGCTTGTGGATCTGCCACCCATCAAGTGAAGGACTGCCCCACAGCATACAACAAAACTGGAGCTGGACAGCAGAGAGGTCCACTGCCTACCCAGCAGCAGCGCTACAACCAGCACAGAGCCGGGCAAGCTTTTGCCTTGACTGTGGAAGAGCTGACTGTGGAAGAGCCAGAAGCTGAACCCGAGACGGAAGGAGATGTCATCGCAGGTCCCATTCTACTTCATTCGCACCCTGCCTTAGCATTATTTGATTCTGGAGCATCACACAGTTTTATATCTGCAAACTTCATTTCTGCACACCATCTAGTTACTGGCATAAGTAAGATAATCTGTAGAGTTATGACTGGTGGAGGACCAATACCCATTAGTGAGACTTGTAGCTGCCCAGTCACTATCTCGGGACATGAGTTTCAGACTCAGTTCCTAATAATGCCTCTGCCAAACTATGACGTAGTCTTGGGCATGGATTGGCTTAGTCAGCACCATGCTCTGATAGACTGTCGAGAAGGCTGCGTAACTCTAGATCCACCTGGAGGACCTAAACTCAAAGTGATTCGAGCACCTGAAGGCGTGGAATGTGTGTCCTACACATCCATCACTGAAGAAACCGGACCCCCTCATCCTCTCATAGCGGAATTTATAGACGTCTTCCCAGACAATCTTCCAGGGCTACCCCCTGATCGAGATGTGGAATTCTCGATCGATCTTATACCTGGCGCAGCACCAATCTCCCAACGCTGCTACCGAGTGAATCCCAAGGAGTCCAAGAAAATGAAAGACCAGATTGACGAGCTTCAGGCGCAAGGATTCATCAGGACCGGTGCCTCACCCTGGGGTGCACCAGTCTTGTTTGTACCCAAGAAGGATGGGACAGTTAGAATGTGCATAGACTACCGGGCATTGAACAACATCACTATCAAGAACAAGTACCCGCTGCCCCGGATCGACGACCTCTTCGACCAGCTGAGTGGAGCTAAGGTTTTCTCGAAGATAGACCTCAGATCGGGTTACCATCAAATCAAGGTGAGGAAGGAGGACATCCCAAAGACGGCATTCAACACCAAGTATGGACAATTTGAATTCTTGGTCATGCCCTTTGGTCTTACAAATGCCCCAGCAGTGTTCATGAATCTCCTGAACAAGGTCTTCCACAAATACTTGGACCAGTTTGTCGTTGTTTTCATTGACGACATTCTGATCTATTCGAAGACCAAGGAAGAACACGAGCAGCATTTGAGGATAGTTTTAGAAATCCTCAGGAAAGAAAAGCTATATGGAAAACTGTCCAAGTGTGAATTCTTCTTAGACAAGGTGGACTTTCTCGGCCACGTTGTCACAGGAGAAGGCATATCAGTGGACCCCAAGAAGATAGCTGCCGTGGAGACATGGAATACCCCCAGTTCAGTTGCAGAGATCAGAAGCTTCTTGGGCTTGGCTGGATATTACAGGAAATTCGTGAAGGACTTTGCAAGGATTGCTGAGCCCATGACCAAGCTAACCAGGAAGAATGAAGAGTTCGTCTGGACCGAAGCGTGCCAGGCGTCATTTGAAGAGCTGAAGAGAAGGCTAACAACAGCGCCGATCTTGTCGCTACCCTCAGGATCAGGAGGATTCTCAATTTATAGCGACGCGTCCGGCAAAGGATTAGGATGTGTGCTCCAGCAACATGAAAAGGTAATTGCTTATGCTTCCCGGCAATTACGGACTCATGAGAAGAACTACCCGACGCATGACCTGGAGCTAGCAGCAGTCATCTTCGCCTTGAAGCTGTGGAAGCACTACCTGTACGACGAAAGAGTAGAGATATACACGGACCACAAAAGTCTCAAGTATGTCTTTACACAGAAGGAGCTCAACATGCGTCAGAGACGATGGTTGGAGCTCATGAAGGACTTTGATATCAGCCTGCAGTACCATCCCGGAAAGGCTAATGTGGTCGCCGACGCACTTAGTCGATATCCGATGGCGATGTTCTTGACGACCGATCGGTACCTACTGGAGGACATGGAGAAGCTGGGACTAGAACTCGTATTGCCTGCAGAAGAAATGAAGAAGCTTGGACGGGAAGCAATAGTACCCGGCGCTGACTTCCCCATGATGCATTTGCAAGTGCAATCTAGCTTGATGGACAAAATCAAGGAAACTCAATTCAAGGACGGAGCATTGTGCAAGCTCAGGGACCAGGTGTTAGCTGGCACACTGGAGGGATTCTCTATTTCAGACGGCGAAACACTGAGGAATGGCACCAGACTTTGTGTACCTGCTGGTGAAGTGAGAGAACAGCTGATGCAGGAAGCGCATCACTCACAGTATTCCATCCACCCTGGAGCAAATAAAATGTACCGAGATATACGGGAGCACGTATGGTGGTATGGAATGAAAAAGGACGTCTCAAAATTCGTTGCCAAATGCTTGATCTGCCAGCAGGTGAAAGCAGATAGACAAAGACCAGCAGGACTTCTTCAGCCACTGCCCATTCCAGAATGGAAATGGGAGCACATCACTATGGATTTTGTGTCAGGGTTGCCTCGATCCCAAGGAGGGAAGGACGCTATTTGGGTGATCGTAGACAGATTGACTAAGTCTGCCCACTTCATTCCCTTCAAGGTTGGTTTATCCACCGAGAAGTTAGCTGCCCTATACATGAGGCAAATCGTCCGGATACATGGAGTTCCTGTGAGCATTGTATCAGACCGAGACAGCCGCTTTACTTCTCACTTCTGGAAGAGCTTGCAAGAGAGTCTGGGGACCCAACTGAAGTTCAGCACTGCATATCACCCACAGACCGACGGACAGTCAGAGAGAACCATCCAGACGTTAGAGGATATGCTGAGATCTTGCGTCCTGGATTTTGGAGGATCATGGGAGGACCACCTACACTTGGTAGAGTTTGCTTACAACAACAGCTACCAGGCCAGCATCGGCATGACTCCTTTTGAGGCTCTGTATGGACGTCGTTGCCGCACTCCCTTGGCTTGGGACGACGTAGGAGAACGAGTCATGCTGGGACCTGAGATGATTACAGATGCGGCTGAAAAAGTCAAGGTGATCAGAGACAGACTTCGGGTGGCTCAAGATCGTCAGAAACATTGGGCGGACAGCCGTCGCCGACTTGTGGAGTTCGAAGCAGGTGATAGTGTCTTCGTCAAGATCTCCCCCACCAGAGGAACTATCCGTTTTGGCAGAGCTGGAAAACTGAGTCCCAGGTATATCGGCCCATTCGAGATAGTGAGCAGAGTTGGAGAGGTGGCATACAGAGTGGCGTTACCACCTAATCTTGAAGGCGTGCACAACGTCTTCCATGTATCGCAGCTGAGGCGTTACATTCCGGACCCGAGCCACATCCTGGATCATTCAGAGTTGGAGATTGGACCAAGTCTTACAGTACCAGAGCAGCCAGTAAGGATCATAGACCGTATGGAAAAGCAGTTGCGGAACACCGTGATTCCACTGGTCAAAGTTCAGTGGCTCCACCACTCCCCAGGCGAATCCACCTGGGAACGAGAGGCTGAGATGAAGCAGAAGTACCCTCATCTGTTTTAAGGCATGTTTACCCTTGTTCTCCCTTCAATGATAGTAAATTTCGAGGACGAAATTTTTCTTAAGTTGGGTAGGTTGTAAACCCCTGAATTTTTCCAAATTATTAAATCTTGGATTTTTCTCAATTTTCTGGAAATTTTCGGGAATTTTCTGTAATTAAAATCAAGGCTTTAATTAATAAATGATTTTTAGTTGGCAATAAATAGTATTAAAATATCATGAAAATAAGATTTTTGGGTGTAAAATAGAAAACTGGACTTGGGGTAATTTTCTGGGATTTTATTGGGTCTCAGACTTATTTTTTTAAAAGCCTAAAAACTATTTTTTATAATTAATTAATTAATTCTGTTATTATATTTATTTTTATTATTATTATTATTCTATTTTATTATTTTTCCGGTTTTGGGCCCGGCCCGGCCCAGTGGGCCGAGCCCAGCGCAACCCAGCCCAGCCCGGCCATAGGCTAGCGGGTCGGGCGGGTCGGTCAGACCCGAACCAGCGCCCGACCCGGAACCCGCCCGGTCACCCCTACCCAGTCCCCGTTCTCCCCGACTCCGGAAACCCCGCCGGAAATCGCGCGCCACCCGGCCACGCCCTCCTCCACGTCGCCTCCCCTCCGGATCCTGCGCCCACGACCGCCCAGCCGAGCCCCATCGAACCCCTATAAAATCCACCCATCACCGCCTCCTTTCCCCCCAAAACCAAACCCTAACCCTAGATCGACGAACTCCGGCGAGCCCGTCCGCCGACCACGACTGCCCTCAACCTCCCGCAGAGCTCGCCGCACCTGACTCCGGCCGCCCTCGACCGCCAGCACCCGACGCCAAGGCCCGAGCCCCTTCATCTTCCTCCCCTCTTCTTCTCAGCCCTCCGCCGGCTATCCCGAGCCCCCTCGACACCGCCGGTGACCTCGCCGCCCCTCGGCTGAGCCGCCGCAGCCCCGGCCCGACCTCGCCGACCGACGGCCAAGACCCCAGAGCCCCGGACACAGCACAGGATACGCGGACACGGCCCAAACCTACCCGGACACGCCGCTGACGCGTCCAGGACACGATACGGACACAGAACCGCGTGTCGGACTCGAAATACCCCGATCCCGAGTCCGAGGCCTCCCCTCGGTGCTCCTCCACCAGCTTCCCGGTAGGTGCCACTATCAGAGTGCACTGTCCCTTCCAAAACCACTCCCCTGTCCGACCGGGACTGACAGAATAAAGCTCTGTCAATCCCGGGATAGCCTAGAAATTGATAGGTTATAGTTAATTAGTAGATTAATGATTTGTTAGTTTTGGTTGGTTAATTAATTAACGATTTAATACAACGATCCTCAATACGTATATTAATTATATATATATAATAAAATAAAAACCTTATTAAATATTACGTAATTAGTAATTATTTAATATATAATTCTGAAATGATTTTCAGTATTCAAAATATAATATGTTAGTATTTAAATAGGTTTTTCCAAAATATTATTCTCTTACAAATTGATTGCTAAAAACAAACGATATTATGTTATTATAATCGTACTTTCCTATTTTTCTTATTAGAAACAAAACGATATTTTACCGTAAAATAAAAATATAATATTTTCTACGATAAAATAAATAAGTTTTATTATTATTAAAAAGGGTTTTTGATTACTAAATTACTATTACAAATTATTATTATTATTAATCGATCGTTGGATTGAATCATTAACTTAGTTAACTAATCAAGTCAGATTAAAACCCTTTTTGTTTAAATTCTAAAATCAGATTATTAATAATTGTAGGTCCCTGTAACTAAGGTTGAGACCGTCGCGACCTCTCACTCGCGTCACCAACCAACTCCAGGCAAGTTTCATATAATTCAAAACCCGTATTTTAGTTGTAGTTAAATATGTTGCATGTCATATAGATATTGGGACGACACTTGATTCACGGAACCGACTGATTGACTGATTGACTGACTCATTGACTCATTGATTATTGCCTTGGGAACTGGGGAGAAAAGTTAGCACCCGTGGTCAAAGCCCCTTATTGCCTCATTGTGGATAGCTGAAGTCCAACCTCACTGGACTGACGCCTCACCGTGTTCACTAGAACACAGATTGCCTCCAACCCCAACCGGCCATGGGATGCTACCTTTCTCAAAACACTTTTAGTGATTGTAGTTTGTCATCATTTGCTTCATCGACATTTACTGTTCTTGTTTCATATTTGTTGCATACAAAAATATAAATATTGTTCAAAACTATCTCATTGCATCATTTTAATTATCGTTAAGATGCTGGAATTGGATATATGTTCTTGCTCCCTCCTGACTGGAGATTAACAATTTTAGGTGATTACGGTGACGATGAGGCGTATGACACCTTTTATGGTCCGGACCAGAGTACTGAAGCCCTAGCTGAACCTAGCCAGGAGGCCGATGTTTAGTTGTTTCCCTTTTATTTTTTCCAAATTGTAATAATCAGGGTTGAAGTAATAACCCTGGACCATGTTTTCTTTAATCTTTGCTTGTAAAAGAATTCCTCTTTCGGACTTAGCAATAAAATTGAATTTCCTTCATGTATTCTGGATGTCTGTGTGTTACTACGGATTGCTACAGCTTACTGCCGCCGTCTCACAACGGTGCAGGCTGGGCATGATCCGACTGGACCCAGATTATTATGTCACGACCCGATCCCAATAATCTGGGTCCAGTCGGATCATGTCCAGCCTGCACCGTTGTGAGACGGCGGCAGTAAGCTGTATCAATCCGTAGTAACACACAGACATCCAGAATACATGAAGGAAATTCAATTTTATTGCTAAGTCCGAAAGAGGAATTCTTTTACAAGCAAAGATTAAAGAAAACATGGTCCAGGGTTATTACTTCAACCCTGATTATTACAATTTGGAAAAAAATAAAAGGGAAACAACTAAACATCGGCCTCCTGGCTAGGTTCAGCTAGGGCTTCAGTACTCTGGTCCGGACCATAAAAGGTGTCATACGCCTCATCGTCACCGTAATCACCTAAAATTGTTAATCTCCAGTCAGGAGGGAGCAAGAACATATATCCAATTCCAGCATCTTAACGATAATTAAAATGATGCAATGAGATAGTTTTGAACGCATCTCCCAACGCTGCTACCGAGTGAATCCCAAGGAGTCCAAGGAAATGAAAGACCAGATTGACGAGCTTCAGGCGCAAGGATTCCTCAGGACCGGTGCCTCACCCTGGGGTGCACCAGTCTTGTTTGTACCCAAGAAGGATGGGACAGTTAGAATGTGCATAGACTACCGGGCATTGAACAACATCACTATCAAGAACAAGTACCCGCTGCCCCGGATCGACGACCTCTTCGACCAGCTGAGTGGAGCTAAGGTTTTCTCGAAGATAGACCTCAGATCGGGTTACCATCAAATCAAGGTGAGGAAGGAGGACATCCCAAAGACGGCATTCAACACCAAGTATGGACAATTTGAATTCTTGGTCATGCCCTTTGGTCTTACAAATGCCCCAGCAGTGTTCATGAATCTCATGAACAAGGTCTTCCACAAATACCTGGACCAGTTTGTCGTTGTCTTCATTGACGACATTCTGATCTATTCGAAGACCAAGGAAGAACACGAGCAGCATTTGAGGATAGTTTTAGAAATCCTCAGGAAAGAAAAGCTATATGGAAAACTGTCCAAGTGTGAATTCTTCTTAGACAAGGTGGACTTTCTCGGCCACGTTGTCACAGGAGAAGGCATATCAGTGGACCCCAAGAAGATAGCTGCCGTGGAGACATGGAATACCCCCAGTTCAGTTGCAGAGATCAGAAGCTTCTTGGGCTTGGCTGGATATTACAGGAAATTCGTGAAGGACTTTGCAAGGATTGCTGAGCCCATGACCAAGCTAACCAGGAAGAATGAAGAGTTCGTCTGGACCGAAGCGTGCCAGGCGTCATTTGAAGAGCTGAAGAGAAGGCTAACAACAGCGCCGATCTTGTCGCTACCCTCAGGATCAGGAGGATTCTCAATTTATAGCGACGCGTCCGGCAAAGGATTAGGATGTGTGCTCCAGCAACATGGAAAGGTAATTGCTTATGCTTCCCGGCAATTACGGACTCATGAGAAGAACTACCCGACGTATGACCTGGAGCTAGCAGCAGTCATCTTCGCCTTGAAGCTGTGGAAGCACTACCTGTACGGCGAAAGAGTAGAGATATACACGGACCACAAAAGTCTCAAGTATGTCTTTACACAGAAGGAGCTCAACATGCGTCAGAGACGATGGTTGGAGCTCATGAAGGACTTTGATATCAGCCTGCAGTACCATCCCGGAAAGGCTAATGTGGTCGCCGACGCACTTAGTCGATATCCGATGGCGATGTTCTTGACGACCGATCGGTACCTACTGGAGGACATGGAGAAGCTGGGACTAGAACTCGTATTGCCTGCAGAAGAAATGAAGAAGCTTGGACGGGAAGCAATAGTACCCGGCGCTGACTTCCCCATGATGCATTTGCAAGTGCAATCTAGCTTGATGGACAAAATCAAGGAAACTCAATTCGAGGACGGAGCATTGTGCAAGCTCAGGGACCAGGTGTTAGCTGGCACACTGGAGGGATTCTCTATTTCAGACGGCGGAACACTGAGGAATGGCACCAGACTTTGTGTACCTGCTGGTGAAGTGAGAGAACAGCTGATGCAGGAAGCGCATCACTCACAGTATTCCATCCACCCTGGAGCAAATAAAATGTACCGAGATATACGGGAGCACGTATGGTGGTATGGAATGAAAAAGGATGTCTCAAAATTCGTTACCAAATGCTTGATCTGCCAGCAGGTGAAAGCAGATAGACAAAGACCAGCAGGACTTCTTCAGCCACTGCCCATTCCAGAATGGAAATGGGAGCACATCACTATGGATTTTGTGTCAGGGTTGCCTCGATCCCAAGGAGGGAAGGACGCTATTTGGGTGATCGTAGACAGATTGACTAAGTCTGCCCACTTCATTCCCTT